>OZ023265.1:158023617-158623617 GCA_964006375.1 Tillus elongatus
CTTCCCCCCTCGTGTGCATACAAGCACCCTCGTTGCATAAACCACAAGAAAACTCCTTGTTCATACACCCCAAGGAAGTTACGTGACCTGGGGGCGAATAGGGGTGCTGTGCGGGGTAGGCAGGATTTAATGGGGATATGGCTTCAAATAGACAGATTTTGCTTAAAATAGTAAAAAGTTCGGGGCGCAGCAAGTGCATTATGTCTGTGAATTTTCATAAAAATGTTTTTAATAGCAAATATGTGTGTTTTTTCTTTAAGAAAGCAGGCATTTTGGTTACCAGTATAACCTATATAGTAAAAACAATATTCCATGTTTTATCAAAATAACTTTGTTGTTTGAAAACGTACAAAAATTTCCGAAAGTAAACTTAAAGCGTTCCCGAAAAAACGTTTCGTGGTCAACGTATAGGTTAATAGCACATTGAGCTTTTCAAATATGAAGCATTTAATCAAGATTCGCTACCATAACGCACTTTCTGCGTCCTGTATTTCTTTTCTTACTAACATGCGTTATATTTCAATGTAAAATGCAATAACATAAGGCGTGTTCGACTAAAAAAAAGATAATTTGTTTCACCAACGACTTATGAGCCACCCTGTGATTTTAGAAATAATTTTTTAAGATGTAGTTTAAGACACCCTATAATTAATGTATACAATGTTTTCGTATCTTGTATAATAACGGATATATTGAGCTTTATTAATTTTTTACGAAAATTCGACAAAAATTATATACCATTAAACGATAAACTCTATAGCTAAGACTACTCCAAGTTTCAGAGAAAGAGTCTAATTGGAATGAATTTTCTGGAAACATTTTAGTAAAATGAAGGACAATGACAGTTGAAACTAAGACTTCAGGGTTTATAAAACATTCTTCTTGAGACATTTTCTTTCCATAGCCCGTATTAGAATCAAGTTTTTTGCCTAAATGTTGCCAATTTTGACGTTTTAAATCTCGACTTTGACGTTTCGAAGAAAACCCCAATTATTTTTTTAATGCCTATAACTTTTTTGTCTTTTGACCTACAAAGCTAAATTTCAGCAGGTAATTGAGGTATAGCGATACAAACTAGTGTATCAACAAAAGACAATCTTAACAAAAGAAATTCGACTAAAAAACAAGCGTCTTTTTCATTCATCCTCTGGTTTTCTTCTAGTCTTGTGATGTTCCTGCTTTTCTGATTTTCGCAGTTTCCGTTTGGTATACTGAGGACAATAGATGAAAAGCCAAACCTTGACAACTTTTCATACAGCATCTTTCTGTAATTAAAACAGGAAATTTGTCTAAACCCATGAAGATGGCACGTTAATGTGTCGAAACGCGTAGGGTTTTGAGAATAAATCAGTCTGTCTGGTAGTATAAAGCCTTTAATTTTCCTTTAACCATGTCAAACCCAGACGTTATGATGTTCAGATAATAAAAATTGTATTTACGCGTGATTTAAAAAGTTTGATTGGCGTTACGAGGGCGAAGTCTTATGCTTCGCGCCTGGCATATATAATGAAAGGCTAGGGACAACTAGTTAACCGTAACTCTAACACGCACTTTTCAACAATGCCCTTACATTTTTTCAAGCTTTAAATGTTGTCACGATTTCTTCAATCTACTTGGGTACAACCACTTTCACTGCATTATCTGTCGAAAATGTCTTCCCTATCAAATATTTTTTTGATTTTTTGAAGTCTCTTGGTGCCAGATCTGGCGAATGAAATGAATGTTTTAATAGTTTTAGCCCAATGCTTTTTATGGCAAACAATATGGTAACTAACTTGTGAGTTGGTGCGTTCTCTTGATAAAAGAGTACCTCACCCTTTTCCCAACTTTGCCTGATGTTTTTTTTTTGTGGTTTCACACAACCTCGTTATTAAACAGACATTTTTCGGGGCATTCATTTTGGAGTCATTTTTAAATAAAGTTCCTTAAAACAGCTGAAACATTCCACAGTGAGCATCATCACACTTGCAGAGGATTGGATCCTACGCTTTCGACTATACGGGGAGCTAATGCATCTTCACTACATACTCTAATGGCATTTGGGCTTAGGATCATACCGATAGAAAAAAAGTTAGTGAAACATAAAAAAAAATCTCTGGACGCAGCAAGTGCGTTATGGTAGCGAATTTTCTTTAAAATATTTTTAATAGGTCGAGGGTGAACAAGACATTTTTCATGGGGTTTGTGGATCCAGGGGGGGCGAGGCTAGGCAGGTTTCTGAAAAGAGTTTTTTGAAAAGCGTCCGGGAGCTAATCTGCAAATTTACCGCTACCAAAACTCACTTACTGCGTCCAGATTTTTTTTCTTATAAACGCATCATATTTCGATAAAAAAATGCAAAAATGCATTAACAAATATGTTCTACAAAAAGTAGCTAAAAAATTATAGACCGTTAAACCATAAACTTCACTAAACCTACAAATAAATATCCAAACAAGCATCAACTTAACTAAACTGACAGCCAAAGCATCAGAGAAAGGGTCTATTTGAAATGAATATTCTGTAAATGTTTTAGTAAAATGAAGGGCAATGACGGTTGAATCTGAAACTTAAGGGTTTGCAGAACACTCTTCTTGCAACATTTTCTTTTGACAATCGGTATCTCTGTTTCACATTCTTTGCCTAAACATTGCCAATTTTGACGTTTAAAATTGCAAGTTTGACGTTTTGAGGAAAACTCCAAAATTTGTTTCTTTAACTGACCATAACTTCTTTGTATTTAAAGCTAGGGACAGGGTTCACTCTTTATAATACAAACACGCGTACCAAATTTGGTAGCCCTTACTTTGTTATTTACGAAGATATGAATTTTTTTAGAAAGAAAACACAACATTTTCCAGGAAAACCCTGTCCGATTTTCCTGGCTAACGAACTTATCCAATCGATTTGCAAAAGGAAGGTACTCACCAAATTTCATCAAGATCGGTCCATTATTTTTTGAGTTATCGCTAAAAAGGTTAGACAGGTAGAGAATATGTATGTGACCTGACCTGACCTGAATTTTTTTGTTATCTACCTGACCACAATGCTTCGATCTGGCAGCACAAAACCGTGGAGTCTTTCAATATTTCTTGCGCAGTGGGTGTTATAGAATTGCCACCGTCGTGTTTTTCTTGTCCACATCTTAATTTCCGAAGCCAACGCGTGACAAGATCATAAGATATGGAAATCACCACCAAACTGTGTGAGTTTTAGTCGGATTTTTTTCAGGTGTTTAATTGACGCTCACCGTTTAATCATTTTTAACTGACAGCGTTTATCACTTTACTTAAGCTCCTGTAGGCTCATTGTTACATTACTTATAAATGTAATACCTTGACAAGAAAATAAATACATAAAATACATAGCATTGAAACGTCAAAATAAAATAAGTAGCGCGTAAACATAAGGGTGCGCCCTCCTGTAAAGAAGGATGTAATTTTTGGGAATTTAGAAAACATGTCTTTAAATCAACGCTAAGTAGAATCCCTAGAACCCATGTCCGAGCTCAGTTTTAAATTTTGTATGTTATATATATATATATATATATATATATATATATATATATATATATATATATATATATATATATATATATATATATATATATATATATATATATAGTTAAGGTTGTTTTTCCAAAAACTGCTGACAATTTCTAAAAATCCTAAATTACGTCAATTTTGCTTGCGAGGGGGACACTCTTTTAACACTTATAGAATTTGTAGCCTTCACCCCTGGCGGGGGAGACTTCCACCAGGTTCATTTGAAAAGAGAAAGTGGGTCTAGTGGCACCATTTTGGAAAGCTCTTTTGATTCTCTGTTCAAGGCGGCAATCTTAAAAAATCTCAAAAAATTTTTAAGATATTTGCTTTCAAAACTTTAAAATAAAAAATCTGAAATAGTAATATTTATTATATGTTTAGCCGTCGATTGGTTCTTGAAAAATTATAAAATCTTTGGTAGTCACTAGATATTGGAAACTTTTTTATCTTGTTAGTTTCTTGATACAGTGAAGGAGTTGGTGAAAAGAGGTAAAAATAATGATAATCCGTAGGTTGGTTTTTGATAATTTTCTGTTATGTATTCTTTTACTTTAAATTCCATTGTGGATTGTTTCAATACAATTGTGTACTAAGTTTGTTTTATTTTAAAGAGCTAAAAGCAAATATCTAAAAAAACAGTATATAAAAATTGCAGCTTAAGTTTCGCAAGCAAAATCTAAAAAACTGATCGATAAATTTTTAAGTTCTCTAGAACAGAGAATCAAAAGAGCTTTACATAAAGGTGCCAACCAATCTACCTTCCCTGTATAAAAGAAGGGGCTGAAAATCCCTCCAAGTGTTGTATGCCACAATTTCTGCTATGGTTCAATATATATATATATATATATATATATATATATATATATATATATATATATATATATATATATACAGGCTGGCCCATTGAAAACGAGCTGGCAGCCGTGACTACCAGGAAAAGAATGTGTCGAGAAAACCTGCAACAGGTCAAGTTTGCTTGTGAGGGGGGCAACTTTTGACGCAAAAGGTATAACCCTAACTTTACCCTCCTAAGATGGGGTGTCATCTCTCAAATTTTTTCAAATAGCAATAGGGGTCATGTGATATCTGTGAAGTAATATAACTTGTTGCACGGTTCTTAAGTTTGTTTAAAAACGTTTTTAGTCAATTTTTGCACAAACCATTTTTTGTTTTCCTAGGTAATTTTATTAGGTTTTGGTAAAAATTATTTAGCGACTTTTTTTACTTTTAGTGGTCCCCTGTGGATCCGGGACTAACTTAAAGAATAGGCCCAAGGTAACTCCTGCCTGTCGTAAAAGGCGAGTAATTGTAATTAAACACTGGCGGGGATCTTGTCCGGATGGGCCTGGAGGAAGGCGGATATCTCTGAGGAGTGATGTACACCCGGATTTTGAGGTCTCCACTAGAAATGGACAATTTACTTCGCACGGTTATTACTCGGGAGCGGGGTTCCGGATGGGCGCCACCTTGCGTTGAGTGCTGGCGGGTGTCCTGTCTCTAGAGGACCCGGAGGGGGTTGGCAACTCTGATGAGTGGTAAACACCCGGAGTTGGAGTTTGAGGCCCCCACTGTGTGCTTCGGAACGGACGGACGGGGGGCGACGCTCGATGGGATGTCGCCTTGAGTCTAGCACTGGTGGGTGTCGGGTCTAGACGAACCCGGAGGAGAGCTGAGATCTTTAGAAGTGGAATACAACTAAGGGTTGAGGCTTCTTCTGTAAGCTTCGAAACGGACAAACGACCTCACTTGGATGCTGCTCGGATGCAGGCTTTCATGATACTGCCCCGTGTCAAAGGCCTGGTCCAGACAAACTCGGAGAGAGGCTATGTCTCCTTGAGCTTTGAGACAGGCAAGTGACTTCGCTCAGATGGCAGTACATCTGTTAAACAAAGTTTCACCTCGCAGGTGTCGTCTCCTGTCGGAAGCTTGATTTGTTGGCTGAAATTCAAGCTAAAGCTGACGGGTGTTAGGACTGGACAAACCCGGAGGTGTCTGTGGTCTCTAGAGGTGGATTGCATCTGGAGACTTAAGCCTACTCTGTGAGTATCGATACAGGATAACGACCCCGCCTGGATACTGATCGAGGGCGGGACTTCATGATACCGTCTCGAGTCAATGAAACACTGGCGGGGTCTAGTGCAGGTGGGGCTAGGGAGAGGCGGATATCTCTGGGGAGTGATATGCACCCGCAGTTTAACGCCTCCACTGTGGCCTCAGAGACTAACAGTTCACCTCGCTTGGTTGTTACTCGGGAGCGGGATTCCAGATGATACTGCACTGGATTGAGCCCTAAATTGAGCCCTGGCGAGTGTCGTGTGTCCAGACGTCCCGGGGGGCTCTGATCTCTGATGATTGGTAGACACCCGGAGTTTGGAGCCCATACTGTGTGCTACGAAACGGTCACGCGGCCTCGCTGGAATGATGCTCGGGAGCGGGACTCGGTGGGATGTTGCCTTGAGTCTAACACTGTTAGGTGTCAGATTTAGACGAGCCTGGGGGGATCTGAGTTCTCTAGGGGTGGATTACAACTGGAGATTGGATGCTGCTCGAGAACGAGACTTCATGATACCGCCTCGAGGCAAACACTGATGGATGTCGGGTCCAGACGAACTAGGAGAGAGGTTATCTCTCTTTGAGCGTCGAAACGGGCAAGCGACTTCACTCAGATGGCAGTACACCTGCCAAACAAACTTTCACCCTCAAGAAAAGATCAACTCCCTCAGGGAGCTGAAATTGATGGGTGAAATCTAAATAATTAGACGTGAGCCACAATAGACCTAAGGTCGCGGTGGAGGGACTGAAATAGCCCACTCACAATAAAAACTAATCTAATCTAATCTACTTTTAGTGAATTGTCATAAAATAATTCACTAATGAGGAGATCGCAACTTTTGAATTTAGAAAAAATTTCTTCCAATGAGCGCGTACTTTGTTGATCAGTGATCTTATATACGTTTTTTTTATCATTGAAAAATGTTGTGCTCTCTTTTGGTCTTCTGGACGAAAAAAATCTAACTACCTTTAGCTCAATTTTCTATAGGGAAATAAACCTAATTTTTGGTATATACAAGTCTGTATAAAAGCAACTTTGTTTGAGAACGTTACTAAAAAACCCAGTATGAACATGCAAAAAATTTCCGTGAAGAAATGTAAATATTTCACAGAAAAACTGGTTTGATCGCGTTGGCTAGGGAACTTGTTTGAGCTATTTAGAAAAGAAATATACCTGCTGAATTTATAGTTCTATCTTTGTTAATAGCTTGGATGAGTTCGTTAGCCAGCCTAATCATAACGAATTTGTATTACCGAAATCATTTTTTTTGTGATATTTTAAGATTCGAAATATTTTAATGAAAATTCGCTACCATTATGACGCACTTGCCGCGCCCAGGCATTTTGGGGTTTCTCAGGGATCCTCAGATATAGGCATATGACATGTTTATATCGCCGACAATATATTCAACGTAAAATTGAGATCAATGAAAAGTTAGAACGACAAATTCTTTCATTATTGGAAAATTCGCCTACAGGGACACCCACCTCCTCCACGTGGTGTTATATAATTCCATGCACGTGTAACTTGTTAGATATCTTAGTCCTTTTGTAAAGTTGAACTCACTCTGCTCCAAATAATTAACAGCAGTGTCGAAACATAATTAATTGTTAGTAATTTGTTGAGTGAGTGCTCAATTATAAAATGATATACAGTCAGTAATTTAAGATTTCCAACAAGTTTTGTTCTTGAGTCAAGCATGAAGGTGTTCTTACTCTGATAATCAAAAAGATGTTACTTGAGTGAGACAAAAAACTAAGGACGTAACAATGGAATGTAAAACAAACAGGAGGAATATTTTAATAAGTTTTGGGTATAAATGTTCGATGGAAGTGTATTCTCAGACAGGCAAGTTAAATTATTGTGGTCAGAAACATGAACTGTTATTTACATGATGTGCACTTATGAAAAAATAGGTTAATCAAGTGATAAATACATGTCAACGACAGTATAAGTCGACAGTTGTACGAAGGTACGCCGGATGGAAGGCTAAGTAAAGAGAGCTACAAGAATTTGTGCTCGGGATTAAAACCAGACATTACAGAAGCAAGAAACCTTATAATTCTGACCGCTTAAAATAGTCCAATAACAAAGCTAAGGCAACATGGAATATAAAAAATATAACTCGAAGTGATAGTGGAATTATTTATTCCACGTACACAGAAAACCTCTTCAGCCACTGAAAAGCCCTAGTTCTCTGAATCATGTGACAAGGCCAGACTTGAAAAGGTCAAAGCTCACAAAACGCTTCTACACAATCCCAGTCAAGAAAACCGTCAAGCATTTAACGACCCAAGAACCGCTACGTGTGCATTCTTTCTGAGGCAAAAAACTCGTTTAATAACCACATCAAAAACAAAGTCCTCTCAAGCTTTAACGCCAACAAACCCTTCTTGACTTTTGCTAAATATATTGGGAATCACTTATGCAAGAGCACGTTCCCACCTTTTTGCCTCGTTGTTCGCCGGCAATTCTACTCTCAACCCATCTCCAAATGTTCAACGGCCAACATTCCACAATGTCGCGCATAAAATGACAGTTATCATTTTCAAAACTAAAAAGGTACGAAAGATGGTCTCTTCTCTTAACACCAGGAAAGCCTTTGGAGTTGGCGAGAGCCCAGCAATTGTTCTCAAAAAATGCGCACCAGAACTTGCTTCTGCCCTGACTCGTCTGTCAATAGAGCCATATTCCCTAGTAACTGTTTTACTGCTCGAGTACAACCCGTCCCCAAGAAAGGATTCAAATCGCTTCCTAGCTACTATAGGCCAATTTCTCTCCTTTCAGTCGTCTCTAAAGTGATGTAAAAGTATATAAACACCGAACTACTAAATTTTTTTGAAAAACACAGTCTAATCCACGACAGGCAGTATGGATTTCGTCAGCGCAGATCAACTGCCGACCTCCTTTCTTTTGTCACCCATTCTTGGAACAAGTCTATGTAACTACACGGTGGATCCCATATTGTCGTTCTAGACACATCCAAAGCATTCGACCAGGTCTGGCACGCAGCGCTGATTAATAAACTTCCGGCTTATGGCCTACCACCAAAACTCTGTACCTAGACAGCAAATTTTAAGAACCTCGGTGGTTCAGAGGTAAGAACGTGTGCCTCAGACCCAAAGGGTACTGGATTCGATCCCAGGTTACTCCTTTCACTTTTTCAGTACAAACTGTAACATCAAAATCAACCTAGGTTCTGGTATTGTATTTGAGCAAGTTGAATGTCTGCACGTTCAGCCCTTCGGAGTGGGCGTAAAGCCGTTGGTCCCATGTCCATGCGATGTTGGGCACGTTAAATATCCCTATCCTCTTTACAGAAAGACAGAGGTTCGGCAAAAGTTCCAGGATAGCGAGGTGAAACTGCTCCCTGGCGTCGGTGGTTGTCCATAGTAGCGGAAATAGGCTGACGTTAAATAAACAAAACACACACATACAGCAAATTTCATCTCCAACCGGAGCATTTCTGTTGTCGTGGATGGCCCTTCCTCTAAACTCTATCCAATTAATGCAGGAGTCCCTCAAGGTTCCGCTTTAGCCCCTACTTTGTTTCTTCTCCACATCAATGACCTTTGCTCTAGCACATCCAAGCCAGTTCACAGTTACGCGGACGACAGCACCCTCCACTCAAATATACCATATTCTAAGCCTGTCTCTTTAGCCCAATTAGATGAGGATCTGAGACTCATGGAGGGTTTTGTCTCTGTGTATCTCCAAAAAATATTAAACTGGGGAAGTAGAAATCTTGTACAATTCAACTCCACCAAATCTCAGTCTTGATTTCTATCTCAAAAGAGATACACCAACCCTAGACCCATCACAATGAACAACCAAGTTATTCAAAGTAATGAGGCATTTTCACTTGTTGGCATTTCTGTGCATCGAAATCTCAATTGGCACCAACATGTCACATCAATTGCAGAAGCGGCTGCAAAGAAATGAGGTTTTCTCTTCCGGGCTCGTAAATACTTTTCACCAGCTAATCTCTATAATTTACATACTTCACAAATAAGACCAAACTTCGAATGCTGCTCCCACATCTGGGGTGCCGCTGTCGCTTCTACACTCGCTATGCTGGACTCCATTCAAAAGAGATCTATACGTCTCATCGGTGACCCTATCCTCACCCAAAGACTGTCATCCCATGCCCACCGACGTGCCGTTGGTGATCTTTCTCGCTCTATCTCTCTCTCTCTTTTATAGATATCTGCACGGGCACTGCTCAGAGGAGTTTTCTTCCATAGTTCCTCCACCTGCTGCCCCCAACAGATCTACGAGAGGAACAGAGCAAATGCACCTTTTTGCTGTCCAGGTCACTAGACAGAGAACATCTTGTAATGCCCGCTTTTTTGTTCCGAGGACTTCCAAGTTGTGGAATTCCTTGCCGGCACATGTTTTTCCTTCTTCTCCGAACCTCCAAACCTTCAAGTCCAGAATTAACAAGTTGCCTCTTTCCTCCTTGTCGACACCCACGGTACGATGGTATATAGACTGTAAGCCCACGTGGTGTGTTGTCGAAATATATAAAAAAAACAACCTTTTAACATCTAGGACCTGAAGTTAGATGATATAATGGGAAAACATTGAATTATACCAATAAATATTTTATAGAAATATATAGAAATAAATATACAGGTAACACCAGCACAGGGAAAATTAGTGCTGGAACTGGGTATGTTGCTAAATCTGTCTTCTTATTTCCAGTAACAGAAACCGGGGTGTTTAACACAATAATGGGATTAAAAGATACAAAGTCTGTAGGGTATAACAAGGTGGCTCCCAGATGATTTAAGCACTGTATTAGAGAGTTGGTGTCGCCTGTCCATGTTTAGTCAATAGGTCGCTGTAGGAAGAATCTTTCCCGACGAGTTGAATGGATCATTGCTTATTATTCTATACAAGAAAGACAAATGCAGCTCAACTACCTACAATTGTCCATACTTTCTAACATGAGTGGAATTTTTGAAAAGCCAATATTTCGTCGACTGTATGACTTTCTAGAAAATAATTGTATTTTAAGTGTGAGACAAAAGGTTTATATATATATATATATATATATATATATATATATATATATATATATATATATATATATATATATACATATATATATATATATATATATATATATATATATATATATATATATATATATATATATATATATATATATATATATATATATATATAGGGTGAGTCAAATTAGAAGCTCCCCATTGGGATCTCGAAAACGGTGAGAGATACGAAGTCGGTTAGATTGGAGCAAAGTTGCCTATTTCTGCCCTTAATGAACTGGCGAAAGATAATTTGAGCTACCCACTTTAGTTCCCGTGTTATTTTGAAAATACATTTTTTTTGTTTTTTCTTCCTCCTGCCATAATTTTTTTTATTACTCGTCGTATGAAGATGCGGTTTTGACTTATTCAGAGCACTGATTCATCTAGAATATTACTAGCATATCAAATTTGTTGTCCACGTTTCGGTTTTTCTAGAACATCTTCAACTTTATTTTTCCATATGGACGCCATATTTGTTTTTGAGTCCATTAGATAGGTCTTCTTGCGCTGATTTCACTGATGTACACCTTAATGGGTTTGCGTTCAGAAATGGCGGAGTTATTGCCGAAATTCGTAATATTCGTCTATATAAACACATTCGCTGTGTAACAATTTCTGTTTGAATTTAAAGCACGAAGAACATGAAATTTTGAATAGCATCAATTAAAACCATGACAAAACATTAAAGAAAATTATATTTACCTATGCATAAAAAAACTTGAGCAAACTTAAAATAATGCTTCTAGTACCTATTCTATTTTATAACAGGTGTTCGATTATATCACCGTTCCTTTCTATGCATAAATTTATTCGCCGGTTGAGATTGCCAATGGCCCTCTTTATGCATCTTCTTCTAAAAGTTCTAAAAGCGTCGATTACTGTAATCACTAAAATCTGAATGAAAAGGCTTCTTACCAGACAACAAGTTGTCTGGTAAGAAGCCTTTTCATTCAGATTTTAGTAATGTCTATCCCAGACTGTGTGACGTTCAGAAATGAAGATTACTTTACTTCTCAAATCTTCCAGAGATACAATTGGGTCTCTGTAAGTTATATTTTTAAGGGGTCCCTATAGAAAGTAATCCAACGGCGTAAGGTTTGGGCTTCTAGCGGGCCCGAGGACTACTCCACGGTTCCCAATTCACTGGTTTGGGAACGGATTATCAAGAAAGTTTCTGACTGCAATTGCATTGTGGGCAGGTGCACCATCCTGCTGGAACCACAGTCATAAAAGTTGTGCAAGTGGAAATGCATGCAAATAATCTTGAAACTGGTTCCATAAAAAATTCAAGTAATTTTCTCCTGTTAAATTTTCGTTGAAAATAAAGGGTCCCACAAGTATGTCATTTATGATACCTGTCCAAACATTCAGTCCAAATCTGACTTGGTTCCGTGTCTGGATATTTTGATTAGGGTTGTTTTTGGCCCAATAATGCTCATTATTGCGGTTAAGTAACCCACAATCCGAGAATCTAGTTTCATCTAACCAGAGAACGTTCTTCAGGAACTCTGGGTCATTCTGGAGTTCCAGGCTTAGCCAAGAACACCAATTCAGCTATCTTTCCCTGTCACCTGGCAACAAATGTTGCGAAATATGTATTTTATAACATTTGAATTTATTTTTTCTCAGGACTCTACTGACTCTTGTTTGGGGAATTTGAAATCTCTGAGCGACTTCACGCGTTGATATTCTTGGATTGTCTTCAAACTGAAATATTAACTACGCATTACAACTTTGACAATAATAACGATAAATAATCATACATCTTAAGTACCTTATCACATGTCTTGTCAAGAACTATGTGGATTATTTCTCAATAAATTACAAAGATATAATGACAAATTATTGAATACCTGTTGACTATCCTGCATTGACTCCTCTTCTCTTATTCGCGAACCATATTTGCTACTGGGTTTGGTGAAAGAACCGTAATTGTTGAGATTGCTATCTAATTTTTCTAAAACAGTACGATATGGTTGCCTCCTCTTCGGGTATTCTCTGAGGTACAATTCGTAGGCGAACTTGCTGTTTCTATTATGCGAAGAATAGATTCTTAACATGTATAGTTTTTCAGCGTTGGAGAGGAACATCGTCATTAATTAACTAAACAAACAATCAAGTAAGAACTGCGATAACAACAAGATAAGAATTGTCACATTTTAAATAATAAAGTGTCTACTAAAGTGGGTTGCTCAACCCACTTGCTTTCGCCAGTTTATTAAGAGCAGAAATAGGCAACTTTTCCCAATCTAACAGACTTCGTAGCACTCACCGTTTTCGAGATCCCAATGGTGAGCTTCGAATTTGACTCAGCCTTTATATATATATATATATATATATATATATATATATATATATATATATATATATATATATATATATATATATATATATATATATATATTCAGAAAGATTTCCGCAGTCTTTAATGTGAGACATACTTGGTTCTCGGCTTGAACCGAGTCCAAAATTTATTTCGTCTCCTGTTTTAGAGCCATTTTCACGAGGGAAGAGAAATATGTAAGGACACTCTAAGGCCTCGATCTGCCTACTCCTTAGAGTGGTGGACAAAGGTGAGTAAAGGAAATATGTAAGGACACTTTAAGGCCTCAATCTGCCTACTCCTTAAAGTGGTGGACAAATGTGGGTAAAGGAAATATGTAAGGACACTCTAAGGCCTCAATCTGCGTACTCCTTAGAGTGGTGGACAAAGGTGGGTAAAGGAAATATGTAAGGACACTCTAAGGACTCATTCTGCCTACTCTTTAGGGCGGTGGACAAAGGTGCATTGGGTTGTTGTAACTCGATTACGGAGCCTCAATCTGCCTACTCTTCAAATCTCGCCGGAGATCGTCTGTGAGGTCTCAGTGTGTTTAACTCTAGGCCTCAGAGAGATCTGGCAGTTCGTTGCAAGTCTTGTCTTATATATGTCGTTCCGTCTACCTGCTTCGTTATCAGTGAAAGTAGTGGGGTCACCGTCAATTAATTGGGGGGCTTTGGTCACGGTACTTAGAGGATGAGGAGGATTAAGAGGGCCACCGGCATTTGTCGAGGCAGATAATGGGGCAATAAAATTGTCTGTGGAATTTATTTTCATTTTGTGTGTTTGTAAAGAAGATATAATAGGTTTTCAAGTAGTCGGAAGGCGAAGACCGTCATCTCTCTTATTTAAACAATCGGGACGTTTTTCAATCTCGATTGCTTTGCGGATAATTCTAGTTTTGAAGTTGTAAGCCGGTGCTATTGTTTTGGCATTATCGAAGTATATTGTTTGCCCTGTATGAATATGATGCATGGCCAGCGCCGATGAGGGGTCGGATTTTCTAACTGCGAGAGTGTGTTCATATATTCGATTGTGGATGCGTCTATTTGTTTGTCCTACATAAGTTCGGGAACAGCCGGAACATGGAATTTCGTAAACTCCGTGGGATTCGTTTGGAATCGTATCCTTGGGAATTTTTATCAGATTTGGCAGTTTTTGCTCTGTTGTGAATACGGTTTTGGTACTATAAGTTCTAAAAATTCTGCTGATTTTTTTTACCTCTTGAAAATGGCTCCAAAACAGGAGCCGAAACGTAGAGTTTCCATAAATTCTGGACGCGGTTCAACCCGAGAACGAAGTATATCTCATATATATATATATATATATATATATATATATATATATATATATATATATATATATATATATATATATATATATATATATATATTTATATATATATATATATATATATATATATATATATATATATATATATATATATATATATATATATAAACTAAAACTTTCGTTAAAAGTTTTTGATACATTGTTATAAATATGTTCACAGCGATTTTTTATTTGAGAAATCACTGTTAGTGAAGCAATATAAAGTTTTATCCCAGTGTGAAACGACAGTCTCGTTAAAAGAAAACTTGATGCTTTTGTGGGCTTTAACGAGTTTCTTAACGTTTCTTTGCTCCCGGCTACTCTCGACCCTTTATATATTGCTAGATTTCCAGCTTTTGAAATACGGTCATGTGTATTATAAGAGAAAGATAGAAAATATTACAATATATAGCTTACAATGGCTCGGCTAAAAATCATTATATTTTATGAACAATTGTAATGGTTCAAACAATCTTCAAGCTTCATAAATTCTACCAACTGATTTCTTTCAAGATGTTTGTTATTGAGGCGAATTATTTTTTAAATTTCTTTATTCTAACAGAAATGAAGCTATTGTGTAAACAAAACCATAAAAATATATGACGAAAAGTTTTATGTAGGCGCGTGACGATGCCCTACCAATTCTCACACTCTTCATAGTCACCATTCTTGATTTTGGTTGATAATGTCAATTTAGGACTATCCAAAATATCGCAGAATTCTATTAATAGGGTTGCGAATGTTAGTCTTTGGCTGCTAAAATTGCTGATTTATTTCTAAGCTGGTTACTCTTAGTGAATTTTCTTTAAAAAAAATCACTTTTGAGGAGATCCCGACTTTTTTCTTCAAATGACCGCGAACTAGGCACCCTAGAACCCCAATCCAGGGTCAGCTTCTATGTTTTTGTTTATATATATATATATATATATATATATATATATATATATATATATATATATATATATATATATATATATATATATATATATATATATATATAGGAAAAAGGTTAAGGGCAAGACCGCAAGGAGATAATCGCATACACGTGTTTCAAGCTTATTAGGTACCATCACCGACAATAGGCATGGATGCAAAATGATGAAAATGTTTTGTATCCTCCTACTATGTCGAAAATCATAACTACTGGACAATTGATAGTCCCTTTATTAATCTTATTTTTAAAGGGGTAGACATTGATCCAATCCAATCCTTAGCAGGTGGTAGTGGAATTTTCCTTTATGTAATAGTAAAGGATTTTTTCACGCCCGATGAGGTACCACCCCATACATCAAGGGGCCGGTGAAGTCCCAACGGACGTTTCCGGTTCTGGTGTATGAGTCGGTTTCCCTTATAAGCAAAGTGATGATGGCTCCTCCTTGTATAAAATATTCCGGAGGCAAAATACCCCTCCATTCGGATCTCCGGGAGAGGGGTGTACAGGGGGCGCCAACATCAAGATTTAACATATCCTTTTCGAATATATGTGGCCTAAATTCTAACCTGAACTCCGTCCACCATTTCCTCCAGGCTAACAGGCCCCAACTCCTCTTCCTCACCGAAACCCAAATCAGTGCCAAAACAGCCACTAATCACCTTAATTTCCCGGGGTATGAGCTCCTTACTGCCTTTAGATTGCATGGAGGCGTGTGCGCATACGTCCGTAGCAATCTACCCTGCACCAGACTTCCCAATTTAGAAGCTGGAAGAAAAGACATACTATGGATAAAACTCTCTCTCAGGGCTGCAACTAAATTCATCTGTTGCATTTACCGGTCACCTTCTGACAACAACTTTGTCCAGCTCTTTGACTACCTTTCTGAAAAAACCGACTATCTGATTTCTGAATATCCTTCCTCCGAGGTCACTATTCTTGGCGACTTCAATGTACATAATAAGGAATGGCTAGGATCTTCAAAAACCGATCCACAAGGGAGAGCAGCGGAGGCCTTTGCACTCAGCAATTCTTTGGCCAATATGGTTCAGCAACCTACTTACTTTCCTCGTATCCCAACACACAGCTCAAATCCCTTGGATCTCCTTCTTACTACAAATACTGAATGCTATAAGATATCAGTCACCGCCCCCCTTGGTCGCTCAGACCACGGCATGGTCACTGCTTCCTGTGCAATGCAACCCGAGGTCACACAGTCATCACACCCACGTATCGTTTGGCACTACAACTCCGCAAACTGGGACGAAATGCGGGATTACTTTTCCTCATTTCCATGGGCGTCTGTCTGCTTCTCTCATCCTGACCCCTCTGATATCTCACAAAACGTCACCGAAATTATCCAAGCTGGCATGGAATTATTTATTCCACGTACACAGAAAACCTCTTCAGCCACTCAAAAGCCCTGGTTCTCTAAATCCTGTGACAAGGCCAGACTTGAAAAGGTCAAAGCTCACAAAAGCTTCTACGCAATCCCAGTCAAGAAAATCGTCAAGCATTCAACGACGCAAGAAACCGCTATGTCCGCATTCTTTCTGAGGCAAAAAACTCGTTTAATAACCACATCAAAAACAAAGTCCTCTCAAGCTCCAACGGCGGCAAACCCTTCTGGACTCTTGCTAAGTCTATTGGGAATAATTTCTGCAAGAGCACGTTCCCACCTCTTGTCTCAGGTGATGAAATTTTTTCTACCGCCCTGGGCAAGGCTGAACTTTTTGCTTCGTTGTTCGTCGGAAATTCTACTCTCAACCCACCTCCAAATGTTCAACCACCAACAGTTCCCAATGTCGCGCATAAAATGAATGATATCATTTTCAAAACTAAAAAGGTACAAAAGATGCTCTCTTCTCTTAATACCAGGAAAGCCTCTGGCCTTGACGAGATCCCAGCAATTGTTCTCAAAAAATGCGCACCAGAACTTGCTCCTGTCCTGACTCGTCTGTTTCAGATATCTTACAATAAAGGCATATTCCCTAGTAACTGAAAAACTGCTCGAGTACAACCCATCCCCAGGAAAGGATCCAAAGCGCTTCCTAGCAACTACAGGCCTATTTCTCTCCTTTCAGTCATCTCTAAAGTGATGGAAAAGTATATAAACACCGAACTACTAAAATTCCTTGAAAAACACAGTCTAATCCACGACAGGCAGTATGGATTCCGTCAGCGCAGATCGACTGCCGACCTCATTTCCTTTGTCACCCATTCTTGGAACAAGTCTATGGAACAACACGGTGAATCCCAGATTGTTGCTCTAGACATATCCAAAGCATTCGACCAGGTCTGGCACGCAGCGCTGGTTAATAAACTTCCGGCCTATGGCCTACCACCAAAACTTTGTACCTGGACAGCAAATTTCCTCTCCAACAGGAGCATATCTGTTGTTGTGGATGGCCATTCCTCTAAACTGTATCCAATTAATACAGGAGTTCCTCAAGGTTCAGCTTTAGCCCCTACTTTGTTTCTTCTCCACATCAATGACCTCCTCTCTAGCACATCCAACCCAGTTCACAGTTACGCGGACGACAGCACCCTCCACTCAAACATACAATATTCTAAGCCTGTCTCTTTAGCCCAATTAGATGAGGATCGCAGACTCATGGAGGGTTCTGTCTCCGTAGACCTCCAAAAAATATTAGACTGGGGAAGTAGAAATCTTGTACAATTCAACCCCACCAAAACTAAGTCTTGCTTTCTTTCTCACAAGAGATACAGCAGCCCTAGACCCATCAAAATGAACAACCGAGTTATTCAAAGTAATGAGTCCTTTTCTCTTGTTGGCATTTCTGTGGATCGAAATCTTAATTGGCACCAACATGTTACATCAATTGCAGAAGCGGCTGCTAAGAAATTGGGTTTCCTCTTCCAAGCTCGCAAATACTTTTCACCAACTAATCTCTATACCTTATACACTTCACAAATAAGGCCAAACCTCGAATACTGCTCCCACATCTGGGGTGCAGCTGCCGCTTCTACACTCGCTATCCTGGACTCCATTCAAAAGAAAGCTATACGTCTCATCGGTGACCCTACCCTCACCCAAAGGCTTCCATCCCTTGCCCACCGACGTGCCGTTGGTGACCTCTCTCTCTTTTATATATATATATCTGCACGGGCACTGCTCAGAGGAGCTTTCCTCCATAATTCCCCCACCTGCTGCCCCCAGCAGATCTACCAGGGGAACAGAGCGAATGCACCCTTTTAATGTCCAGGTCACCAGACATAGAACATCTTGTTATGCCCGCTCTTTTGTCCCGAGGACTTCCAAGTTGTGGAATTCCTTTGCCGGCACATGTTTTTCCTTCTCCTCCGAACCTCTAAACCTTCAAGTCCAGAATTAACAAGCTGCCTCTTTCCTCCTTGTCAACACCCACGGTACGATAGTATTTAGGCTGTAAGCCCTCGTGGTGTGTTGTTGACATAAAAAAAAATCAGTACGGTATAGCCACGTGATGATGGAGACACTCTGGATGAAGAAGGAAAAACACACGGAGTCACAACAGGCAACCACTGCACATTTGCAGCAACATTCGGAAGACTCTCAATTCGTGGGCAACAACCAAAGTCGCCACGAAGACAAAGAAATCACCTGCGTAAGGATCCGGAGCCCATGAGTCATACTATTTATAACAGGATTTTTTAACACGGCATTTCTGTATAGTATATATATGCCTCACTAATGAGGAGACCCCGACTTTTGAATTTAGAAAAAATTTCTTCAAATGAGCGCGAACTAGGCCCCCTAGAACCCATATCCAGGGTCAGTTTCAATTATATATATATATATATATATATATATATATATATATATATATATATATATATATATATATATATATATATGTGTGTGTGTGTGTGTGTGTGTGTGTGTATCACACCGATAACTCAAAAAGTAATGGTCCGATTTTTCCTGTTAAAAGTGGCTTGACACATTTCGTTAGTCAAGAAAATCGGCCCAGGTTTTCCCGGAAAATTTTGTGTTTTCTTTCGAAAAAAAAAAATATCTCCCGAATTAATAAAGTAAGCGCAATCGAATTTAATAAGCTGGTTTCTGTCATAAAGCGTATCCCCTGTACCAAAATTCAGATCTCTATCTTAAAAGACAAAAACGTTAGACGACAATTAATTTTTAATTAATTAAATCTGATTCAAGAAAGTTAAAGCGTCAAAATTAATTGAGTACTAATGGGAGTGAAAAATACAAAAAGAAATGACTAACAAGCTGCTAGATATGTGTCTAAGTCGATATTTTCCTTGGTTTCGTTATAATATGAGAAAAAAATCTATTGTAAATCGAAATGGTTTTGGGTAAATTTTATTTTATTGAACAACTGTATTACGGGATATAGCTGCTAGTAGACAGATGTCTAGCATAGCTCACTGGGTAAGTCTCTGTACATCGCATAATCAAATTCAATTGACCCCTGCATGACGAGTTTGAATCCTAGTTAGCGACTTTACTTTTTTCAATTTTTTTTAGTCCCATTTCACTTTCCCGTTATCTAATCAGATTGTTGTTATTCAGATAAATTTTTTAGCGAGTGTTTGTCTAAAAAATAATTAGACAAAGAGGAGATGAAAGTTTTAAGACTTAATTCAGTTTGAATAGCATATCTGGTTGTTTGTTCTTGCGCTAACTTAGTGAAACTGTTCCATATTTAATACAGTCGTAGACTTTTCGCGTGGCTTCACAAGTGCTTGTTTTAGTGAATTTTCTTTAAAAAAAAATAACTAATGAGGAGACCCCGACTTTTGAATTTAGAAAAAATTTCGTCAAATGAGCGCGAACTAGGCCCTCTAGAACCCATATCCAGGGTCAGTTTCAATTATATATATATATATATATATATATATATATATATATATATATATATATATATATATATATATATATATATATATATATATATATAAAGGGTGTACAATTTACCAAAATTTAGGTCTGTAAGTTTAAATACAAAATAGTTAGAGGCATTTAAAGAAAAAAATCGGGGTTTTCC
The DNA here is from genome assembly GCA_964006375.1 of Tillus elongatus. Lineage (NCBI taxonomy): Eukaryota > Metazoa > Arthropoda > Insecta > Coleoptera > Cleridae > Tillus > Tillus elongatus. The sequence goes on from OZ023265.1 coordinate 158,043,850, forward strand.
TCAAAACGTAAAAAGTCGCGATTTGAAACGTCAAAATTGGCAACATTTGGGCAAAGATCCTGAAAAAAAATACGGATTATGTAAAGAGTGTTCTGCAAACCCTTGAGTTGCAGCTTAAACCATCATTGCCGTTCATTTAAATAAAATATTTCTAGAGAATTCATTTCAAATAGACACTTTCTCTGATGCTTTGGAAGTAGTTTTAGTTAAATTTATGGTTTAACGGTGTATAATTTTAAGCTAATTTTTGTAGAAAAAATTCGTTAACGAGGAGACCGCGGCTTTTGGAATCTAAAAAGATTTCTTGAAATGAGCGCAAACTAGGCCCCCCGGAGATCCATATCCGGGTTTACTTTCTGTTTACATATATACAGGGTGACGCATTTCTACGGTAAAGCTCAATATAATTGTTATTATGCCACATACGGGAAAAATTGTATACGCTACTCATAGGGTGTCTTGAGCAGCATCTTATAAAATTATTTTGACAATCACAGGCTGGCTCATAAGTCGTTGGTGATACCTACACATTTTTTTTAACTTTCCTTATTGCGTTTTTGCATTTTTCATCGAAATACGATGCATGTTTGTAAAAAAAATCGAGACGCAGTAAGTACGTTTTAGTAGAGAAATTTCATTAAACGCTTCAAAATGCAATAACGCAATTTGCTATTAACCTAAGGTTAGTCAGCTAGGAAACAAGTTTTCTCGGAAACGTTTTAAGTTTATTTTCGGAAATTTTTTGTACATTTTCAAACAAGTTATGTTGGTAAAATATGGTACAGTGTTCCTACTATATAGGTTACACCGGTGACCAAATTGATTTCTACTTGCATGAAAGAGACATATTTGCTATTAAAAACATTTTTATGAAAATCCACTTCCATAACGCACTTGCTGCGTCCAGACTTTTTTAATAATGTATAGGGTGACTTTTAAAGTGTTAAGAAAGATCTTAAAAACGGTTTAGAGAGGAAGACGGTAGGACATATTTAAACGAATTTTTGACATTTACTCTTCTCTCTATTTTAAGGGGCAGGTCGTAACTTTGGATTTTTACATGGGGTGATGTACTATTTTTATAGAATTCAAATATACGTAAAAACTAGGTATGTGCGCATAAAAATTGATTTGTTTTTCCGACTATGAAATTATAATTTATTAGGTTCAAATTTAAAATAATTTTAACAAAGAAATTTCAACTTATTTATCGTCTGTCGTGCTTGTAAAATTGTTGTAAATGTCCTCCTTGAACTTCCAAACACTTGCTCATTCTTCTTCAACATTTCAGGTTTCACTAATGAGCAAGCAAAGCAGATTCTGTTTTTCATCTTATCTAAAGTTGTAGGTAAAACCGCTTCACTTTGTCTTTTATAAAACCCCAAAATAAAAAAGTCTGGACGAATTTTCATAAAAGTGTTTTTAGTAGCAAATGCAAGCAGGCATCAATCTGGTTACCGGTACAACCTATATAGTAGAAACAATGTACTATATTTTATCAAACTTACTTATTGTTTGAAAATGTACAAAAATTTTCCGAAAATAAACTTAAATGTTGGTTTCCTAACCAACAAGTCTTACGTTAATAGCAAATTGAGTTATTGAAATTTGAAGAATTTAATAAAAATTCGCTCCCAAAACGCACTTACTGCGTCCAGGTTTTTTTCTTACAAACATGCATCATATTTCGATAAAAAATGCAAAAATGCATTAACGAATTTGTTCTACGAAAATAAGCTAAAAATTTCAGCCCGTTAAACCATAAACTTCACTAAACCTACAGCGAAAGCATCAACTAACTAAACCGACAGCCAAATCATCAGAAAAAGGGACATATAAAAATTGAAACTGACCCCGGATATGTGTTCTAGGGGTCCTAATTAGCGCTCATTTGAAGAATTTTTTTCAATTCAATAGTTGGGATCTCATTAGTAAAGTTTTTTGTTTAATTCACTTAAAATCGAGGGAGCTCAAATCCGGGGAGCTAGCAGGCCATTTGACTGGATTTGCTCGAACAATCCCCTGTTTTCAAATATTATATTTTAATGATTACGGGTCCGTATTTTATAATAGGGTGGTCTTCCATCCTGTTGAAACCACATCTCTGTGTTTATGTTTTGGTTTAATAATTGAGGTAATTGATTTCTTACAAAATTGGTACATATTAATTTCTCCATTTAAATGCTCCTTAAAAAATACGGACTAACAAGTTTATTCCCAGTTATGCCACACCAGACAATAATTAGCCATGGATGTTGATTTAGCAGAGTACTTATCCAGTAGGGTTTCTCGCTCCCAGTAGTGCATATTGTGTCTATTTGTCTTAAAAAAAATTCTACTGATAGGTAAGGGATAGCTTAATTCTTGCATTTGCCTGGTGACCCAATTGCAAAATGTAATCCGATTTTCAAACTCTTGTCCGCATTTTCGTGCAGTGTAATGTAATATGGATGAAATTTGTTCAAGCGCAATATGTTCACAACTAATTTATGACTAATTCCAGCATCACTAGCAAGCCGCCTGGTAATAACTTTCGAATGAATTGAGATATCATCTTATATCATACGGTTAGCGCCGGACAAAGGAATGCTTGGATTTGTTTTTGGGTGAGATCGGTTCAGGGGTATGTGATAAATAAGGGGTCATTTTGTGAAAATTGACATTTTTTCGATAAACATCGTGTAATATGACGTTTCAAAAGTTGGGTACGGGAATACGAATATTTTCATTGTGATCAAGTCATGGACCCTAAATTCATTCCATGAGCATGCCTTTCTGAAGAGAATAAATTATCACTGTAATATCTTGGATATTTTGAGTCTTAAATGTATTAACAAACTGAATCGCAAAAATATAAGGTGAAAATTAAACGAAGGCTGACACTTAACTATATTCTGTATAAATATTTCATGAATCCGTAGCATTTAGACACGGAGAAAATGATAACATAAAAACTGACCCTGGATATGGGTTTTAGGGGGCCTAGTTTGCGCTCATTTGAAGAATTTTGTTCTAAATTCAAAAGTCGGGATCTCCTCATTAATGCTTTTTTTTTAAGAAAATTCACTAAAACAAGCACTTTTGAAGCCACAGGAAAAGTCTACGACTGTATTAAATATGAAACGGTTTCACTAAGTTAGGGCAAGAACAAACGACCAGATATGCAATTCAAATTGAATAAAGTCTTAAAACTTTTATCTTCTCTTTATCAAATTATTTTTTATACAAAAACTCGCTAAAAAATTCATCGGAATAACAAGAATCTGATTATATAACGGCAAAGTGAAATAAGACTAAAAAAAATTGATAAAAAGTAAAGTCACTAACTAGGACTAGAACTCGTCATGTAGGATTCCATTAACAGATGTACAGGGCTTCGTCCACTTAGCTACGCTCGACATGTATGTACTAGTATGTATATCCCGTAATACACGTTAATTGTCTAACGTCTTTAATATTTACACAAAACAGTTTTGATTTACCATGGATTTTTTGCTCACATTTTAACGAAATCAAGGAACATAACGACTTAGACACATATCTAGGAGCTTGCTGGTCATTTCTTGTCGTATTTTTCACTCACATTGGTACCCCTACCATAATTATCAATTTTGACGTTTTAACTTTCTTGAATCAGATTTAATTCACTAAAAATTAATTTACCTCTAGCTTTTTTGTCTTTTAACATAGAGATCTAAATTTTGGTACATAGGATACTCTTTATGACAGAAACCAGTGTATCAAATTTTGTTTCCCTTAATATGTATATATATATATATATATATGTATATATATATATATATATATATATATATATATATATATATATATATATATATATATATATATATATATATATATATATATATTCTAAAGAAAACACAACATTTTCCAGGAAAACCTGAGCCCGTTTTCCTGAATAACGAACTGATCCAAGCCACTTGCAAACGGAAGGTATTTACCAAATTTGATCAAAATTGGCCCATTATTTTCTGAGTTATTGGTGTGATATATATATATATATATATATATATATATATATATATATATATATATATATATATATATATATATATATATATATATATATATATATATAAACATATAAAAATTAAAACTGATCCTGGATATGGGTTCTAGGGCTTCTAGATCGAGCTCATTTGAAGAAACTTTTTCAAAATTCAAAAGTCGGTATCTCCTCATTAGTGATTTTTTTTAATTCACTAATAGGAAATATACCCTAATACAAGATATCACAATGACCGCTATGTGAAAGTAATGATTCAATTTGCAGCACTATTTTTTTCGCTGGAGCAACATTTCCACCAATTGAAAAGTAATGGTATATCATTCCCTTAGCTCTAATTACTAGGCTCTCTGCTTTTCCCATATATACGCGTGTTCTACATATCGGCAGTTTGTTACTTTAGGTTACCAATACTCTAGACTATCATACGAACGTGTATTACATGCTGAGTCACAAATTGAGATGCTGATGCTTCCACGTCGTTCCTTAATATCGCATTTCAGGAAGCCTGACAGGAGATTTTCCAGCATGTATCTTTTCTGCCCTTTATTTCTGTCATCACGGGAAAATCGTGATATCTACTTCAAAATACCGGATTCAAATTGAAGCTGGTCCAGAATTTTGAAAGAAAAGCAAAAATAAAACATACGGACACAGCAAGTGCTTTATGGTGGCGAATTGGTATAAAATACTTAAAAATATTATTATTATTGCCATGATTATTATAATTATTACTCTGTTGGTTAAAATTGTGCAGTATGTCTACAATATAATAAGTGTAATACACTTGTTCTGTATTTTGTGAGATAATTTATATAAGTTGATTAAAAAAGCGGAAAATAACAAAATCCATAGTTTCTAAAATACAAATTTGTTTGAGAAAAAATTTATTTAGCAAAGCTGATTTGACCGAGTTGGCAAACGAACTCATATAAGTGAATCATGAAGGGAAGTATATAAATTTGGCGAGTACCTTTCACTTTGTAAATAGCTTAGATAAGTTTGTTTGCCAGCCCAGTCGAACCAGATTTTCTGGATTGTGTATTTAAAATAAATAAATTTATCATATCCGGGGGATTGAGTGAGCTCGATTAAGTCGCTTTGTCCGTATCGCATCACTGAACTCTTTTGTAGGTATCTATTTCTTTCATATTTTAAAAATAATAATTATACACTTCTAAACCTCAAACAATCTGGAACAGACCTAAAAACTTCCTACCTTTCAGACAATAAAATTAATTTATTTATTATAAATTATCTATACACTTTATTGTTTTGATGATAAGCCTTTTCATTGGGTGTTAAACCATGTCTATCCCAAAGAGTTTGGCGTTTAGAAGTATGTGTGGGTGGGTGTGTGAAGGCCTGGTCTCGAGCTTGTAGTCTCTTTGGCCACAGACTTTTTCAGATACCTTCCAATTCCAGTGGGAAGATTGCACTTTCATGCAAAATTGCCATATCACACAACTTACAGTCGTCTAGACCTATACTAATTCTAGTATCTTATACTCTATGTTATACCTATACACCAATTCATTACCTACAACTTTGTATATATAACCATACCGTTATTTTCAGTGGCAATATAATATTTCAACATTTATCACATATAGGCTGGCGAATTGAAAACGAAACAGACCGATTTGCGTCCAGAGAATTTTTTTAGGAAACGCTGAAACACGTCAATTTTAATATTAAGGGGGACATATTTTGACAGAAAACTCAACTTTGTCACATTAACCCCTTAAGGGTGGTGATAACAACCCTTATATTTTAAATAAAAAAATATGGGTCGACTGTTACATCATTTGAAAGCTCTTTCTTTTCTAAATTCAGAACACTAATTTTTTGGAAGTTTTATCAACTCGTTTAAAAATTATTCGCAGTTGAAGAGGCAAAAACGCAAATCACTCAGAATCAGAACATTTCTTATCGGAATGAGAGAAATGCGGTTTATTATTTCAGTTTATCGGCCGGTTTGATACTTAATAGTACACCGAAAATTAATTTCACAATGGTGTATTCTGTAGAAGAAAGGGTTGAAATAATTACTCTTTTTTTTTCAAAAACGATGACTGTTCCAACCGTACCGCAAATTTGTTTAATGAACTACATCCGAACAGACATGTTAACAGAAAATACATTTTGGAGTTAGTTGCAAAGTTTCGACAAAGTGGTTCAGAGGCCAACAGAAAACGGGATCCTGAACGTAAATTTCCGGTTAGAAATGAGACTACTGAGATAAGTTTTAGGACAAATTGCTGCAGACCCAACTTTGAGCACGAGAAAATTGGCCACTGTTTCAAACATCAAAAGAAGAACTATTCAGCGAATATTAAATCATCATATTTTTCACCCGTATAAAATTCATCTTGTACAACAACAGAATGAAGATGATTTTGATCGGCGGCTGGAGTTTTGTGAAGTTATGACTGCAGGAATAGCTGATAACCGGATCTTTGTTTTCAATATCTGTTTTTCAGACGAGTGCGTTTTTATTAAACTCTACAATCAATCGTCATAAGTGTCGTTATTAGGCAGATAATAACTCGAACTTTCTGTTTTTCAGACGAGTGTACGTTTTTATTCAACTCTACGGTAATCGTCATAATTGTCGTTATTGGACGAATAATAATCCAAGAATTTTTCACGAAGTCCACACTCAAACTCCACATAAATTGAATGTCTGGACTGGCATTTTTGACGACCGTTTAATCGGACCAATTTTTCTTGATGGCAATTTGAGTGGCGAAACGTATTTGGAGTTACTGGAAGACATCGTTTACCCTCTACCAATGGACATTTTTGAAAATGATGATCGCTATCAAGAAAATCAATTAGTGTTTCAACAAGATGGAGCTCCTCCGCATTTTTCACAACGTGGGATTGGGCGTAGAAGTGCTATTGAGTGGCCTCCTAGATTACCGGATTTAACTCCTTCAGACTTCTTTCTATGGGGTCATTTAAAGAGTAGAATTTACGCAACAGAACCGGAGTCTCTGGAAGAATTACGATGACGCGTTGTTGAAGAATTCTGTCTAATAACTCCACAAATGCTCCAGAATGTCAGAGCTCTTTTTGAACAAAATACGTACTTTTGTATGGAAGCTTGTGGTCAACAATTTAAACAGTTACTTAACTGAATAAACATTTTTGAACGTTTGGTTTTGTTTTTTTAGTTTTTTTTAATGACAAATTGACTAATTAGTGCATTCCTTAACACAATGAATGAAATACGTTCTTGCAACTCCAACTGTGGATAATTTTTAAACGAGTTAATAAAACATCCAAAAAAATTAGTGTGCTGAATTCCGAAAAAAAAGCTCAATATTCAAATTGACGGGTTTCAGCGTTCCTTTAAAAAAAATTATCTGGACGCAAATCGGTCAGTGCGATTCCTGGGAAATGAGGATGTGTCGCGTCGTCGTTCAGGGGCTGATAACTTTGAAAGATCTCCATCTGAACTCCATCATTTTGGTATCTGAGATACCTGGGATGAGTGAATGTTTCCTTTTGAGGGAGTGTGCAAGCCATTCAGGCTAAAGTCAATAATAATAATAATAATAATATAATATATTCCTTACTCAATTTTACGGTTCATCTTGCAAGAAGCCTCAGCTTGTGGATGTAAGTAACACAATTTAAAAAGTCTATTTTCGTTGTACTTTTTATGATCAAAAAACCTAAATAACTCCAAAAGTTTTCTTGGAAAAGTTTTACTTTCAGCACATGTGATGGATTTTTATGAACTTTTGTATATAGGCGTATTTTAAGGTGTAGATGATGGAAATCACAGTAAAAATGAGGGCAGAAGCAAACTTTTGCAGTTATTTGGAAATTCTTGTAAGAAAAACGTGGGTTATACTCACTTTAGTGGCATGTATACATGGTTATGATCCAAGGTTTATAGATTAAACAGGTTGTCTGGTAACTCAGAGAGAGGAGAGACGCGAGAGGAGGGTAATACGTCATGTGAAGTCTAAATGCCAAAAGTTTAAGTTTGGCTTTGGTGCTTCAAATAATATTTATTAGAAATTTAGGTAACTTTTAATGTGTCTTCTAAACAATTTTCGAATACTGTCAGTTACAGACATATTTTAATGTTTATTTTGTACAAAATAGCAGTTAAGCGAAACTATTATCTTAAAGACTGTATTTTATTTTTTAAGGTGTTTTGTTGTAATGTTGTAAACATGAATCTACAGTGAATTAACCTAAGGACGCATTGGACGTTATTTAATCAAGAATTAAATCGGTAATTCATCATATAGGTAGGTGTTCAATTTCAAAAAATAAATTATACATACTTAAAAAAAGAAGCCAATAGATTACTTAACCTAAATATCTTTTTATTTTGTTACGTATCAACGTGCAAAAATAATGCTAAAACGGCAAAGGAAACTGATGAGACACTTTTCTTATTTTCTTTTCCTAAAGGGCCTAAGATGAGGATTTTGAAAATGTGTTGCAGGCTAAGATACTGAATACACAACCGACGCATCTAAAAAAAATCAGGTACAAAGTTTGTGTTTGTTGGTTTTGATTATTTATGTATTTTGTGTGAGAGTATGTAGTACCTACGTATTATTTGAAGTTTGCCTAAGACTTATTATAGCTACTTGTAGTAATAAATTTATATTTTCAGCTGTTCCCTCATTATATCTGTTTAACGGGCAAGAAAAAGATCATGAGAGTGAAAGATCCAAGAGAATGATGCATAAAAATAGGAAAGGTATTGTGGAAAGTTTAATTGGCAGGAATGAAGAACCATCATTACACATCACAGAACCAGCTAATGAAATTAGGCGTCAAGAGGAAACTTTGAGCGTAGACTTGTCAAAAAGACCACCCCTTAGTAAAGAAACAGAGTATGATATCTTAAAAATAAAATATGAAGATTTGCAAATTGAAAACCTGCGTTTGAAGAAAAAAAACAGATTACTATGAAAATCACCAAAATTTACTGCAGAAACATATTTCTGATCTAGAAAAAGGGCTAAAAGAAGCTGGCATTAATTTTGAGGATAGAGTGAAATAGCCTTTAAAGATCTTTTAACTTCTAATCAAATAGAAATTATATAATAGCACAATATAGTATTTTAATATCAAATATAAGATATATAAGTTTTTTTGCTTACAAAGTTATTGCAAAAATTATAAAGCTACGATTATATATATGTGTACAAATAGATACCTACCTAAATATTATATACTAAAATTATTGGCTTATTGTGTTAACTATTTTTCTATGAGTTTTTTGCTTAGAAATGGATTGTAAAAATTATAAACCTACGACTTTGTATGTGTACAAATAGGTACCTACCTAACTATTATGTGCTAAAATTATTTACTTATTATATATAGTAGTCCAATGTATTATTATTTTACAATCCGTAACAAGATGTATGGTTTTTGGCTTTGAAATTGATTGTAAAAATTATAAACCTGTTATTTTGTATGTATACAAATAAATACCTCCTTAAATATTATATACAAACATTATTTACTTATTGTGCTATCTCAGTGTGCTATTTTACAACTCCAAAGATGTAGGAGTTTTGTGGTTGTAAAATGATTGTAAAAATACATACCTACCTACATATTATAAACTTAAAAAATTTACTTATTGTGAAAGTTGCGTGTTATTAAATGAATCTTATTAAGTAAAATAGGAAAACGATTAAGATAAAGAAACAAAAAACCTAGATTGCAGTTTAGAAGACGAAAATTATGTCCAATTTGGGGCGTTATGAATTTATATTTGATATATATTATTTAATTTTTAATCATTTTCAAGATAAACCAATCAACGGAATCCATTACTTTGAAATCGAATAATATCCTAAAACTTCAATACTTTCTGTTGCTATGTCTTGCACGAAATCTTAATTGTAACTTATTATTAAATGTTTAATCTTGTTATAAGTTCAGAAGAACATTACTTTGTAAAGACGCACATAAACCTTCCGGCTGGTTTCTCTATTCAATCCACCATTAATCTACTAGATTTAAATTCAGACTTCATGTGATGTATTTCCGCGCCACTTTCTGATAGGTCGAAAGTTACCAGACAACCTGTCTAATCTATAAACCTTGGGTTATACTCACTTTAGTGACATGTTTTGGAGTATACATGGTTATAATCGATATAAATATACTCATATAATGCTTTCTTACCTTATTTCACTGAACATATACACATTTCATGGTTTCCACATTTCATTTTTGAACAATTTTAATATAGAATTTCCCTTTTTGGGATACTGTCAAACTTCAAAATGTATGAAAATGTCAACTTAGGATCGATTATACGATGAAAAGAAGGGAACTTTACAGAGACACGTAAACAGTATAGGGGGTGCACTATGTAAAATGAATTATAATAATGGAATGCACCCTACTTTAGCTTGATATAAAACGAACGACCCCCAAAAATGTGTAAAATATGAATACATTTTTCGCAAAAGTGAGTACAACTTACGTTTTCCTACAGGAATTTCCAAGCAAATCCAAAAGTTTACATCTGCCCCATTTTTATTGTGATTTTCCTTATCTACACCCTAACACGCCTATATACAAAATTTCATAAAAACCAAACACGTGTGCCGTTTGCTTCTGCCCTCATTTTTATTGTGATTTTCATCATATACGCCGTAAAACACGCCTGTATATAAAATTTCATACAAATCGAACACATGTGCGGAAAGTAAATCTTTAACCAAAATAGTCTTATTTTACGTCTTGAACCTAACCACGGGCGATAGCTCATTTTTTTGTAACAGCCTGTATATTCCGCAAAAAAATATTTAGTTCATTTCTATGAAAATTCGCTACAAAAACGCACTTGCTGAGTCCAGACTTTTTTACGATAACCTGTTTGATGGTAGTGTTAAATAAGGCACTGCTAGGGATTTTTCCTATTTAAATAACAACTGAAATCTGCAATGTTCAAACAAAACTCAAACAATAAAAGATCGTCGCCCAAAAAGATGACGCTTCGAATACTGAAAACAAAGCGCTACAATGTGAACAAACTCAATGTCACCACTTGTCAATTTTAGCTTAGTAACGTCGGCCTGACAGCAATAACCTCGACGGCGTTAATCGCCATCTGTTACACCGCTTATCGATAATTATATTTTAAAATTTAATGCAGTTGTGTAAACAAAACCGGTAATTAAATTTATTTGTTTCAGATATTCGGGGGCGATGGTGGGGAGATGATACTAACAACAACTATTTTTATCATATTGGTGGAGAGATATGTCAAGCACAGTGGCGTTGGACAACAGCGAGATTAGTTTGATCGTGAACGTGTATGTGAACGTGTCGATAGGTTATAGAACAAAAACGTTATCAACCGCGTGTTCGCGAGTGCTTGTGCTTGAGCTTGTGTGTTAACATGTCAATAGAACATGGAGTTAAAAAGAGAGAAGACGAAGAGGAGAGTGATGCACCAGCACCACCTGATGGAGGATGGGGGTGGATGGTCGTCTTTGGATCGTTTATGATACATATTATCAGTAAGTTCTTTTGATTATTACGCTGCTTATGCATAAAAGATTTGTTATTATTTTTAAGCGTCAACATATCGGAAGAAGATAAACTTCACAGATCTTGAAACATATTGTTGTATCCCAGACAAATTTATTTTAGTCCCGACACTATTCGACCGTTAACATACATTCTCGGAGCAAATCTGGAATAATCAAAAGGAACGTTCCAAAACGATGTCTTTGGTAGGACATGCCTACTAAAGTGCAGAGACTAAATCGTAGTTAAATACATATGTAGAGACTTCTTGTCTGGTTTCACAGGTGGTCGTTTTCGTCTCTGCGACTGGTTTCGGCCTTTCCCATGTCGTATCTTTGAGTCTCCTATATTAAATAGAAAAAATTGATATCGTGAGCAGGGTAATATTGAGGGAATACAAAAAATGTTATACAAGTTTGCTACTTAAAATTAAGTTATTTTTTACCTGTCCTTACGGGTCATCCTATGTATTCTAAAACTATTTTCAAAATATTGCTGTATACATGCTTCACTTTCAATACTACCCCTTTTTGTGATACTGCAGCTGACGGGCCGACTGGTTTGAGATACATCCACTAATAACAGATAAAGCTTACTACTTTATACAAGCACTATAATACTATCTTTTCGTTGTAGAAATTCGTTTTAGTGAATTTTTATTAAGAAAATTCACTAAAGAGAGGTATCGATGGTGAGACTTTCGGAAATTTTCTTCAAATGAGCGCGAATTAGGGACCCTGGAAAATACTTCACTGATTTGGACCATATTTGGGATTTCCCATTATTTGTTAATGGCTTAGATGAGTTCGTTCATCAGATCTTAACGCCCAATTGTTCTTAACAAAAAAATAAAAAATAATTTTTAAATCGCAATATCTCTCAATTTTTTTAAGTGATTACAACGAAAGTTTACAACTTAAAAGAACATAGACACGCATGGCTCTGTACCAATTTTTAAGTCTTTTGATCAAAGAAAAATAAAGTTATTCGAATTTAAAATTTAAATAATCCTCGACATCACTTCAAATTATGTAATGCAATATCTACAATGTTGGACAAAGATAGATGATGTTACCTGTACCGCTATGCTATTTAAATATATGGTCGATAAAAATCTAAACAATGGAATTATTATTGCAACATGTCCGAACGTAGCCCGGGACGCTATCTCGGTGCAGAACCAAGTAGTATGTTGTCACAGCAACTCTAGTTAACACAAAATGTTATAGATGAAGACATGTGTACAATCAACTAACAATTTTGTAGATTCTCAGACCTGGTCCATTTTTTTTATAATACCGGGACAACGTTGGCTTTCAAAAGCGCTAAATATTAGCATGCAATAATTTTCTTTGCAAGTATCAAAAGCTGCTCAAAAAATGAGAACGATACTGTTAGATAAGTTACTATATCCATCATTTTTATTATCAATGATTTCGTAGGTTAGTTTTTTAGTGAGTTTAGTAAATAGCACTTTAAAGCGTATTTCTGTATTTCTCATATTGTACGTTTAAAACAGTCTAGTCCCGCTTAAAATTAGCCATAACCACGTTTGTTTAGCGTTCAAGACTACCGAGCTTAATTTAAAAGGTGTTTTCTTTCGGCGTCGACCGGATTTCAGTGTAGTCTTGGACAAAACCTAGATTCATACACTCGCGAATTGCGAAATAGCCGCGAAACGTATGCCTATTGGTTTATTTAAAATAATATCGTAAAACTGTTGTTTTTTATTAGATTTTATTAAATTATTTTACTAATTTTTTTGTGCACACGGACACGATCTAAATGTCTTCTCTTCTTTTGAGTTTGTGTTACCCCAATGGTAATTAAGGGCCCCCCTTTATTATACTTACTTATCTTGTGCTTATAGATGTAATATAAAAATAAAAAAGTTCGGGACGCAGCAAGTGCGTTATGGTAGTGAATTTTCATTAAAATATTTTTAATAGCAAATATGTGGTTTTTTTTCAGAAAGCAGGCATCAAATTTGATTACCAGTATAACATATATAGTAAAAACAATGTGCCATGTTTCATCAAAATAACTTTACTGTTCGAAAACGTGCAAAAATTTCCTAAAGTAAACTTAAAGTGTAACCGAAAAAAATCCGTTTCTTGGTCAACCTTATAGGTTAATAGCAAATTGAGCTTTTCAAATATGAAGCATTTAATCAAAATTCGCTACCATAACGCACTTGCTGCGTTCTGAATTTCTTAACTTACAAACATGCATTATATTTCGATGGAAAATGCAAAAACATAAGGCGTTTTCGACTAAAAAAAATATTATTTGTATCACTTATGGGCCACCCTGAGATTATAGAAATATTTTTTAAGATGTAGCTCAAGACACCCTATAATTAATGTATACAATATTTTTTCATATCTTTTATAATAACGGATATATTGAGCTTTATTAATTTTTTACGAAAATTCGACAAAAATGATATACCATTAAACGATAAACTCTATAGCTAAGGCTACTGCCAAGCATCAGAGAAAGGGTCTATTTGAAATGAATTTTCTGGAAATATTTTAGTAAAATGAAGGACAATGACAGTTGAAACTAAGACTTCAGGATTTGTAAAACATTCTTCTTGATATATTCTTTCCATAGCCCGTATTATATTCAAGTTCTTTGCCTAAATATTGCGAATTTTGACGTTTTAAATTGTCACTTTGACGTTTTGAGGAAAACCCCAATTTATTTGTCAGAGCTAAATTTTGGTAGGTGGTTCGCCTATAACAATATAAACCAGCGTACCTTGCCCTTACTTTGTTAATTCCTGAGATATAAATTTTTTTGAAAGAAAACACAAAATTTTCCGGGAAAACCTGAGCCGATTTTCCTGACTAACGAACTTATCCAAGCCATTTGCAAAAGGAAGGTACTCACCAAATTTAATCAAAATCGGCTTATTATTTTTTGAGTTATCGGTGTGATACATATATATATATATATATATATATATATATATATATATATATATATATATATATATATATATATATATATATATATATATATATATATATATATATATATATATATAAACATATAAAAATTGAAACTGACCCCGGATATGTGTTCCGGGGGGGCCTAATTAGCGCTCATTTGAAGAAATTTTTTCAAAATTCAAAAGTCGGGATCTCCTCATTAGTGAATTTTTTTTAAGAAAATTCACTAAAAAGGGGTGAAACAGCAAGTGAATTTATTTACTTTAGTGCTGTATTCGATGTTATCTGAAAAATACATTATAGGCGACAATGTGGAATGTAATCTCACATGGCTCAGTGGTTTCGATTTTGCGTGATCACTTGGGTATGAGAAAGCTATGCGCAAGATGGGTGCCGCGTTTGCTCACAATCGACCACAAACGTAATCATGTGACAACTTCGAAGGAGTGTTTGGCGTTGCTCAGTCGCAATAGGGGCGAGTTTTTGCGCAGTTTCGTAACCTTGGACAAAACATGGATTCTCCACAACACACCAGAGACCAAGCAGCAGTCAAAACAGTGGGTTTCTCTGTGCGAATCGGTGCCGAAGAAGTCTAAGGTGGGTTTGTCAGCCAATAAAGTCATGGCGACCGTTTTTCGGGATGCACTCGGTATAATCTAGATTGATTACCATCAAGAGGGAAGAACAATCACTGACGAATATTATACCAACTTATTGGACCGATTTAATGACGATTTGAAGAAGAATCCACCGCATTTGGCCAAGTAAATATGATTTTTCGCCAAGAAAATGCAAGGGTGCACACATGTGTAGTCTCCATTACGCAATTGCGTAACTTGGGCTACGGATTGCTCCCTCATCCGCCCTATTCTTCAGATTTAGTCTCGAGTGGCTATTTCTTCTTCCCAAACTTAAAGAAATGGCTCGGCGGAAAGAGATTTTACTCCAATGATAAAATGATCTCACCAACAAACACCTATTTTGAGGCCTCGGCAAATCTTACTTTTTGGAAGGGATAAAAAAATTAGAGAAACGTTGGATAAAGTGTATAGAGCTCAAAGGAGACTACGTTGAGAAATAAATCATTTTTTTGTCAAAAAAACCCGTGGTTCATTCAAACAGTCACGGACTTATTGACCCGCCCTCCAAAATGCGTCTAAAAGTCATTAGGTCATTAACTCATTATAAGCAAAATTCTCTTTATGAAAATTCGCGAAAAAAGCCTTTGACTTGTACAGTATTTGGAGATATTTATCAGCTACTTGCCAAATCTAGAACTTGAACTTTTGATGTGTAAAATTTCTCAAATTTAAACATGCTTTTTCTTCCCCCTTTTAGCTTATTTTTATTAAAAAATAACTAATACAAACTCAAAAAGTGATCAACCGAATTTGATGAAACTGGCCACATTCCTTTATTTTATTAATACCTTGGATGAGTTCCTTATCCAACCCCATCGGACTACTTTACTGTATTCCAAAACTCAACTTTCTAAGTCCCTACCCAATTGAGTCATTCAAATTAAAACATTTAATAAAAATTCGCCAACAAAGCGCACTTTCTGCGTCCCAAATTTTTTACTAATACTCATGCCTTCTCTCCCTAATATACCTTTTAATGTTATAAACCTCCACAACAAAAATCTTCCATTTCAGCTACACGTTTCTGCCAAACTTACATACTTTCAATGACTTTTGATGTGGCATTTTGGAAAACAATATCTTAAAAACGTTTTGTTAAAATAAGTATTTACTATTTTATTAACCTCAAAATTTGTTGCTAAAGCTGTGCCTAACTTTTGTATAACCGTAAAAAAGTGCCAATATTCCTAAATTATTACGTTAGGCAGTTTAATCCGTTTGCGCGATGATGTAAGTTTATACGATTATAATGAACAAACAAATAAACCTCTTGAGAAGATTATAAGGTTGGCAGTCTATTTGCAAATTTATAAGCACTTTTTTTAGCTTAGATCAAACAGGTAAATCACAATCTCTAAAATAATTTAAAGTCAAGGTCATTTAGCAAACCGATAATCAAATTATCATGTTTTTCGTGACTACAAACAAACAAGATTACACAATTCTAAGGTGCTTCATATACTTTTCAGTGTGTGTGTGTGTGTTTTTTTGTTTTTTTGATTGAATCTTGTTCAATACATTTTTCTAAATAAGCGCGAATCAGCACCCTGAATGCCATATCCCAGGTCAATTTATATATATATATATATATATATATATATATATATATATATATATATATATATATATATATATATATATATATATATATATATATATATATGTATATATATATATATATATATATATATATATATATATATATATATATATATATATATATATATATATAAAGGCTGTCCCACGTCGAGTAAAGTATTAGGTTATTTCCGAAAATATACATTTTTGAGTGCTAAAAATTTGTATACGGGGTTTCCGAAGATTCTCTATTTAATGGAAATAATTTGCAAAATAGCGGACTTCCGGTTACACCGTAAGTAGATATAAACATCGTTATTTCAAATCGAACACCCTGTAAATTATTGCATTTTTAGAATACTCATCTAATTCTAGGTTAAAAGTTTTTATGGTATGCTCTCCCTATTTTCAACTGTTTTCGAGTTGTGTCAATTTATTTGAGAATTCTGTTCAATGGGAGGCTTGTTTATATAATTTTCCATCACTTTAGAGATGACTGAAAGGAGAGAAATAGGCCTGTAGTTGCTAGAAAGCGCTTTCGGTCCTTTCTTCGGGACGGGTTGTACTCGAGCAGTTTTCTAGTTACTAGGGAATATGCATCTATTGTAAGATGTCTGAAACAGACGAGTCAGGACAGGAGCAAGTTTTGGTGCGCATTTTTTGAGAACAATTGCTGGGATCTTGTCAAGCCCAGAGGCTTTCCTGGTATTAGGAGAAGAGAGCATCTTTCGTACCTTTCTAGTTTTTTAAATGATATTAGTCATTTAATGCGCGACATTGGGGACTGTTGGTGGTTGAACATTTGGAGGTGGGTTGAGAGTAGAATTGCCGGCGAACAACGAGGCAAAAAGTTTAGCCTTGCCCAGGGCGGTAGAAACCATTTCATCCCGAGACAAGAGGTGGTAACGTGCTCTTGCAGAAATTATTCCCAATTGATTTAGCAAGAGTCCAGAAGGGTTTGCTGCCGCTGGAGCTTAAGAGGACTTTGTTTTTGATGTGGTTATTAAACGAATTTTTTGCCTCAGAAAGAATGCGGACATAGCGGTTTCTTTCGTCGTTAAATGTTTCACGGTTTTCTTGACTGGGATTGTGTAGAAGCTTTTTGTGAGCTTTGACCTTTTCAAGTCTGGCCTTGTCACAGGATTTAGAGAACCAGGGCTTTTGAGTGGCTGCAGAGGTTTTCTATGTACGTGGAATAAATAATTCCATGCCAGATTGGATAATTTTGGTGACGTTTTGTGAGATATCAGAGGGGTCAAGATAAGAGAAGCAGACAGACGCCCATGGAAATGAGGAAAAGTAATCTCGCATTTCGTCCCAGTTCGCGGATTTGTAGTGCCAAACGATACGTGGGTGTGATGACTGTGTGCCCTCGGGTTGCATTGCGCAGGAAGCAGTGACCATGCCGTGGTCTGAGCGACCCAGGGGGGCGGTGACTGATATCTTATAGCAGTCAGGATTTGTAGTAAGAAGGAGATCCAAGGGATTTGAGCTATGTGTTGGGATGTGAGGAAAGTAAGTAGGTTGCTGAACCATATTGGCTAAAAAATTGCTGACTGCAAAGGCCTCCGCTGCTCTACCTTGTGGATCGGTTTTTGAAGATCCTAGCCATTCCTTATTATGGACATTGAAGTCACCAAGAATAGTGATCTCGGAGGAAGGATATTCAGAGATCAGATGGTCGGTTTTTTCAGAAAGGTAGTCAAAGAGCTGGACAAAGTTGTTGCCAGAAGGTGACCGGTAAATGCAACAGATGAATTTAGTTGCAGCCCTGAGAGAGAGTTTTATCTATAGTATGAATTTCCTCCAGCTTCTAAATTGGGGAGTCTGGTGCAGGGTAGATTGCTACGGACGTACGCGCACACGCCTCCATGCAATCTAAAAGAAGTAAGGAGCTCATACCCCGGGAAATTAAGGTGATTAGTGGCTGTTTTGGCACTGATTTGAGTTTCGGTGGGGAAGAGGAGTTTGGGCCTATTAGCCTGGAGGAAATGGTGGACGGAGTTCAGGTTAGAATTTAGGCCACATAACTTAATGAAGGTGATTTCGTGTCGTGTTAGGATGCTGAAATTTCTTTAATTTCTCAGACACGTTTCAAGGCCATTAAGCTTTGACATGATTGTGAGGAAAAATTGTTTCATATACAGGCTGTTTTGTAGGACGTATTAGAATTTGGTGTGCTTTAAGCTAAAATCACTCATTTATTTCAAATATAACACCCTGTATATTATCTTCTCATTGAATAGAGCAGATAATTCTCTTTCAAACTGTATTAGCATTCTCTATACCTAAAGTTGACAATTGTTGAGATATTTGCGGTTTACCAACAAAAAAAAGACAAATTTAGGAGTATGTCTAAAATCTGTATGAATTCTAAGAGTGCTATGTGATGTTTGACATTTTCACGTTTATTGTCAGTTTTATATTTCTGTCATTCACAACGTGAGTTATTTGGTCTTTGTTGTCTGAATTTATAGGAGTTCTGCGTTATAATGGATAATGCCAGCTATTCAAACGAACAATTGCTGAATTTATTTTATTTTCATGGAGAGTGCAACAGAGTGGCCAGCAGAACATGTCGGCTGTTTAATGATAGGTATCCCGAGTTCTCGCCAATGACTGCGTTGAAATTCAGATGTTATGAAACCAAGTCTTGAAAACGGGAAGTTGCACGATTAAACAAACATCAAGATCAGTTCCAGTTACAGAAGACGAAGACACACAAATTTCTGTGTCGTCTTATTTCAAAGCTCATCCAAAGGCGCCAATACGTTCAGCTGAACATGACATGAACATAGCACGTTCCTCCATACAGATAATATTGTCCAAGCATAAGATGCATAATTATAAATTTATAAGTGTACAAGCTCTGGAACCGAACGACCCAGCCCACCGAATTGAATTTTGTCACACTCTCCTTGAAAGACACCGCAACGATCCTTTATTTCTGAAAAGCATAATTTGGACCGACGAAATAAAGATGTCCCATGAAGGAATATTTAACAGACAAAATATTCATTACTGGGCTCAAGATAATCCTCATGTCAAAAGAGAACGCTGTTTTCAGAGAAAATTCAGCTTGAACAATGTTTGCTCTTCTGATGGATGATAAAATATCATTCTGCATTTACGATAATAATCTGACAGCTGTGCAATACCTAGAGATTTTGCGAACCACTGTCTCTGATTTCTTGGATAATTTACCAGTTACTGCGTATGTGAATTGTTGGTATCAACTAGATGGTGCTCCTGAGCATTATTCAGCAGAGGTGAGGCGGTTTTTAAATGATGAATTCGGTGAGAGGAGGATGGGACGCGGCGAAACATACATTTGGCCCCCACGGTCGTCTGACCTCACTCCTTTGGATTTTTACCTATGGGATAAATTGAAATCACATGTTTATGCAACTCCAGTCAACACTAGGGGAGAACTTAAAGATAGAGTCCGTAATTGTTTGGATAATATTGATCCCGCATAAAGACAGCGTATAACAAGTGAAGGAGTTGTAATACGCTTAGAGCGATGTATTAGTACGAATAGTAGGTAATTTGAACAGTATGAATCATGAGTTTCTTAGCTAGTCATAATCATTTTCAACTTTCAATAATTTTGGTTATTCTGTGTTATTTGTTGAAATTTCATAAATATTATTTTTATTTTTTTTAGTAAACCGCAAATATCTCGACAATTACAACCTTAGGTATAGAGAATGCTAATACAGTTTGAAAGAGAATTCTCTGCTCTATTCAACTAAAAGATAATATACAGGGTGTTCCATTTGAAGTAAATTAGTTATTCTAGTTTAAAGCACACCAAATTGTAATACATCCTACAAAATACTCGGTATTATTCCTTGACTTGACCACTTACTTATAATTATGCTGAATTTCGTTCTATTCATTGGAGCCAAATAAGGGAATCTGCTGTTAAATGTTCTCTCAACTATTCTGTTACATTCACCATATATTGGAAACAAATTGAAAACATCATCCGCAGAATAACGAAAATAAAAAGTATTGTTTTCCATATTATTTTAGCACTTCTGATAACAAAAAATTAACAGGAAGCATGCAGCAACGAAATCGCCTAGGAACTGCCAGTTAATTCTACTCTGTTTTTGACATTTGCAGTCAAAGGCAACTACGTATGACCAGATATCTAATGTATGCGCCAAAATATAACAGAAAAATCGATATATCTCAGAAATGGTAAAAGATAGGTATAGGGAAATGTTAACAATTTTCAAACAGATTTAAATGGCCAATAAGAGGAGCTAAAAATATAGGGTGTTCTATTTAAAATTATCAAGTTATGGATGGAAGAAGTTGTTCGAGTTGGGCGCTTAGTACAGAACGCTATGTATAAGTTTTTAAAGATATTATCCACCATATCCTTAGAATTGAGCTTCTTTAGCTCACTCACTAAGGTAGAATCTCCGATTTTGTCTAAAAGCGGAGATATGTCTTATCAAACATGGTAGTGACATTTTTAAAATTTTCGAAAATATCGAAATAACTTGAAAAAGCCACATTTTTGACACATATTGCTTTTATAAAATTTATCCTAGAATTCGATACGGAATCTAAAACTGCAATAATATATAGGGCGTTCTATTTAAAATAACGATAGTACATGTATCCGGTATAACCGGAAGTACCATGTGCTTAAAAGTAATTTACTTTGCTTCCACATAGGCGCTTATAGCCAAACCCAAACTTTCTCTTTTGAATTCGGACTAGAAGGTCATAAACTTTTAATGAACGCGACTCGCCAAACACCCTGTATACGAAACTTTTCTATTTAGTAACGTAATATTGCTCACTAGACCTTTTGTTTCGTTTTCGGCTGAGAAGTTTCATCAAAGCATAAACATTCTCAGGCGGCATTCGAATACCTAACCCAATTTCCTCATTATAAATAGACTGTGATTTCAAGTACAATTCAGCTGATACACGTTTCGAATCTAAAGTTTTGTTGAAAAGGCAATTTCGCGCACAATATAACTTTGTATAGCTTGGGTACTAAAACAAGTTGAGAGAGCAATGTCTGACAAACACAAAGACACAAAGGCTCCTCAAACTTACAATGCTTTCAGTCATGTTATATAAAAAAATGGGTATATTTTTGTAAGGAGAGTAAATGAATACTACAAACTTTAAAGTTTAATGGTCACCACTTTAAAGCACAAACAATGGGATTGAAAATTCTATGGAGTAACACACTGAGAAGAGGTCAGTTTTGTGATTATGCTACAGGGGCGGCCCCTCAATAAGTGCGCCCGTGCGCGCGCACTGCCCCCTGCCGTGGAAAAAATAATATTTTTGCTATGCTATATTTTAATAAATTTTTATTTACTTTTTTACCTCCTGCATTCAACAAACAAAATTAGTATATCGAGGATCGCAGAGAGTCGGCAGCCATTAATACAGAATACAAAATCAGAATAAGTATAGTGTTAATCGTTGCAGACGTTATATACATCCATATCCATATAAAGCAGTCGAGCGGCAGTGTGTATTTTTCGGCGCTCTCAGGAAATGCGATACTTCAGTGCGAAATCATCGCCTATCATCGTCGAAAACGACTGAATAAGCAATCTGTTGCGCTATAAAATTACACACTTCCAGTTTGTAGTGGATTTTTGGAAGAGCGTGTGTACCTACTACCTAGTAATTTTCGTCTTCTCGTCGGATTGTTTTTTAGTAAATTTTCTTAGAAAAAATTCACTAATGAGGAGATCTCGACTTTGAATTTTGAAAAAATTTCTTCAAATGAGTGTGATATAGGACCCCTTGAACCCATATCCGGGGTGAGTTTCAATTTTTATATGTTTATATATATATATATATATATATATATATATATATATATATATATGTATATGTATATATATATATATATATATATATATATATATATATATATATATATATATATATATATATATATATATATATATATATATATATATATATATATATATATATATATATATATATATATGTATCACACCGATAACTCAAAAAATAATGGGCCGATTTTGATAAAATTTGGCATGTACCTTTCTTTTGTAAATGGCTTTGACAAGTTTGTTAGTCAGAAAAATCAGAGGAGGTTTTCCGGGAAAATTTTGAGTTTTCATTCGAAAAAAAATTTTATCTCAAAGAATAATAAGCCGATTTTGATAAAATTTGGCATGTACCTTCCTTTTGTAAATGACTTTGACGAGTTCGTTAATCAAAAAAATCGGACAAGGTTTTCCGGGAAAATTTTAAGTTTTCATTTGAAAAAAATTTTTATCTTAGAAAATAAAAAATCTATGATAACCAAATTTGGTAGGTAGGCTAACGATATAAAAAGTAAACTATACACCAAAATTTAGATTTCTATGTTATAAGAAAAAAAAGTTATATAATAAAATATTTTGTGCCAGATCATTTCTATGAAAATTCACTACCATAACGCACTTGCTGCGTCCAGGCTTTTTAATTAGATCATTTCGTTGTTGTTTACATGTTCTAACAAGACAATTATTATTATTATTATGGTTACTACTTCGGGTTGCTTAATAAGTGGACAAAATAATTGTGATACTGTGATAATATTTTAAATTTATATATGTCCAACCGATAACTCAAAAAATAAGCAACTGATTTCGATGAAACTCAGCAGGTGCCTTTCTTTTATTAATGGCTTGGACGAGTTCGTTAAGCAGGAAAATCGGATAACATTTTCCGGGAAAATTTTGAGTTTTGTTTCAAAAAAAAAACTTTTTCTCCGAAAATGCAAATATATTTTAATTCAATTAGGTGGATATGTTGCCTTGTAAAAGGCATTACTACACAATAAAATTCAACTTTCTACATTTTAAAAAAATTGAGTTCTTCAAATTTTAAATTTTCTTTTAAGAAAAATTTTTTCTCCGAAAATTACAAAGTTATTTCAACGAAATTTGGTGGATATGTTGCACTGAGTAATATCCTATTAGGCACCAAAATTCAACTTTCTAAGTTCGTAAAAACTTGAGTTATTCAAATTGGAAGCATTTAATAAAAATTCACTACCATAACACACTTGCTGCGTCCCGATCTTTTTTTTCTTGCGCACCCCCAATGCATTAAGGCACAAGCCGCTGCTGTTATGCTAACCGTGTTAATAATGTCACTTTAAATATAGATAGTCCAGATTTCACCTTCAATGATTTAAGAATCAATATAAAAAGTGAACATAATTTGAATTTTTTTAATAAACTTATATGGATATCTCAACCGTTTCAAAAATACAGTCTGTTGAAGTTTTATATTTCACTAAATTCACTGAAGTTGAGATCCCGACTTTTGCATTTTGAAAAAGTTCCTTCAAATGAGCGCAAACTAGAACCCATATCCAGGGTCAATTTTAATTTATATATATATATATATATATATATATATATATATATATATATATATATATATATATATATATATATAAATTTATATATATATATATATATATATATATATATATATATATATATATATAGATAGATAGATGTGTGTGTGTATGTGTGTCATAGTAAGTAACTTCCTCTTGCAAGTGGCTTGGATAACTTCGTTAGCCAGAAAAGTCGGCACGGTTTTTTCTGGAAAATGTTGTGTTTTCTTTCGAAAACTTTTTATGTCTCCGTAAGTAACAAAGTAAGGGCAACTAAATTTGGTACGCGAGTTTATATATTTAAAAGTAAAATATGTACAAAAATTTATCTCTATCAATTAAAAGACAAAAAAGTGAAAGGCATCTAAAGAAAAAAAAATGGAGTTTTCCGCAAGACGTCAAAGTCGCGACCAAAATTGATAACATTTAGGCAAAGAACCTAAAACTAATATGGGCTGTGTAAAGAAAATGCCGCACGAAGAATGTTTTACAAACCCTGAAGTTTCACCTTCCACCGTCATTGTCCTTCATGTTCCTAAAATGTTTCAAGAAAACTCATTTCAAATACATCCTTTCTCTGATGCTTTGGCAGTACTCTTAGCTATAGAGTTTATCGTTTAATGGTATATAATTTTGGGCGAATTTAAAAAAAAATCAATAACGTTCAACCTACCCATCATTATACAAGATACGAAAAAAAATTGTATACATTAATTAAAGGGTGTCTTGATCTACATCTTAAAAATTATCTCTATAATCACAAGCTGGCCCATAAGTCGTTGGTGATACAAATTTTCTTTTTTTTTTTTTTTGTTAATCGAACACGCCTTGTGTTATTTCATTTTTTCATTTCCCATCAATATATAACGCATGTTTGTAAGAAAGGAAATTCCGTACACAGAAAGTGCGTTATGGTAGCGAATTTTCTTTAAATGCTTCAAATTTAAATAGCTTAATTTACTATTAACCTATAAGGTTCGTTGGGCAACAAATCAGTTTTTCCGGGAACATTTTACGTTTACTCTCGGAAGTTTGTGTACATTTTCTAACAGTAAAGTTATTTTGATGAAACAGGGCGCATTGTTTCTCCTATATAGGTTATAATGGTAACCAAATTTGATGCTCTTAAAAAACACATATTTACTATTAAAAATATTTTTATGAAAATTCACTACCATAACGCACTTGCTGCGTCCAGACTTTTTGTTAGACTTTATTTACATTTTACCGTTTTCTGATCAGATTGTCATTATTCCGTTGAATTTTTTAGCGAGTTTCTGTATAAGAACTAATTAATAAAGAGGTGATGAAAACTTACAAGACTCAATTCAATAGCATATCTGGTTGTTCTTTCTTGCTTTAACTTAGTGAAACCGTTCCATATTTGTTTGGCGATATGAAAAAAAAAGCATATGTTAATTAGAGGCTGTCTTAAGCTGCATGCTATAAAATTAGGTATAAAATCATAGGTGACCCATAAGTTGTTGGTCATACAATTTTTTTGTTTAATCGAACACACCTTATATTATTACTTTTTTGTATTTTCCATCAAAATATAATGCATGTTTGTAAGAAAAGAAACTAAGGACACAGCAAGTGCGTTATCGTATCGAATTTTCATTACATATTTCAAATTTAAATAACTCAATTTGCTATTAACTTAACGCGCGTTGGCTAGGAACCAGTTTTTTTGGGGGCATTTTGAGTTTATTTTCAAAAAATGTAAAACATTTTCAAACAGAAAAGTTACTTTGATGAAATATGGTACATTGTTTCTACTATATAGGTTATAGTGGTAACCAAAGTTAATGCCTGATTTCTTTAAAAGAAAAAGTATGGACGCAGCAAGTGCGTTATGGTAGTGAATTTTCATTTTTAAAAAATTATTGCAAATATGTGTGTTTTCTTTTTAAGAAAACAGGCATCAATTTTGGTTACCGGTATAACCTATATAGTAAAAACAATGTGCCATGTTTCATAAAAATAACTTTATTGTGTGAAAATGTACAAAAAGTTTCAAAATTAAACTTAAAGTTCCTGGAAAAACTCGTTACTTGGTCAACCTTATAGGTTAGCAAATTGGGCTATTCAAATATGAAGCATTTGATCAAAATTCGCTACCATAACGCACTTGCTGCATCCAGAATTTCTTTTCTTACAAACATGCATTATATTTCGATGGAAAATGCAAAAATGCAATAACATAAGGCGTGTTTGATTAAAAAAAAAGAAAATTTGTATCACCAACGACTTATGGGACACCTGTGATTGTAGAAATATTTTTTAAGATGTAGCTCAAGACACCCTATAATTAATATATACAATTTTTTTTCATATCTTGTATAATAACGGATATATTAAGCTTTATTGATTTTTTACGAAAATTCGACAAGCATCAGAGAAAGGGTCTATTTGAAATAAATTTTATGGAAACATTTTAGGAAAATGAAGGACAATAACGGTTGAAACTAAGACTTCAGGGTTTGTAAAACACCCTTCTTGAGACATAATATTTCCATAGCCCGTATTAGATTCAAGTTATTTGCCTAATTTTGCCGATTTTGACGTTTTAAATCGCAACTTTGACGTTTTGACGAAAACCCCAATTTATTTTTCTTTGAATGCCTATAACTTTTTTGTCTTTTGACCTACATCGCTAAATTTTGGTAGGTAAGGATATAAACGTGCGTACCAAATTTGGTTGCCCTTACTTTATTAATTCCGAACATATAAATTTTTTTCAAAAAAAACACAAATTTTTCCGGGAAAACCTGGGCAGATTTTCCTGGCTAACGAACTTATCCAAGCCATTTGTAAAAGGAATTTATTTACCAAATTTAATCAAAATCAGCCTATTATTTTTTGAGTTATCGGTGTGATATATATATATATATATATATATATATATATATATATATATATATATATATATATATATATATATATAATATATAATATATATATATATATATATATATATATATATATATATATATATATATATATATATATATATATATATATATATATATATATATACATATATATATATATATATATATATATATATATATATATATATATATATATATATATATATATATATATATATATATATATATGTAAACATATATAAATTGAAACTGACCCCGGATATGTGTTCTGGGGGGCCTAATTAGCGCTCATTTGAAGAAATTTTTTCAAAATTCAAAAGTCGGGATCTCCTCATTAGTGCATTTTTTTAAGAAAATTCACTGAAATACATATTTGCTATTAAAAACAATTTTATGAAAATTCACTACCATAACGCACTTCCTACGTCCAAACTTCTTATTACGATTAGCATACACTTTTGTGATTATTTGTGATAAACCGCAAACAATGGCGAGTGCCAATCTTTCAAAAGTATACCTTTTCAACAGAAACTATGGTTCACAAACAGAAACAAGCTTATAATTTGGTAAATTTAACTACATCTGTAAAATTTGTCATGTTAACCTTCTAAGAAAAATGTCAGACTTGCCCTTGATATCAGTAAAAAAATTTCCGACGATTGATTAATGTAATTTTGAATAATTGTTTTTAAGTAATACTATCTCAATTTAGTCATATCACACTGCATTGGACACAAAGATAAGTATGATGTTTTTCTTTTCGTAATCAGGTTATTGTCGTAAATTTTTATTTGACTGACACAACTATGTTTTTGCAAAAAGATTGAACAAAACTTGCTAACAATAATACAATAACCCATCATTTATTTTAAATGTTAGTTTATGTAGCACTCTTATCAAAGCATATTGCGTCACCACAGAGATTATATTTATATATAACTACCGATAATGACGGGAAGTGCGCAATTGCTGGACAGTTAGTAAAAGAAATGATTATTCCAGAATGCAAGAATATTGTGTAAGGTTATGCTTATGAGTTAACAAAAAGTGTTTGCCTCCGTAAACCGGGGATCTTTTACGTACCCAACATCACGAAGTATATAGAACTAGTGGCCTCAATGCCCTCTCCGGAAGGCAAGATGTGCAAGCACTCAACTTGCCAGGACACAATGCCTCGGGCTAAGTAGTTTTTATTTTTCAGTATGTACTTAATTGATGTCATTTTAATTTAGCATCAAATTTGGTATTTTTTTACTTATATAAGAGACTGAGGTTGGACACTGTGGCTGGAAACTGAAACATATATTCTGATTTTTGTTCCTAATATGAAATGCAAATAGAGAAAGATAGCTAAAAATAATAATATGGTTGCTGATAATAAAACCATAGACTTTTGCGGAATTGTTTAATCAAAGACGAAGTGGCAAAAAATAAATCTAGTTTGTTGGATCAAGATTTAAACTGCCTTATTAAAAGAAATTCAGTTCAATTCAGTAGTTCAATTTTAATGAGTCCCTTACTTTTACCAATGGCGTGGATAGGTTCGTTATCGAGGAAAATCAGAATGGTTTTTCCGGGAAAATTTTAGATTTTCTTTCGGATAATTTTTAGATCTCCGGAAATAACAAAGCTATGGCAACCAAATTTGGTACGCTAGTTCATATTATGAAAAGTATACTACATACCAAAACTTAGATCTCTAAGTTGAAAAAAAAGTCTGGACGCAAGTGCGTTATGGTAGTGGGTTTTCATAGAAATATTTAATTTTTTGTAAGATAGAAGTCTAAATTTTGGTATATATTTTATCATTTATAACGTAAACCTACGTACCAAGTTTCATTACCATAGCTTTCTTATTTTTGGAGATTACCAAAATTTTCCAGTCTAAGGAACTTATATCCAAGCCAGGAAGATGCCTGCCAGATTTCATCAAAATCAGCCTATTATTTTTTGAGTTATCGGTGTGATATATATATATATATATATATATATATATATATATATATATATATATATATATATATATATATATATATATATATATATATATGAAACAGATATGGGTTTTAGGAGTTCTAGTTCGCGCTCATTAAGGAAAAAAAATTCAAAATTCAAAAGTCGGGATTTTACTAAAATTTGACCCTTTATTTCATGCTATGGAAGTAGTTTTAGCAATGGAGTTTATGGTTTAATATTCTATAAGTTTTATGTGTGTGTGTGTTTTTGTTTCTTTAACGTCGGCCTGTTTCCGCGACTATGGCCAATCACCGACGCCAGGGAGCAGTTTCACCTCACTATCCTGGGAATTTTGCCGAACCCCTGCTTTTCTGTACGGAGGGTAGGGATCTTTAACATGCGCAACATCGCATGGACACGAGACCGACGGCTTTACGCCCCCTCCGAAGGGCGGAACGTGCAGACATTCAGCTGGCTCAAATACAATGCGAGAACCTCTATTGGTGTTAATGTTACAGTTTGTACTGAAAAAGTGAAAGGAGTAAGCTGGGATCGAACCCAGTACCCTTCGGTTCAGAGGCACACGTTCTTACCCCTGAACCACCGAGGTTCCTATAAGTTTTAGACAAGTTTCTCAGAACAAATTCACCATTGAGGAGACCGCGACTTTTAAATGTTGAACAAATTTCTTCACATGGGCGCGAACTGAGCTCCCTAGAACCCATATCCGGAGTTTGTTTTAGTTTTTATCAGTTTACATACATGGTGATTCCGGAGGAATGGGAAGTATTTCAGGGGTCGATTCAGGGGGTCAAAATAAGAAGAATAAACACATATGTTTTAGTTCGAACGACAACCATTGTTGAAATAAATGCAGTTAAAAAACTTTTATTGATTTTTATTTTATCTATGTTTAAAAGGAAAATTAGGAAATAAGAATATCGTAAACGGTAAATATTTAAAGAACATTTTCAGAAATACCAAATAATCAAGTGGGTTTAGGTCTGGAGAGTTTGCTGGCCAGTTTATTGGACCCCTCTACCAATCCAGCGTCCAGGAAAATGGTTGTTTAAAAAAATATAGTACTTGCTGAGTAAAGTTGGGAGTGGCCCCATTATGTTGGAGGTATAGCCATTGCGAATATTTAAAGGAACCTCTTCCAAAGTTTCTGCTAAAATATTTTCTAGGAAATGTAAATATCCATCCCCGGTAAGACGCCCATCTAACACAAACGGACACACTAACTGATCATTGATAAGGCCGCATCAATTATTTATGCTGAATCGATGCTGAAAATTGCGTTCAGGCTTGATTTTTTTTTACAAAAAAAAATAATTATTTCAAGAATATTTGACATTGGACATAACTTATGTATTCATTTTAGTTGTTTTGACCCCCTTAATCTACCCCTGGAATACTTTCCTTTCCTCCGGAATTACATATATATATATATATATATATATATATATATATATATATATATATATATATATATATATATATATATATATATATATATATATATATATATATATATATATATATATATATATATATATAGGTTGACCCATTTCTACGGTAAAGCTCAATATATCCCTTACTATAAAAGATGCGAGAAAAAATTGTATACGTTAATTATAGGGTGTCTTGAGCTGTATCTTATAAAATTATTTAGACAATCACAGGGTAGCCCATAAGTCGTTGTTAATACAAGTATTTTTCTTTTTAGAAAATTGCAACTTTTGAATTTCGAAAAAATTCCTTTAATTGAGCGCGAACTAGGCTCCCTAAAACAGATATCCAGTGTTATTTTGGAAGCTTCTTCGAAAATCTTTTTGTGAATAATTATATCTTGGCAGGTGGGAAATAGCTTAAAGAGGTTCGTTGGCCAGGAAAATCAGACCAGTTTTTCCGGGACATTTTAAGTTTATTTTCGGAAAATATTTGTACCTTTTCAAACAATAAAGTTATTTTGATGACATATTGTATATTGTTTCTATTATATATGTTATATTGATAACCAAAATTGATGTCTGCTTTCATTAAAAAGACATATTTGCTGTTAAAAAAACCTTTTTATGAAAATTCACTACCATACCGCACGTGCTGCGTCCAGATATTTTGTATTTCAACTCACTGTCCCTATTCGTTTTAGTGAATTTTCTTTAAAAAAAGATCACTAATGACGAGATCCCAACTTTTGAATTTTGAAAAAATTTCTTCAAATGAGCGGAAATTTGGCCCCCTAAAACACATATCCGGGGTCACTTTCGATTTATATATATATATATATATATATATATATATATATATATATATATATATATATATATATATATATATATATATATATATATATATATATGTATGTATGTATGTATGTATCACACCGATAACTCAACAAATAATGGGCCGATTTTGATTAAATTTGGCAAATACCTTCCTTTTGCAAGTGGCTTGGAAAAGGTCGTCAGCCAGGAAAATTGGTCGAGCTTTTCTCGGAAAATTTTGTGTTTTCTTTAGAAAACATTTTATATTTCCGGAAATAACAAAGTAAGGGCAACCAAATTTAGTACACATCGCTATAGGTAAATTACCTACTAAAATTTAGCTTTGTAGGTCAAAAGAAAAGTAAGTATAGGCATTTAAAGAAAAATAAATTGGGGTTATCTCCGAAACGTCAAAGTCGCGATTTATAACGTCCAAATTGGCAACATTTACGCAAATAGTTTGAATCTAATACGGGCCATGGAAAGAAAATGTCTCAAGAAGAATGTTTCACAAACCCTGAAGTCTTAGTTTCAACCGTCATGGTCCTTCATTTTACTAAAATGTTGTAGTGGCAGTAGTCTTAGCTATAGAGTTTATTTTGATATTATTTAATGGTATATAATTTTTGTCGAATTTTCGTACAAAATCAATAAAGCTCAATATATCCGTTATTATACAAGATATAAAAAAAATTGTATACATTAATTTTAGAAAAGAAATTCTGGACGCAGCCAGTGTGTTATGGTAGCGAATTTTGATTAAATGCTTCATATTTGAAAAGATCAATTTGCTATTAACCTATAAGGTTGACCAAGAAACGGTTTGTTTCGGGAACAGTTTAGGTTTACTTTCGGAAATTTTTGTACATTTTCAAACAATAAAGTTATTTTGATTAAACATGGCACATTGTTTTAACTATATAGGTTATACTGGTAACCAAAATGCCTGCTTTCTTTAAAAAACACACAGGATTGCTGTTAAAAACATTTTTATGAAAATTTACTATTTTATATTATTTTAGCCGCAAAAGCTGCATTTGAGGTTAATCCGTCTTCACTGCCATTTTGAAACCTAATTTATTGTCACAAACATTTGCAACACTGTACTGAACGCGCAGCTAAATAAGAATAGCATTGTCCCATTTAAAACTGCGTTGTTTTCAAAACAATAAAATACGTCTCATTTATAATAATTCTATAAGAATATAATGTACATGAAACGTTTAAAGCAGTCTACAAGAATTATTGTTCCAAGAAAACAAAAAGAACACGGTCAGATTACAACACCTACTATATTAATACGTGCCAGTCACTGCACTTGGTATATTTATAGTATGTCTTTCCACCCACTTCTAAAATAAGACCGTTTCTTCAATACACGAGACTGCAATATTATAAAGTTATAGTAAATAGAATAAATGTGCATACAATTGGACAGATTTATCTTACAACTTATTTCCCACATCCAAGCAGCTTGACGATCTAGACCGGCGATTATCAACCAGTCGGGCGCTCCCGCCCTCCTAGGGGAGCATGATAAAACAAAATAGGAAGGGGGGTGGGGGGGGTTCGAGGCTGTTGACAAAAAATGGACAAAAATATGTTATAAAAAAATTCAATTTACTTAAAAAAAAAGCAATAGAGAACACTTTACAGTGTCTTTCAAACTGGATGGGAATGTATTGCTATCTCCGTTATTATTAGAGATAGGGAGACCATTAAATTAGCAATATTTTGTATAATTTCATGTTCATTCCAAATATGACTTGTATTTTGCCCTGCCTCTTTTCGGTTTCGAGTTATTTTAAGAAAACCTAAATTTGTCGATTTCTGTTTTCTTCAATATCTTCCATATCTATCTATTTAGTCAATATAAATATTTTCACGTAGAATTAAAATCAATATAGATATAGTTTTTATGTAGTATTTTAGTTGAATTATTTATCCTTTGTTAGAGTTAACATGGTGAGACAGACATCTGGGTTTTTAGTTTTCTATCTTTAAAAAAGATGAGTTGAGTTGATGTTGTTTATCTCACCAGATGTCTTTATCGGCATGAACCAATATCCTGATTCTTTAAATAACTCTGGTCCTTTTAAACCTATATTAGATAAGGGTCATAAATTTGTCGACCAGAAGATTAAGCAGGTCTCCGACCTAGTAGTCTCACTGCGCAATAAACAAACGATCGTTCTTGGACGACAACTTTACTTGGGACTAGTTCGTTTACCTTGACGCGATATAAATATACGGGATCTAGTTCTTTATGTTAGAATTTGCTTCCTCTGAAGATGTTGACATTGTCAACGAAACGATCGTAAGGTCTCTGAAATATGTGTTGTGGTGATTTGGGTGTTCTCCAAGTGTACTTATAAGTAGGCGTTGATCTGACATGTCTAAGACTTGCGCATTATCAGGGCACTTTTTACAGGGTACTTTTGTGCTATTCTCATCTTTGGATTGACATTTGTTTTTGAGCTACAGGTATCAACGTTTGTTTTTATTAAGGCAGTCATATTGGATTTTTTGCTTATGTGATAGCCTGTGAAAAGCTGTACAACATGATTGAGAAATCTTGTAAATGCACTGACAATTTAAAAAAAACCGTTTTGACAAAAAAAGTGTTCAAAAAGCAGTAGGCCATGGAGTCTGACAATAGACTTCTACTTTCAACATAATTTTTCGTAATGATTCACGATAAAAAATAGGAACTTTTAACACACCAATGAATCAGCCCATTATTACAAATGATATTTGACATTACAACATTTTCCTAAAAAATTGTTATAAATTAATTAAATAGGTAAACCTAGTAAATAACTAAATTTGCAAGCAGTACTCAATTTTTCCAAATAGAACACCGTGTATTTTATGTTTTAAAAGTGAAGGCCACGCCCTCTGCTTCAACTTTCGTATAACACTCCCTATGACTAAGGTCTGGGAGTGTGACAATATTTACATTCAGATTTCGCATAATTTTTTTAGTGTCTTCGTAGAAATCATTTTTTTTACAATTTTTATAAAATGTTTGTAATTAATAATTAATAAGCTATTGTGTGAAAAAAAAAATCCAATTTACCTAAAAAAATTTAGCCAATTTTCGTAAAAAATATAATTTTCATGTAGCCAACTTGAGCCGCTTTTTGTAAAATAAATGACCAATTTTCGCGAAATAAATTACCAATTTTCGTGTAGAAATTGTGTTGTTGAATTTTTGCCAAAAGGCATTTCGCGAATAAATATAACTT
Organism: Tillus elongatus; assembly: GCA_964006375.1. Classification (NCBI taxonomy): domain Eukaryota; kingdom Metazoa; phylum Arthropoda; class Insecta; order Coleoptera; family Cleridae; genus Tillus; species Tillus elongatus. The sequence continues at coordinate 158,078,371 of OZ023265.1, forward strand.
GGCAGGTGTGTAAATTGCTTGAAGGCGTACACTGGCTAGGAGAATCAGACCAGATTTTTCGGGAATATTTTAAGTTTATTTTCGGAAAATATTTGAACTTTTTCAAACAATATTAGTTTGAAGAAATACGGTACAATGTTTCTACTAGAATGATTAAAATATTAAACAAATTTGATGATTTCATTAAAAAAAAAGACACATTTGCGATTAAAAACATTTTTATAATTAAATGTTCGGGACGCAGCAAGTGCATTCTAGTAAGTAGACTTGGAGAACCCAAATTACCACAACACATATTTTAGAGACCTTATGATCGTTTCGTTGACCATGTCAACGTCTTCAGAGGAAGAAAACTTCTAAAATTAAACTACAAGCTACAGTGTATTTATATCGCGTCTAGGTAAACGAACTAATCCGAAGTAAAATTGTCGTCGGAGACCCATCGTTTGTTTATTGTGTAGTGAAACTACGAGGTCGAAGACCTCCTTTAATCTTCTGGTCGACAACTTTATGAGCCCTTATCTAATATAAGAATAATAGGCTTAAAAGAAACGGTACCGAGTTATTTAAGGAATATGCACGTTCTTTTTGATCTAGAAATTTACTATGTGGATATTGGAGTAAGCCGACAAGCACATTTGGCGAAACAAACACCATAACCTCCGCTCATCTTTTTTATAAAAAACTAGCCCGGGTGTTTGGCTCACAATGTTAACTCTAACAAAGGATAAATAATTCAACTAAAATACTACAAAGAAAATTTATTTATATTGATTTTAATTCTTCGTAAACAGTATTTATATTGACATCATAGATACACAGAAAACGAAAGGATCTTTAAGTCGAGACGAGCGTAGAGATTAGTATCTGTATAGACCAGCCGAGTTATTGACAGTAATTTATTATTCTACCAGACAAATTAGGAGTGTTTGAGTGGTCAAATGAAAAGTGAAAATAAAGGGCTTGAAATTTCACATGGTGCATTATAGTAGTGAATCTTCATAAGAATTGTACACTATTAGCATGATATTTTATTAAAACTAATTCTTTAAATTTATATTGACCTGGGAGATGGGTTTTAGAGGTGCCAGTTAGCGATTCTTTGAAAAAAATTCAATTTTCTATGGAGGTAGAAAATTATAATTTGACAGAGATATTTATGTAAGTACTGCAAGTCTCTTTAAAAAATTGTGTTACAAATTTCATTAAAGTCACAAAAGTTTTCCAGAAAAAAATTATATATTTACAAAGGGAATGTGCCTGACAAATAATAAAGATGGCAGGTATTTTTCCTTATTAATTGATTGAATGGTTTTTTTAGTTAACCCAATCGAATTACGTTTTGCAAAAAAAAAACTACAAAAAAGGTAGCGAAGCTCATTATGTCATTATTCTTTAATTTAGTACCCGCTCTGCGTTTACATAGGTGTTACTATGGTTCAAGATTGAATATTCTAGCTTAATAGCGAATTAAGTTATCAAATTTCAAATGTTTCTACAAAAATTCTCTACCATAATGTATTTGCTGCACCCAGACCTTTTTAACACTTATTTGCCGTTGCTGTATCCACACTTTTTGAAAATGATGAAATATTGTAGCTCTCTATGTAAGACTGACAAACAAGACAACCTCAATTTAATTTTTGGAAAAATATTTTAAGCAAATGAAATGGGGTAACAATTTGAACATAAATTGAAAAAAATCTTGGTTCGCTACTTTGTCTCAGGGGTGTCCCTTCCCCTTTTGCATGCCTACAACCACCCTCAATGCATAAACAAATACAATGTAAACAAGAAAAATATCTTGGGAACAACCCGCAAGAAAGTTACGGGAGCTGCGGTGAATACTAGGGGTTCTGGGTGGGATAAACCGAATTTTAAGGAGGTATAGCTTGAAAATAGGATAAACGCAGCTTATAGAGGTCCAACTAAGCTGTTTTTTTCGCACTTGCCGCTCACATTTCCTTTTATCTTCTTCCCCGCCCAACGCCCCTATTCACCCCTGGTCCCGTAACTTTTTTGGAGGCTGTTTACAAGAAATATTTCTTGTGGTTTGTGCATCCAGAAGGAGATCTAAGGATGTTTTTCTTTTTTTTTTTTCTATAAAGCGTCCGTGCGCTAATCTGCATATTAACCAAAAATTTAATTTTTATTGACAAAAGGAATGTACCTGCCAAATTATAAACGTGGCAGGTATTTTTCCTTATTAATCGCTTACATGATCCGTTTTACTCAACTCAATCGAGCCAGTTTTTGCAAACAAAATAACAGAAATGGTGTACTAAAACAAATGTGCCGTTGCCTGTGAAGGTCATTGTGTTATTTTTAAATTTAGTACCCACGCTGCTTTTATATGAATTTTAGTATGTATCAAAACTGAAGATTCTAGTTGGAATTCTAATGGAAAATCACTATTTCAAATATTTTTACGAAAATTCGCTACCATAACGCACTTGTGGCACCTAGACTCTTTTTAGCACGTATTTACTATTGCTGTATCGCTACTTGTTGAAAATAAAATAAATATAAACAATACAAAATTTTGAAATTAAAATTTTTAATAATGTACACTGAACATCTGTGTAATTTAAAATAAAATAGGTATAATTAAAACTACTGTATGATATTATGTAGTTTCATTTAGCTTAAAATCTCCATATACTACATTAAAAGTAAATAAAAAGTAGAAGTAAACAATAAGTACCTTATTCTAAGGGAGCCTTATTCTTAGCGGAGTCGATTTCGAGGTTAACTTCTTCTTTGTTTATGTCGCAATATTCACAAGAACGAATTTTTTCCACGAAAATTCATTAAAAATTATAGATTATTAAGCCGCTAACTCTATAACTAAAACTACTGCCAAAGCACCACAAAAAGGGTCTAGTTAAAATGAATTGTGTGCAAATATTTCAGTGAAATAAAGATCAATGATGGTTGAAGCGGTAACTTAAGGCATTGTAAACCACACTTATTACATTTCTTCTACATAACCCGTATTCATTTCAGGACCTTCGTCTCTTTTTAAATTTCAACAACACACCACGAGGGCTCACAGCCTAAAAACTATCGTACCGTGGGTGTCGACAAGGAGGAAAGAGGCAACTTCTAATTCGGGACTTGAAGGTTTGGAGGTTCAGGGGAGAAGGAAAAGCATGTGCCGGCAAGGAGTTCCACAACTTGGAAGTCCTTGGTATAAAAGAGCAGGCATAACAAGATGTTCTATGTCTGGTGGCCTGGACAGTAAAAGTGTGCATTCGCTCTGTTCCCCTGGTATTTCTGTTGAGGGCAGCAAGTGGAGGAACTATGGAAGAAAGATCCTCTGAGCAGTACCCGTCAGATATCTATAAAAGAGAGAGAGAGGTCACCAACGGCACGTCACTGGGCAAGGGATGGCAGCCTTTGGGTGAGGGTAGGGTCACCGATAAGACGTATGGCTCTCTTCTGAATGGAGTCCACGACAGCGAGTGTAGAAGTGGCAGCGGCACCCCAGATGTGGGAGCAGTATTCGAGGTTTGGCTTTATTTGTGAAGTATATAAGGTGTAGAGATTAGCTGGTGAAAAGTATTTGCGAGCCCGGAAGAGGAAACCTAATTTCTTAGCAGCCGCTTCTGCAATTGATGTGACATGTTGGTGCCAATCGATCCACAGAAATGCCAACAAGTGAAAAGGGCTCATTACTTGGTTAACTTGGTTGCTCATTCTGATGGGTCTAGGGCTGGTGTATCTCTTATAAGAAAGAAAGCAAGACTGAGATTTAGTGGGGTTGAATTGTAAAAGATTTCTACTTCCCCAGTCTTTTTGGTAATCCACAGAGACAGAACCCTCCATGAGTTTGCGATCATCATCTAATTGGGCTAAAGAGACAGGCTTAGAATATTGTATATTTGAGTGGAGGGTGCTGTCGTCCGCGTAACCGTGACCTGGGTTGGATGTGCTAGACAAGAGCATCATTTTTGCTTATAAGGGAAACCGACTCATACACCAGAACCGGAAACGTCCGTTGGGACTTCACCGGCCCCTTGATGTAAGGGGTGGTACCTCCTCGGGCGTGAAAAAGGAAAATTCCACTACCACCTGCTTGACTCCGATTAGTCGACAGGCAGAAGTTACTATGGACCTATTCTTTTAGTTAGTCCCCGGACCCACAGAATTGAATCACTTTCATTAAACATTTTATTTATTACTATATATGTTTCTGATATCTTCATATTCAAATGAGAGTTTCGGCAAATGGCAACCCCGCTGATTGTTTATTGTGACATATTTTGTAGCCTGTTCGTTTGAAGTTTGATTTGGCGCATTTGTTTGCGATAGCAGCGTAACCCTGATATATCTTTCTGGCCTTGTCTAACATTATAGGCATCCATTCAGGAGTAATTTAAGGTTATATAGTAAATTATTTATTTTTCCTTTAGTAATGACTCAAAATTTACTGAACCGATTAATTTCAAATTTGGTAGAGCACCACTTATACTATATCTACGTGTGTGTAGAATTTTATTTTCGTACTTGTAGTAATTTCAAAGATATTGCGTTTTCAAATAGTTTTTCGCATTTTTTGCTAAAAGTATTAGAATGTAAAAACCGTGTAACGAACTCATCCGAGCTATTAACAAAATGAAGGGAATTGCCAAATTTGGTTTCGATTGGTGAAGTATTTTTGAGTTATCGGTTGGATACATATATAAACTTTTCAACTGACCTTGGATTTGGGTTCTAGGGTCTCAAATTCGCGCTAATTTGAAGAAATTTTTCAAAAATCATACCATCATTACCCCCCTATTAGTGAATTTTCTTAGTAGAAATTTGCTAAAAACCTAATAAAGCATTTACTGCGTCCAGACTTTTCATAACTAATCCAGTGAGTAGCAATCGAATTAAAATCTCGCTAAGTGAAGATTGGAACATATGATGAGCACTGATAAGTACACCTGGAGAACCCAAATCACCACAACACATTTTAAAAAGACCTGACGATCGTTTCGCTAACCAAGTTAGCGTCATCAGAGGATGAAACATTCTAAATACTTAAAAAACTAACATCAACTTATATACCGGATCTCAGGTAAAGAGATCGAACCGAGATGATACACTAGTCGTAGGCAAATTCCAAAGTATATTGTATTTTTATCGCCTGACCAGGTCTTTGCGCTATCCCTACTGCTTTATCTAAAAGTGTCCATCTGTAATAGTCTTGAGAAAGTTCAACGACAGCTAAATTAACAACGGTTCCTTTGGCGGCAATAACTGTATACTTATGTTATCGGTAAAAACGTGCCGAAAACCTGGGAATTTTATTTAGCAAATTAATCGATCAAGTGACTCGTAATTGGCGCCGGTGCACTGTTCATACATTCTTTGTTGCAACTATATTTCGCAATATATACGCTCTCAAACCCATTCAGCTGACCTGGTTTTCCAACATTTTTTAATAATTTGAGATTTTTTTTATCAACGTGATGATTATTATCCCAAATATGTCGGGCGACGGCAGACTTATCTACAGTACCGTAACGTAATTGGGATATGTGTTCTTTGAATCTAATTCCAATCGATCTTTTTGTTTGTCCGACGTATTTAAGATTACAATCTTTACAACTTATTTCATAAATTCCCGACATTTTGTCCGCGCTATCCTTGTCTTTTGGGTTACCTAGCAAGTTTTTTAAGTTATTTGTTGTTGAAAATGTTAGCTGTAAGTTGACTTTTTTTAAAATGTTGTCTAGACCCCTCGTGATTCTAGGTTTAAATGGTAAGCAAACACAGTTTTTTCCGATTTTTCTCTTCTGAACGTCGTTGATTCCGTCAACATTTTCTTTGTTTTCTGTTTGTTGATTAATTTTTCCACTAAGCAAGCAATGTATCCGTTATATTCGGCCACGTTCCTAATATAATTTAATTCTTTGGTATATCTACTTTTGTTTAAAGGAAAATTAATTACCCGATTTACTAAAAAATTCAGACTGGCCATTTTTTGTGCGTACGTATGATGTGAGTCGCTCGGGATGTAGCTTAAGGTAGTGGTTTCTTTTCTATAGACATAGAATTCTAAAGTGTCTTTATTCTTGATAACTAGTACATCTAGAAAGGGTAGTTTATTATTAGTTTCTAATTCGTGGGTAAATTTTATAGAATCAAATTTATTGTTTAATTTGGCAATAAAATCTTTTATTCTGCAAATGTTTGTGTTAAACACCGCGAAAATATCATCCACGTAACGACACCATACTCTAGGGAAATAACCACTTTCACTTTCAAGATCTGTTTCAAATCTGCTCATGAAAAGGTCTGCAATAAATGGCGATAGCGGATTTCCCATTGCCGTGCCTTGTGTTTGTTGAAAAAATTCATTGTTGAATTGAAAAATATTTTGTTTGATGCAAAGGTTTGTTAGAGTTAAATACTCCCTGCAGACATTTTCATTTATGTTATTCATTTTTAGCAACTGCTCTAAAAATACAATACACTTTGGAATTTGCCTACGACTAGTGTATCATCTCGGTTCGATCTCTTTACCTGAGATCCGGTATATAAGTTGATGTTAGTTTTTTAAGTATTTAGAATGTTTCATCCTCTGATGACGCTAACTTGGTTAGTGAAACGATCTTCAGGTCTTTTAAAATGTGTTGTGGTGATTTGGGTTCTCCAAGTATACTTAAAATCTCGCTACCATAAATCTATGTATATCATTATTCATGCATGTGACATGTTAACAACATTATTACGGTAGGCATAATGTAATTACAAACAAGTAGTTTACACAACATGTCAGCTGAATAGATAATTTAAAAGCAAACATCTTCTTTACATAAATTTTAATTATTTAGAAACAACAGTATTGGGTCAATTGACGCTACTCGAATACAAATCAATCTACGGGGTAATCCCAAAAATTTCCTGTCCTGACAATCAAAGAAAGTCTGGACGCAGCAGTGCGTTATGGAAGTGAATTTTCATTAAAATGTTTTTAATATCAAATGCGAGCAGGCATCAATCTGATTACCGATATAGCCTATGTAGTAGAAACAATGTAGTATATTTTATCAAAATTACTTATTGTTTCAAAATATACAAAAATTTTCCGAAAATAAACTTAAATGTTGGTTTCCTAGCCAACAAACCTTACGTTAATAGCAAATTGAGTTATGGAAATTTGAAGGATTTAATTAAAATTCGCTATCAAAACGCACTTACTGCGTCCAGGATTTTTCTTACAAACATGCATCATATTTCGATAAAAAATGCAAAAATGCATTAACGAATTTGTTCTACGAAAATTAGCTAAAAATTAGAGACCGTTATACCAGAAACCTAACTAAACCTACAGCGAAAGCATCAACTTAACTAAACCGACAGCCAAAGCATCAGAGAAAGGGTGTATTTGAAATGAATTGTCTGTAAATATTTTAGTAAAATGAAGGTCAATGACGGTTGAAGCTGAAACTTAAGGATTCGCAGAACACTTTTTTTGCATGATTTTCTTTTCACAATCCGTGTTTGTTTCACGTTCTTTGCCTAAACATTGCCAATTTTTGACGTTTCAGATCGTGACTTTGACGTTTTGAGGAAAACTCTAAAATGTTCTCCTTTAACTGCCCATAACGTTTTCTCTTTAAACTTAGAGACCTAAATTTTGGCACAAGGTTCACTCCTTATAATGCAAACATGCATAGCAAATTTGGTTGCCCTTACTTTGTTATTTCCGGAAATATACATTTTTTAGAAAGAAAACAGAAAATTCTCCAGGAAAACCTGAGCCGATTTTCCTGGATAACCAACTTATCCAAGCCACTTGGAAGAGGAAGGTACTTACCAAATTCGATCACGATCTGCCCATTATTTTTTGAGTTATCGGCGTAATGCATATATATATATATATATATATATATATATATATATATATATATATATATATATATATATATATATATATATATATATATATTTTATATATATATATATATATATATATATATATATATATATATATTTATATATATATATATATATATATATATATATATATATATATATATTAACTATAAAAGGATTGATAACACGGCATTTCTGTACTATACAAGGAAAAAGGTTTGCGGTTGTCTCCTTGCGGCTTTGCCCTTAAACCTTTCTCCCTATATATATATATATATATATATATATATATATATATATATATATATATATATATATATATATATATAAATTCAAATTGACCCCGGATATGTGTTCTAGGGGGCCTAATTAGCGCTCATTTGAAAAAAAAATTATTCAAAAGCCGGGATTTCCACATTAGTGCTTTTTTTAAGAAAATTCACTAAAATGGCGAAGAAGCATTTAAATTTATTTCTCAATTTACGTGCGAATGAAAGGCTAGAGAGTGCACGTGTTGCGATCGTTCATGCAATTTTTGCAAAAACAAAATCAATAAAGTTACTAGTATTGAAGTGTATTATGCCCATTTTAAGAAAGAACTCAACGTTGCTATCAGCTTTTTACCAAAAATTTTGTACGAAAATTCCCTGAAGATAATAGAATTGCTAACCTGAAGTGCGATATTGAAATTTGTTGAACACTGTATATCAAAAATTCAACCAACCGTAGGTTTTGTTGGGTGTTGACTAATACTAAATGTGAGTATGTTAATTGTATCATTTATTTCTCTACAAATACAATTTTAAATCAGAAATCCTTGACTGTAAGCAAATTTTATAGTAAAATCGACGTAGCCCTCGTAAAGTTATGTTATTTTAAACGTTTATTTTATGACTTATGTTGGTTCGCAGGGGGACTCTGTGTACATAAAAAACACAGCGTTATCATATTTAACCATGTCTCATATTACACAATATTTATTTAATTATGCCAAACTTTATGTTATCAAGAAAAATAAGTAGATAAAGAAAACTAGATAACAATACTCAAACATGGTTTATAAGATACCGACGATGATAAGTTCAATTATTGTGTACAATGAAAAATTGATGGGAAATCTATAAAATTTTTGAAACAGAAACAAACACGATCTACTTTTGAAGGAATGTAAGATTAAAGACGGTGAAATTCTCAGAAATCTTTTTAATTCTATCAGTGTCCTAGATTTCACTGTTTCCTTTGAAAATACAGATAATGCACCGCTGGAGATAGTAAAAGTCTGGACGCAGCAAGTGTGTTATGGTAGTGAATTTTCATAAACATGTTTTTAATAGCAAATATGTGTGTTTTTTAAAGAAAACAGGCATTTTGGTTACCAGCATAACATATATAGTTAAACAATGTGCCATGTTTAGTCAAAATAACTTTAGTGTTTGAAAATCAACAAAAATTTCCGAAAGTAAACTTAAACTGGTCTAGAAACAAACCGTTTCTTGGTCAACCTTATAGGTTAATAGCAAATTGAGCTTTTCAGGTATAAAGCATTTAATTAAAATTCGCTACCATAACGCACTTGCTGAGTCGAGAATTTCTTTTCTTACAAACATGCATTATATGTCAATGGAAAATGCAATAACATAAGGCGTGTTCGACTAAAAAGAAAAGAAAATTTGTATCACTAACGACTTATGGGCCAGCCTGTGATTGTAGAATTTTTTTTTTAAGATGTAGCTCAAGACACCCTATAATTAATATATACAACTTTTTTTATATCTTGTATAATAACGGATATATTGAGATTTATTGATTTTCTACGAAAATTCGACAAAAAATATATATCATTAAACGATAAACTCTATAGCTAAGACTACTGCCAAGTATCAGAGAAAGGGTCTATTTGAAATAAATTTTCTTGAAACATTTTAGTAAAATGAAGGACAATGACAGTTGAAACTAAGACTTCAAGGTTTGTAAAACATTCTTCTTGAGACATTTTTTGTCCATAGCCCGTATTATATTCAAGTTATTTGCCTAAATGTTGCCAATTTTGACGTTTTAAATCGCGACTTTGACGTTTCGAGGAAAACGCCAATTTATTTTCTTTAAATGCCTATAAGTTTTTGTCTTTTGACCTACAAAGCTAAATTTTGGTAGGTAATTTACCTTTAGCGATGTAACAAATTTGGTTGCCCTTACTTTGTTATTTCCGGAGATATAATATATATATATATATATATATATATATATATATATATATATATATATATATATATATATATATATATATATATATATATATATATATATATATATATATATATATATATATATATATATATATAGATATATCTATATATACATAAACATATAAAAATCGAAACTGACCCCGGATATGTATTCTAGGGGGCCAAATTAGCCGCTTCTCACCCAAATACTCTTCTCCGTATTACCACCGTCTACGATGAGCAACTTCCACATAAGTATAAGCGTCCAAAGCTTATACTTACCCGATAACGCCTTCGCGGCAAAAATATAATGGAAACATTCAAACCCAAATGTCATTTTGTGAAATCTTTCCGACGAAGGTATGGATAAGGTCCGGTACTCCTAGGGAGGGGTTTTAGTGAGTACAGTTTCTAGCTATCCCACGTCACTACGGTGTCGTGAATGGGGTCTGCATGAGCATTTCCCCCTCCTGTATTAAAAAAAATATTTTCGCAGCAATTTGAATGCCGTACTGACGGGCTCTAATTAGAGCGAAACCGGTCTACGGTTCGAATTGTTGTGAGAATGCATCTAGTCTTATATTCATATCTTTGTTGAAAAATTCTACGACTTTATTTAAAATGTTTTCATTGATTTCAGCTGGTATATTGAAAATTTTTAATATTTTTTCTCTTATTGTGTTGTTCAAATACTTCAAGTCATTTCACTAATTTTTTGTTTTCTTCAGATATACATTTTAGCTGGGTTTCTTGCTTTTTTAACCTTTCCTCCGTCTCAAATAAAGCTTTCTTCATGGCAGAAGATGCGATTTCTTTCATGAGCGTGTATTTTTCTTTTAGAGTTTTCGACACAGAACCCTCAACCAATTCTTTAATTTGTTCTAATTGACGTTTCGTAGAGGCCATTCTTGTAGATAACACACCCATAGACACTACTTTGCTTCTGGAACACTTGTGCATAATACACTTCAATACTAGTAACTTTATTGATTTTGTTTTTGCAAAAATTGCATGAACGATCGCAACACGTGCACTCTCTAGCCTTTCATTCGCACGTAAATTGAGAAATAAATTTAAATGCTTCTTCGCCATTTTAGTGAATTTTCTTAAAAAAAGCACTAATGTGGAAATCCCGGCTTTTGAATAATTTTTTTTTCAAATGAGCGCTAATTAGGCCCCCTAGAACACATATCCGGGGTCAATTTGAATTTATATATATATATATATATATATATATATATATATATATATATATATATATATATATATATATAGGGAGAAAGGTTTAAGGGCAAAGCCGCAAGGAGACAACCGCAAACCTTTTTCCTTGTATAGTACAGAAATGCCGTGTTATCAATCCTTTTATAGTTAATATATATATATATATATATATATATATATATATATATATATATATATATATATATATATATATATATATATATATATATATATATATATATATATATATATATATATATATATATATATATATATATATATATTATATATATATATATATATATATATATATATATATATATATATATATATATATATATATATATATATATATATATATATATATATATATATATATATATATATATATATATATATATATATATATATATATATATATATATATATATATATATATATATATATATATATATATATAAATTCAAATTGACCCCGGATATGTGTTCTAGGGGGCCTAATTAGCGCTCATTTGAAAAAAAAATTATTCAAAAGCCGGGATTTCCACATTAGTGCTTTTTTTAAGAAAATTCACTAAAATGGCGAAGAAGCATTTAAATTTATTTCTCAATTTACGTGCGAATGAAAGGCTAGAGAGTGCACGTGTTGCGATCGTTCATGCAATTTTTGCAAAAACAAAATCAATAAAGTTACTAGTATTGAAGTGTATTATGCACAAGTGTTCCAGAAGCAAAGTAGTGTCTATGGGTGTGTTATCTACAAGAATGGCCTCTACGAAACGTCAATTAGAACAAATTAAAGAATTGGTTGAGGGTTCTGTGTCGAAAACTCTAAAAGAAAAATACACGCTCATGAAAGAAATCGCATCTTCTGCCATGAAGAAAGCTTTATTTGAGACGGAGGAAAGGTTAAAAAAGCAAGAAACCCAGCTAAAATGTATATCTGAAGAAAACAAAAAATTAGTGAAATGACTTGAAGTATTTGAACAACACAATAAGAGAAAAAATATTAAAAATTTTCAATATACCAGCTGAAATCAATGAAAACATTTTAAATAAAGTCGTAGAATTTTTCAACAAAGATATGAATATAAGACTAGATGCATTCTCACAACAATTCGAACCGTAGACCGGTTTCGCTCTAATTAGAGCCCGTCAGTACGGCATTCAAATTGCTGCGAAAATATTTTTTTTAATACAGGAGGGGGAAATGCTCATGCAGACCCCATTCACGACACCGTAGTGACGTGGGATAGCTAGAAACTGTACTCACTAAAACCCCTCCCTAGGAGTACCGGACCTTATCCATACCTTCGTCGGAAAGATTTCACAAAATGACATTTGGGTTTGAATGTTTCCATTATATTTTTGCCGCGAAGGCGTTATCGGGTAAGTATAAGCTTTGGACGCTTATACTTATGTGGAAGTTGCTCATCGTAGTCGGTGGTAATACGGAGAAGAGTATTTGGGTGAGAAGCGGCTAATTTGGCCCCCTAGAATACATATCCGGGGTCAGTTTCGATTTTTATATGTTTATGTATATATAGATATATCTATATATATATATATATATATATATATATATATATATATATATATATATATATATATATATATATATATATATATATATTATATCTCCGGAAATAACAAAGTAAGGGCAACCAAATTTGTTACATCGCTAAAGGTAAATTACCTACCAAAATTTAGCTTTGTAGGTCAAAAGACAAAAACTTATAGGCATTTAAAGAAAATAAATTGGCGTTTTCCTTGAAACGTCAAAGTCGCGATTTAAAACGTCAAAATTGGCAACATTTAGGCAAATAACTTGAATATAATACGGGCTATGGACAAAAAATGTCTCAAGAAGAATGTTTTACAAACCTTGAAGTCTTAGTTTCAACTGTCATTGTCCTTCATTTTACTAAAATGTTTCAAGAAAATTTATTTCAAATAGACCCTTTCTCTGATACTTGGCAGTAGTCTTAGCTATAGAGTTTATCGTTTAATGATATATATTTTTTGTCGAATTTTCGTAGAAAATCAATAAATCTCAATATATCCGTTATTATACAAGATATAAAAAAAGTTGTATATATTAATTATAGGGTGTCTTGAGCTACATCTTAAAAAAAAATTCTACAATCACAGGCTGGCCCATAAGTCGTTAGTGATACAAATTTTCTTTTCTTTTTAGTCGAACACGCCTTATGTTATTGCATTTTCCATTGACATATAATGCATGTTTGTAAGAAAAGAAATTCTCGACTCAGCAAGTGCGTTATGGTAGCGAATTTTGATTAAATGCTTTATACCTGAAAAGCTCAATTTGCTATTAACCTATAAGGTTGACCAAGAAACGGTTTGTTTCTAGACCAGTTTAAGTTTACTTTCGGAAATTTTTGTTGATTTTCAAACACTAAAGTTATTTTGACTAAACATGGCACATTGTTTAACTATATATGTTATGCTGGTAACCAAAATGCCTGTTTTCTTTAAAAAACACACATATTTGCTATTAAAAACATGTTTATGAAAATTCACTACCATAACACACTTGCTGCGTCCAGACTTTTACTATCTCCAGCGGTGCATTATCTGTATTTTCAAAGGAAACAGTGAAATCTAGGACACTGATAGAATTAAAAAGATTTCTGAGAATTTCACCGTCTTTAATCTTACATTCCTTCAAAAGTAGATCGTGTTTGTTTCTGTTTCAAAAATTTTATAGATTTCCCATCAATTTTTCATTGTACACAATAATTGAACTTATCATCGTCGGTATCTTATAAACCATGTTTGAGTATTGTTATCTAGTTTTCTTTATCTACTTATTTTTCTTGATAACATAAAGTTTGGCATAATTAAATAAATATTGTGTAATATGAGACATGGTTAAATATGATAACGCTGTGTTTTTTATGTACACAGAGTCCCCCTGCGAACCAACATAAGTCATAAAATAAACGTTTAAAATAACATAACTTTACGAGGGCTACGTCGATTTTACTATAAAATTTGCTTACAGTCAAGGATTTCTGATTTAAAATTGTATTTGTAGAGAAATAAATGATACAATTAACATACTCACATTTAGTATTAGTCAACACCCAACAAAACCTACGGTTGGTTGAATTTTTGATATACAGTGTTCAACAAATTTCAATATCGCACTTCAGGTTAGCAATTCTATTATCTTCAGGGAATTTTCGTACAAAATTTTTGGTAAAAAGCTGATAGCAACGTTGAGTTCTTTCTTAAAATGGGCGCGAAGTAGGCTTCCTAGCACCCACATTAGGAGTCAGTTAAAGTTTTGTGTTATATATATATATATATATATATATATATATATATATATATATATATATATATATATATATATATATATATATATATAGGGTGGCGCATTGAAAACGAAACAGAGCGATTTCCGTCCAGAGAATTTTTTTTTTAGAAACGCTGAAACACGTCAATTGTAATATTAAGGGGGACATGTTTAGACATAAAACTCAACTTCCTGTGGTTCATGCGTTGAGGGTGACTGTATGCGTGCAGAAGGGGAAGAAGAACGCGCAGGACGAAGAGTGTTTCTGCCCCCTCACCCAAAAACACGGGGGATATCCTTCCGCTTGTACAGGCATACAACCACCTTCAAAGCATAAAGCACAAGAAAAATTTCTTGTGAACAACCCCCAAGAAAGTGACGGGACCTAGGACGAATATGCGTGTTGCGCGGGGTAGACAGATTTTAAAGGAGGTATTGCTACAAAATGTGAGAAACGCATATTTTCAAAGTCCGACTAAGTGGTGTTTTTAGCATTTTCCGCTCATATTTCCTCCCCGCCCAGCACACCTATACATTCTTGATCCCTTAACTTTCTTGGTGGTTGTTTGCAACAAATTTGTCTTGTGGCTTGTGCAGCCAAGAGTAGTTCTAAGCTTGTCTCTAAAAAAAAATATTGTTTGTAGTTGTCCGTTGTCTATGTCTTTTTCAGAGAATATAGAATACAACACTAAATTAAATAGGTTCACTTTTTTTACATTACATATATAAGCACAAGATATATATATATATATATATATATATATATATATATATATATATATATATATATATATATATATATATATATATATATATATATATATATATATATATAGGTATATATATATATATATATATATATATATATATATATATATATATATATTTAACGGGGGGAGATGGGCTTAATTACCATTGTGGCAACAGTTAAAAAGTAGAGAAGTCATTTAAAGCGCGTTAAGAGTCCTAAACCTGATCTCGTCATCATGTCGCAGTAGTATTCTGATCTTAAAAAAATATTTCTAACTGTATGCAACCAAAAATTAGTAAAATACCTTTATAAAATCCAATAAAAACAACAGTTTAATAATTTGTTAAAAGGTTTTGAAATGTAATGAAACGTCAAGCTCACTGTACCGCAGCATTGGCATAATATTATTATGTTGCGACTATACCATCTCTATCTTGACATTTCTATGCGAAATTGTATTATGTACATGTATAATACGATGTATAATTTATTTGCAAATAATATATTACTATAGTACTCACTCCATGTCGCATGCGCGTGATAGTGCAAAAAGAGGTAGCCGCATTATCATCTCTCTAGTAAATGTCACCTAAATTTGAGGCTAAATATCCAATTTCTTGATGAATGATGATGATCTCCAGCAAGGACGCACGAACGTTATTAGACTGCGTTGATGGATTCGTGCTAGAGCTCAGCTATCAATTGTCTATTGTCAATATCAAATTAGAATTTGGGTTAGTATATATATATATATATATATATATATATATATATATATATATATATATATATATATATATATATATATATATATATATATATATATATATATATATATATATATATACATATATATATATATATATATATATATATATATATATATATATATATATATATATATATATATATATATACGGATATAAACTTGTCTTACCATCGATACCTCTCTATAATGAAAATTCACTAAAAAATATGGTTAAAGATCCCTGTTGGTCCCAAACGACGACGCTTATGAAGTATTTAAAATTTACTTTAAACGATTAGCTATACCAACATAAATTTTCGTGTCAAGTTTTATTGGGTGAACGCATTCTAAAGATACTTGGAAAAGCTTGATGTTGAAGCGCCATCTTGAAAGAGCTTTAGCTTTTTTGGGAAGCATTTTGAAATGAGACGATTTACGTCAAATCGTCATCAAAATATCCCTGAAATCTGCTGTTTTCGCTTGTCGGCTTATTTTCTAAACAGCCTATATATACTAGGTGTCCCAGTTTTGCTGTCCCAACCGGATATTTCCGCTGAATTGATGGTTTTAGATTTGAAAATTTGGCTATAGCACATATGCTTGGAGATCTTGAAAAACAACTAGAAAACAAAATGGGGGAACTTCCAAATGAACAGGAAGTGACAACTTTTGATATTTTAATGACACCTGTATATTCTTTCAAAAAGTTGGGATTTATGCCGAATGATCTTTACAATAATGTATAAGTCATGTTTCAATTTCATAATGGCTTAAGATTAGACTTTTTGAAAATGATCACATATGGATTCATCATTTTATTTAAAAATTATTAAGCCACTAAACGCTATAAGCACACTTGGAAAACCCAAACCACCACAACATATTTTAAAAACCTGACGATCGTTTTACTACCCATGTTAGCATCATCAGTGGATGAATAATTCTGAATATCTTATATCCACAACTATATTTATATTATTTTACAGGTAGTCGGTCACTAACGACTTAGGGAGGTTCAACCACACCAAAATTAACATATTTCGTTTGGCGAATATATATTTATTCTTTTCTTATCTATCGGACGTGCTTTTGCCGGTATTTATTTTACAAAGCAATCTATCAGGGGACCGCTCATAGGCGGTAGATCCAGATTCATACATGTTTTTATTATTACTATATTTAGCAATATATATATATATATATATATATATATATATATATATATATATATATATATATATA
Organism: Tillus elongatus; assembly: GCA_964006375.1. NCBI lineage: Eukaryota > Metazoa > Arthropoda > Insecta > Coleoptera > Cleridae > Tillus > Tillus elongatus. The sequence continues at coordinate 158,095,754 of OZ023265.1, forward strand.
TATATATATATATATATGTTTGTATACTTCTAAGGGCAATTACGACCAAAAAACGAGGGCTATATTTTAAAGAAAGTCACTCTGTACTAAGACTCGATATATTTCGCTAGGAGTTCCCAGCATCTTCAGGAGCACTAAAAATGAACAAAAATCAGCACAAACATCTAGATTATGCATTAAAAAACACTTACAGCACTGTAACTAATTGTAAAAGCAAGGCCTAAACATTGAAAACAGGGTAATTCTGCCACAAAGACATGCTTAAAAAACAACAATGCAAAAACATCCTTACATTACATGTAAACTTACGCGAACATTTCTACTTTCAAAACATTCAAAGCTAGTCATGAAAAAATATAAAAAGTTGTCATTAATGTTAAAAAACTAAAAAAGCTTTGAAAAATTCGCGTGTAACAAAATGGACACCTAACCCCATTTTTTCACGTTAGGATTGTCGACCAAAAATATAAATGACAGTTGAAGACCTCAATGATCATAGACTATTTTGTTTCTCTATTGATGAATTATGTGACAAGTCTTCTCATTTTAAGTTAAAGTTACAGTTAAAATATAGCCCTCGTTTTTTGGTCGTAATTGACCTTAAAAGTATACAAATTTTAGCACGCTAACGTGTAACGACTGTTACTCCTCCCTTCAATCTAATATATATATATATATATATATATATATATATATATATATATATATATATATATATATATATATATATATATATATATATATATACTTTCGAAGGCGTTTAGAAGATAGTGGCTAAATCAATTACACAAACTAAGTCATTTACTCTCTCATTATGCTGATAAATGGTTACCATGATGATAATAATCAAGCTAAACAAACAAAATACAGTGAAACCTTGTCACGTGTTTATTGATCACATTTCGTATTCATTGTTTTTCGCCATCCACGTGACAATCTCATCACGCTGAATTCAACGTAACAATGTTTTAAACTGGTTATCTAACCACTCAATAGCAAAATCAGCAACATCAGTTTGAAGTTGAGATAATTAAATGTGTGTTGTTTATCTTGTCTTTATCACAGGAGGCTATGTTTGTCATAGCTCCTGAAGCGGACCGTTGGAACTTTATTAATCAAGTTATTGCGCTGTTCGATCAAACTGCTTTCCGATTAAGTCGTTTGGAAAATGAACTAGCAATTTATAGTACACATGCTAGAAATAGGAGCTTTAAGCTAGCATCCTGACTAACGCTTCTGTAAATCACGTAATGGCTTTTAATTGTTTTAGTTGACAATAGAAAATTGAAACATAAGCATTGGGAGATGTTGTAACCCACTGCATCGAAGATTTAACAGCTCATATTTTGGAAAGTCGTCTGGACACAGCTAGTGTCTTAAGGTAGCGAGTTTTCATAAAAACGAGTCGAATCAAGAAAATTCCCACAAATCGAAAACTAAAGTTTAAAAGTGTACCTTAGAAATAACAATATAGCTGGTTTGATGAAATTTGGTACAGCTGTTGAAGGCAGATCAATACTTTTATTTGTAACATAATTAAAAATTGTATTATACACCAAAACTCAAATCTCAAAGTTGAAAGAAAAAAATATTATAAGCAGGATCTTTAACACGGCATTTCTGTGTACTATACAAGGAGAAAGGTTAAGGGCAAGGCCGGAAGGAGACAACCGCATACACGTGTTTCAAGCTTATTAGCTATCATCAGTACGGTATAGCCAGGTGATAATGGGATGAAGAAGCAAAAATACACGGAATCACAAATAGCATGACTCCTGGGCTCCGGATCCTCACGCAGATGATTTCTCTGCCAAGGTGGCGACTTTGGTTGTTGCCCTCTATGGATGTTAAAGGGTCCAAGACCAAAATATTTTGTATAGTTAAAAACATCTATTGAATATTACAGAGAAGGAATAGGTTGTGTTGGCGCAAAAACTCAAGAGATGCCAGAAAAATTATTTTGAAAATTTTATAAACACGATTTGAAACGTCAAAATTGTCGACTTTTGAAAAACATCTTTCAAACAAATTCGGGTTATCTAAAAGAAATCTGGCAGGAAGTGTGTCTTACAAAGCCTTGAGTTTCTACTTCACCCGCCATTGTCTTTAATTTAACCTAAATATTTGCATAAAAATTATTTTAAGTTAACCCTTTCTGTGATGCTTTGGTAGCAAAAGTTATATATTTTTTTAACCTAATACCCCAGCGATTCTCAAACTTGGGGCGCACCCCCTAGGGGGGCGTATCCACGTAGTTAGGGGGGCGCGCTACAGATTTAAAAAAAATTGCTTATTGAAAAGAACGAATGGCTAACATGCGCTTGTTTCAAGGCGCACAACCTCTCTAAATTTGGTTCTATGTGAGAGATGGCCACTCTGAGTTTATTTTCTACTTGAAGTTTGTTTCTGTATTTAGAATTCAAGACAGCAAGTGCAGAAAATCCAGTTTCACAAAGATGAGACGTTGGAAAAGGCAGCAGACTCTAAGCGCTTTGGCTTTTATAACGGAGTAGTCGTTCGGAAGTTCAGTCCAGAAATTTGTTAAAGATTTGTTGACAACATTTTACTTTTGTTAGGTACTTGCTAAAATATCTAAGAGTTCTTCTTCTTGTAGTAATAGCCCGACAGGTATATTGTTAAATGGATTTAAAACCCAGCTCCAGTCGGACAATTTGACATCATCTTGTGCAAAGAAGTATTGTCTGAAATTCGGACGCCAATTTTGTAAATGACCTCCCACGGTTTTTAGCATCACAGCTTTGTTATTCTCTTTTAATGGTAGTACAGACAATAGAGAATTTTTTTCTGCATTAAACTACATGAGTTATTTGTTTTTTGATAGATAGGTTCAGAATTACGTACTGAATGTAAAAACACAAAATCCTTACAAATTAGGAGGGCGGAAGTGCCGCCATTTTGAGAAAAACCGTTTCGCTCTATATCTTCGTAACCGTGCTCTTTAGACCAAAAATGGTAATGACCTTTATTGTAGATAATTGCATTTCTCATCTTTTGTGTTAAATTTTTTTTTGTATCACTCACCGTTTACAACTTATACGACTATTAGCATTCATTTATTGACTTTTTTACCTGTATCTTTGTTAATAATTGTTTAAAAAATAAAATGCTTATAACTTAACTTTTCAATCGACAAATTTTCTAGAACTTTTACTTAAAACTTTTTTTTCTAAAATTAGTATTAGTGCATGTTCTTTAAAAAAAATTAACTAATAAGGAGACCCCGACTTTTGAATTTTGAAAAAAAAATTGAAATAGGCGCTCATTATGCCCCCTAGCACACATATCCGGGGTCAGTTTCAATTTTTATATGTTTAGGTCTGTAGGTTCAAAGACAAAAAAGTTATAGGCATTTAAAGAAAAACCATTTTGGGTTTTCCTCAAATCGTCAAAGTCGCGAATTAAAACGTCAAAATTGGCAACATTTACGCAAAGAACCTGAAACTAATATAAGCTATGGAAAGAAAATGTCTCAAGAAGAATGTTTTACAAAGCCTGAAGTCTTAGCTTCAAGCGTCATTGTCCTTTATTTTACTAAAATATTTCCAGAAAAATTTGTCGATTGAAAAGTGCAACATTTAACGCGTTATAACTTTGAAAATATTGATTTTTGAAAAAAAGTTTTCAGTAAAAATTGTAGGAAATTTGTCGACTGAAAAGTTAAGTTTTGACCGTTTTATTTTTGAAACAATTATTAACAAAGATATAGGTAAAAAAGTCAATAAATGAATGCTAATAGTCGTATAAGTTGTAAACAGTGAGTGATACAAAAAAAAATGTAACAAAAAAGATGAGAAATACAATTATCTACAATAAAAATCATTACCATTTTTGGTCTAAAGTGCACGGTTACGGAGATATAGGCCGAAACGGTTTTTCTCAAAATGGCGGCACTTCCGCCCTCCTAATTTGTAAGGATTTTGTGTTTTTACATTCAGTACGTAATTCTGAACCTATCTATCAAAAAAAAAAAAAACTTCTGTAGTTTAGTGCGTTATGGACAAGAGTAACGGGCTCCTCTATTGCCTGTACTATGGAAATTTTGCATCAATTCGCGCAAAGTGGGAAGCATTTCAAAGCAGTTTTCTTTTAATTTGTTATTTAATAACTGCATTTTCTTACAAAAAGAGTCAATCTTTTCACCCACATAAACTATATTTACATCTTTCCCTGCAGTTGTAGGTTAAGGGTATTAAGTTTTTCAAAAATATCTACCAAATAAGAAAGCTCTAATAAGAATAATCTGCCGTAGAATTCTGATGAATGATTGTGACCCTCCTCGCCCAAAAATATCGCTATATGATCACTTACTAGCGCCAGTATTAACGATTTCCACACATTGTTTCCTGTCACTTAAATAATAATTAACCGTTCAAAAGATGTCCCTCTTAAGAGCCTCGGTGGTTCAGAGGTAAGAACTTGTGCCTGTGAACCGAAAGGTACTGGGTTCTATCCCAGGGTTCTCCTTTTACTTTTTCAGTACAAACTGTAACATTAACATCAACCGAGGTTTTGGCATTGTATTTGAGCAAGTTGAATGTCTGCACGCCCCGCCCTTCGGAGGGGGCATAAAGCCGTCGGTTCCGTGTCCATGCGGTGTTGAGCACGTTAAAAATCCCTACCCTCCTTACAGAAAGACAGGGGTTCGGCAAAATTACCAGGGTGGTGAGGTGAAACTGCTCCCTGGCGTCGGTGATTGGCCATAGTCGCGGAAATAAGCCGACGTTAAAGAAACAAAACACACACACACACACATACACACACAAAGGTGTCCCTCTAATACCATAACACAGCAGCTTATGTAGAAGTAATTCATGACAAACAGAATCAAATTAATAGTCCTCAAATAGGTGAGTTTATATTTTCGCCTAATAAATTGTGTTTAACAAAACTCAAAATTGTGTTCACAAGCAAGCACAACTTTAAGGTTATTTACCTTGTGTATTGTATAATTTATATGAGGCCAATAAATCATGTATCGAAAATTATAACAAACCCAGTAACAGGTATTTATTTCTATTTAAAAATCTAAAGAAGGAAATAGTTGGTTAAATAAATCGATCCAAAGGCTTCCGTACCTGTTGAATCGTTACAGACAAGCACTTTGACGCCAGTATATTTTTAGAACAGAAGGATAGTTCATTGACAAACGTTTACTCTATTTTTACACGCAATTGGCTTTGTATAAATGCCATCATTAGAAAGCAGATTCACTGTTCTTACTGGCGTTTAATGAGCTCAATTTTAATTTTTTATATACAGTGTGTCCACATTTCGATGCTCACCATATATCGGTTACTATAATATTACTATAAATACTGATTATGTAAAAGAAATGTCATAATAAATGTGTTTTACAAAGCCTTAAGTTTTAGCGATTGATAAAGTGATCTTCGTATGGGTTAAAGGGTCACATAGGTATCTCCGGAAATAAGCTCGTCGATGGATTCGGTAAAGAGGCAATCGACTCATGAGTCCAGGAAAATAGATTGAATCTTACAGACATAACTGCTGACATCTCCAGAGACATTTTCTGGTCAAAAGAATGGAAAGAGTACGTTACAAAGTCTAGCAACCCATAGACCTTGCACTACCCAAATCTACCAACACAATTATCGAAGTGTGGCCCGCTTACAGGGAAGCAAACAAGTACCATAGTTAAGCTCAAATTTAATCATGGAAGGTATCCATTACATCTAAGTCGAATTAGTGTCCGTAACAATGCATATTGTGAATGTGATGGGTAAAACGAGGCTGATTTAAATCACATACTGGTGGCTTGTCCACTTTATACAGAAACAAAAAGACAGTTTTTCACATCCTTACAGTTCATAAGAATATCTTGTCCATTCAACATAGCTTACTTGCTAAATTTTAAATGTACAAGCATCTACATGTTGCTGATTAGATTCCTAAATAAAGCACAAATCACATTATAAAATTCTGCCCAATTAGTTATTTTCTTTCTTTTATTATTACTGTCTTTGTTATTTTTTTTGTTATTGTTTTTTTTCTTTTTATATTTAGTATAATTTTGTAGTTAATTTACATATTAATAGGTTTTTAGTTACAATTCTAGACAACTCATATTCTCTGACCTTTTGTCTTTCTTTCCTTTCCGTGACCCAAGTCTGTTTGTTTTGTAGGCATTGGCGGGTTCTTAGGCGACAAACTATCCTTGTTTTAATCCTGTATGTGTCCCACGTAGACCTTCCATTGGCCGTTTCTAGAATACGGCTCACAATTGATTTCTGAAAATTCACGCACTTGGGTTTCTCAAAGTTTTCAGTTCACTGAAGATATTGACGTTAGTATGGAACTTCCGGTTATACCGGAAATTGACGTCAACTTTCTTATTTTAAATAGAAGATGGTATTTTTTATTACGGATCTAGATTTCTCGTGAAATTTTATAGTAGGTTTCACTAACATTTTATGTCATTTTTTTCAACCATTTTGAAGATATTTGACTTTTTTCAAAAATTTCTTAAAAAACATTGTCACATTCACACACAAAATTTTAAAGTGCAAATTCTAAAGTGCCACAAAATATCTAAAATTTACTAAGACTAGTACAAGTTAAACACTCTCTTATTTTAACACCCTATATTTTATAAAGTTAGTTCATATACTTTTTATTGTTATTTCGTTTGGTATCAGCATTCCCTATACCTAAGTCCCACCGGTTTGAAGTTATTTAAACATTTTGTGCGATAAGAAATAATTATTAGTCAGTTTATCAAGTTGCCTAGGAGATGAAAATTTTAAACGTCATCTTCCGACATAAATAAAATATGCGACGACTTTTGAATATAACTTTTATTTATGAGCAGTATAATCGAATTATTAACAGAAGATGTCGTGTGGTTGCAAAGAGATTTCCACATAAACACAGATCAACTCGTTACATGATCAGAATACTGCTAAAAAATTTCTAAGAATGGAGAGTGTCGTCCAAAATTTCATAAAAGTAAAGCATTATCAGAGAACAAAGTGATTTGTATGTTATCACTTCACAATAAATGTTCAACATTTGCAACGTTCACTTTGAGGAATATTTGCGATAAGAAATCATTATCAGTCAGTTTATCAGGTTGCCTAGGAGACGAAAATTTTAAACGTCATCTTCCGACAGTAAACTAATGGTTGTATTGTAAGGGACGTTTGTCAATTGTATTTTAATAAAAGAGCGTATTTTCCACAATAATGGCACACTTCAATTACTCAAACGATGACTTTTTCAATTTAATTATTATTTACGGGGAGTTAAACGAATTTTTAGCAAAACATGTCGTCTGTTTGCAGAAAGATTTCCAGATGGACATAGACCAACTCCTGACATGATCAGAGAGCTATCGAAAATTTGTTCTGAGAATGACACGTTTCGTTCAGAAGGTAATAAAAATAAACCGCTATTGGAGACAAAAGATAATATTTTGACATTTTTTACTGCTTATCCGCATGCATCAATCAGAGACTGCAATAAAAATTTGCATCTTTCAAGAGGAACTATTCACATAATTCTAAAAATTAACAAATGGACACCATTTTCGTTCACTTGAATACACCGTTTAGAACCTGGGGATTTTTCCCGAAATTTGATGGTGCGACGAGTTAGAATTTTCAAAGAGGGGCATGTTCAATCGTCACAACAGTCCCTATTGAGCGGACGAAAATTCTCACATTACTAGAGAACGAAACTCCCAGGACTGTTGGAGTTTCAATGTATTTTACGCAGTAAAATACAATAGGATTTTTGCCCTTAACATTTATGGTGAGAATTTAACAGGTTGGTACTAATAGTATTAAGCAATACTGAATTTCGTTTGCGTATTAGTACATTATGTTAAAATATTTATTAGGCTCACTGAAACTAAATTTTGTAATATGACCATTTTATTCATATCAGTAATAATGGTAAGATTTTAAAAAAATGTAAGAACGAATTCTAAACGTGCAGTATTCACAGGTCCTGGATATTGTCGCATTCTGCAGCAAGTAGTTATACCAGCACTTAACTCCTTGCATGAACACGAAGCTGCAGAAGTTTGGTATCAACAAGATGGAGCTCCACCACACAACTCACAGATAGTAAGCGACCTACTCCAGGAAACCTTTAAATACAGATGGATAGCTAACGGTGGTCCTCATCGTTGGCCGGCCCGCTCAACAGACTTGACTCCACTAGATGTTAGTATCTGGGCGTGCATTCAGAACCAAGTTCACCAGGAGCAACCTACTACAAAACAAAATATAATAGCTAAAGTATTAGAGGCCTTCAACGCAGTGGAGCAAGATTACCTTTCTCGAGCCACGGGTACCATCATTAAAAGAGCCATCAAATGCCTCGAATTGAGTGGTGCAAATTTCGAACATTTGCTGTGAAGTTATACCACACAAATCTCTTTGTTCCCTAATAATGCTTGAGTCTTATGAAATTTTGAACGAAACACTCCATTCTTAGACATTTTTTAGTATTATTCTGATCATGCAACGAGTTGATCTGTGTTTATGTGGAAATCTCTTTGCAACCACGCGACATCTTTTGTTAATAACACGATTATACTCCTCGTAAATAAAAGTTATATTCAAAAGTCGTCGCATATTTCACTTGTATCGGAAGACGCCGTTTAAAATTTTCATCTCCTAGGCAACCTGATAAACTGACTAATAATTATTTCTTATCGCAAATAATGTTTAAATATCTTCAGATCGGTGGGACTTAGGTATAGGAAATGTTGATACCAATCGAAATAACTATAAAAAGTACATGAACTAATGTTATAAAATATAGGGTGTTCTATTTAAAATAAGAAAGTTATTAGGTTTTAAAGTTGTCACGATTGACCGGTATATTTTGGACACCCTGTCTAACTTGTACTAGCAGCTTTAGTAAATACCAAATATTTTGTGGCATTTTAGAATTTTCACTTTAAAATTTGAACTCTTCCGGTTCAAAAATAAGAGAGCTACAGGTGTGTAATTGTGACAATGTTTTTTATCTCTAAAATGGTTGAGAAAAATGACATAATATGTTGGTGAAACATACCATAAAATTTGACGAGTAATCTAGATCCGTAATCCGTGTGTGTGTGTGTGTGTGTGATGGTGTGTGTGTGTAAATATATTTTTAAAAAGGGGGGCGGGGGAATCGAGGAAAAATAGAGAAAGATAAAAAGAGACAAAAGGGGAAAAATAATTAGAGAAAATTAAACAAAAGGGAAATCAAAGTGAAAGTATAGAAAAGGTAAAATTATTTGTAAAGGATGTCATTGCCACTCGAGTTATTTTTTTAACGGTTCAATAGTTGCTGCAACACTGAATTTATAAAAGTCTGTGGTGAATGGAAGAGTAGATGCATCTTCCGAAGCCATCCCATATTCTTTGTACATCCATACATACATAGATGCCGCGTAACATTCATTGCGCTTTTTATAGAGTGAGTATCTAACACCTAGTGCTTGTTTTGTTGGATTATGACGTAACTTTTCAAAATTAAAATAAAATTTGTCGTCAGTTGTAGGAGGCATTAAATATAAATTTTACCATAAATGCACTTTTGGCCCATCTGCTGAATTTTGCAAATATTTGGAGCGGTTACAACTAGATAAACTCGTTTGTCATTTAGGATGAGTAAAGATATAAAATATGTAGCAGATAATTGTGAATTGGTGGCTATCAAGATATACACAAACGGGCAGCAGCTTTTATTTACTACTTGCAATTGCCAAGCTTTTAATAATTATGTTTCGATTCTAAGTGGACTATTTTTAGTATTTTACGTATTCGATGTTTATGTAGACGCCATAGATTGCATTGAAAAATTAAAGATATTTCGATAGTATAAAATGCTTCTACTGATTTTCAAATTGAACCAAAAATTTACTTTCCACAAAGTGTACGCTAAGATGGCTGACAGGCGTCGCGCTTGCCTCATAAGCAGAAGGTTACGCTATCGAATCCAGCTCGATGAATGTATGTTTTTATGTTTTATTTTGACATTTGGAGAAACAATAGTGCACAGATTTCATACGTTTTCAACAAGATCTCATTTTGGTGTAAGACGCCTAAATAAGTTTGTCAACTTTGAGTCTGAAATTATAATTTTGTTATTGTTGATATTGAAAAAACCGGTTGGATTAGGTTAACTAAAACAAAATCATAATGACGAGTAATAAGTAAAAATAACTGCTACGTTTATAATTGGACAGATACTTTACTTTTCTAAATTTGAATTAAGTTTCCTTCTGGAAAGCTTCTGTATAACTTTGGTGAAGTTTGTAATACAAGTTTCTTACACAAGACTTACACTATCGCCTCGTAACATTCATTGTGCTTTTTATAGAGTAAGTATCTAATATCTAATGCTTGTTTTGTTGGATTATGACGTAACTTTTCAAATTTAAAATAAAATTTGTCGTCAGTTGTAGGAGGCATTTAGTATGTTTATCACTATTAAAATGCGCTTTTGGCCCATCTGCTGAATTTTGCAAATATTTGGAGCGGTTACAACTAGATAAACTCGTTTGTCTTTCAAGATAAGTAAAGATATAAAATATGTAGCAGATAATTGTGAATTTCTGGCTGTCAAGAAATACGCAAGCGGACAGTGGCTTTTATTTACTACTTGCAATTCTCAAGCTTTATTATAATTATGTTTCGATTCTAAGTAGACTATTTTTAATATTTTACGTATTCGTTGTTTATGTAAACGCCATATATTGCATTGAAAAATTAAAGCTATTTTGATAGTATAAAATGCGTTTACTGGTTTTCAAATTGAACCAAAAATTTACTTTCTACAAAAATTTCATATACTCAGAAACTATAAAGTACAGTGTCTCAAAGTTGACGCCCGTGCTTTTGCGACTTTGTTTAAGGGACTAAAACAAATCGAAAAAAAATTGAGAATGTAAAAATTGCAGAATGTTATTCGTTATTGAGTTATTAATGAAAAATCAACAAACTGTAACATAACCATCAACCGAGGTTCTTGCATTGTATTTGAGCAAGTTGAATGTCTGCATGTTCCGCACTTCGGAGGGGGCGTAAAGCCGCCGGTCCCGTGTCCATGTAATGTTGGGCACGTTAAAGATCTCTACCTTTCTTTCAGAAAGGCAGTGGTTTGGCAAAAATTTCCAGGATAGTGAGGTGAAACTGCTCCCTGGCGTCGGTGATTAACCATAGTCGCGGAAATAGGCCGACGTTAAAGAAACAAAACACACACACACATAAAAGTTCTTTATTTTCTCCTCCAAATGCGCCAATAATGTACCCAAAGGCGGTATAAAGGTGGGATCGCGACAATTCGGGTGTAGACGTTATCATTGCATTATGATGTAAGCCTGTGGTATATGTATCAATCTACGCATGGCAGGGAGTACTCTGGCTTTGTCTGACATCATACCCTAACCACTTAAGTAGTTTCAATTGATGTCTTTCAGATTTTATTTTTAATTGGGGAAAACTGAAAATTTTTTGAACCAAATTACTTGAAATTTACAAAAGAATTTTACTCACTTCATTTCTAGCTACATATAAAGTCTCATTTTAGTTACTTTAATACTTTCAAAAGTACAGCGTATGCAAAAATATGTTTGTATATTTTTTGTGGAAAAATATGTCCGTTATAGCTGATTGACGAACTCGTCCGCGATTGTAACGAAATGAAGGCATGTGCCAAGTTTCGTTCAAATTAGTTGAGTATTTTTTGAGTTATCGCTTGGATATGTATATATATATATATATATATATATATATATATATATATATATATATATATATATATATATATATATATAGATAGATAGATAGATAGATAGATAGATAGATAGATAGATAGATATTCAAACGGACCTTGGATGTGGGTTCTAGGGGCCCTAATTCACGCTTATTTCATAAAACTTTACGAAAGTCTAACAACAATAACATCAACCGGCGTTGCAGCATTGTATTTGAGCAAGTTGAATGTCTGCACGTTCCGCCCTTCGGAGGGGGCGTAAAGCCGTCGGTTCCTTATTTACGCGATGTTGGGCACGTTAAAGACTCATACCCTCCTTACAGAAAGGCAGCGGTCGGCAAAATTTTTAGGATAGTGAAGTGAAGCTGCTGCCTGGCGTCGGTAATTGGCCATAGTCGCGAAAATAGACCGACGTTAAAGAAATAAAAACAAAACAAACAGATGTTCAAACAAATCTTCTTCTACTTCAACACAACATTCGGGCGATTTATCATGGAAGCACGAACTCTTTGGAGCATGTTTTCATCTACGAATGTCACAGCAGCTATATTGGCCTCAGATTCGTTATAAACTTTTTCGTTCAAAAAGCCCCAGGAAAAAATCCAATGGATTAAGATAGGGAGATCTAGAAGGCCATGCTATGGTTCTACGTTGTACAATCCACCGCTCAGGGAAACTGTGATTCAGGATATTCCCCACTTGAATTCCATAATGGGGAGCACCATCATGCTGGAACCAATCATTCAACCTATAGGATAAAGGAACTCAATCGAGTAATGGTAGAGGTAAATTCTTATTTAAAAATTGAAAGTAGTTAGTGAAATTGAGTCAGTCAGGTCAGGTCAGGTCAGGTCAGGTTAGGTCAGGCCTCAGATTCGTTATAAACTTTTTCGTTCAAAAAGCCCCAGGAAAAAATCCAATGAATTAAGATAGGGAGATCTAGAAGGCCATGCTATGGTTCTACCTTGTACAATCCACCGCTCAGGGAAACTGTGATTCAGGATATTCCCCACTTGAATTCCATAATGGGGAGGATTCAACCTATAGGATAAAGGAACTCCATCGAGTAATGGTAGAGGTAAATTCTTATTTAAAAATTGAAAGTAGTTAGTTAAATTGAGTCAGCCAACCAGAATGCGTAGACCAATAACATTGTTATGCAACGACAAAAAAATTTTTGGCAAAACAAATCCTGAATTTGGAATTCTTTGGAAAACATTTATGTTTGAAAATCGTGATCTGGCTTTTAAAGACTTCTTTTAATGAAAATTCGCTGATGAAAAACGTACATAGTAAAGCTGTAATAAAAACTAAAATAATGTCATTTTTATATACGTAAAAATGTCCTGGTCATATTTCTAGAAGCGACTTATGAGTTTTTTAATTCATTTATAGCTGGCGTGACGTGTCAGCCCATTAGCGCAATTTCCCGGTCTTTATTTTACACATTGTACATAATCGAACCGTGGACTAATCGCTTTGCAGGCTGGCACTGTTTAAAACGCTTGTAAAATACTTATAATAATACTTGTCGGCGACTAGTGCCATTTAAACGTGTCTTGAAACAATTTGTTTCAAAAGTATATTATATAGTCGAAGAAATACATCTTTAAATCGAGTGCAAAAAAATAAACCTCACCTGACCTTATTAAACAAACATAACAAGGTCTAAGTGAGTATATCATAACTTTATCTCCGGCTTTTAAATACTTCTTTCTATGAAAATTCACTGATGAAAAACGTACAAAGTAAAGCTGCAATAAAAACTAAAATAATGTCATTTTTATATACGTAAAAATGTCCTGGTCATATTTCTAGAAGCGACTTATGAGTTTTTAATTCATTTATAGCTGGAGTGACGTGTCAGCCCATTAGCGCAATTTTCCGGTCTTTATTTTACACATTGTACATAATCGAACCGTGGACTAATCGCTTTGCAGGCTGGCACTGTTTAAGACGCTTGTAAAATACTTATAATAATACTTGTCGGCGACTAGTGCCATTTAAACGTGTCTTGAAACAATTTGTTTCAAAAGTATATTATATAGTCGAAGAAATACAACCTTAAATCGAGTGCAAAGAAATAAACCTCATCTGACCTTATTAAACAAACATAACAAGGAATTTGTGAGTATATCATAAATTTTTCCCGGCATCTCTAACACAATAAAATTTCATTTATATTCACATGTATGGACTACAAACATAAAATATTTTATGTATCAATTTTGTTTAAATGCCTTGACGTCTCCCAAATTAATAAAAAAACATATAACCTTAAAGTACTGATGGATACAGTTGCACTTACATTTATCCTTAAATTCCAATCCCTGTGCACAACTGAAGAAACCAGAACCAGCACCATAACCCAGAAAAGTACGAAACACACAACACACTTTATGTTAACGAATTAGGAAATATATACTATTTTAAATATAACAAGTCACTTTATCTAAAAAAATTAAGAGACGAAACCGCACTTATTAAAGACATTCATAACTTCCGTACATATGTGGTTTAATGTAACAAACACTAAGCGATAATTTCCAAACTTTTTGAAAATCCACTAGCCGCGAAAAGCCCTTAACAAACGTACATTTGTGCCGATCCGAATTCAATTAAAAATGCTAAATTAATAATATAACTGGTTTACAGGACAAATATCGACAGAAAAGTGAGTTATATTCGATAAAACGGAGATAAAAGAGCTGCTAGATAATTTTTTGTCCAGTTACGTAGGTGATATAACGGAATGATTTACCATTTATAGAAGAAGGAATATACTACAAAATATTTTTAAAATGATATGTTTATCAGAAAAACCCGTTAAAACATCTTATGGATATTAACATTTCTAGAGCAATAAAAATAAAATTAATAATAAAAAGTGCGTTATGGTAGTGAATTTTCATTTAAATGTTTTTAATAGCAAATATGTGTGCTTTTTTTTAAGAAAGCAGGTATCAAATTTGGTTACCAGTATAACCTATATAGTAAAAACAATCTGCCATGTTTCATCAAAATAACTTTATTGTTTGAAAATGTACAAAAATTTCCGAAAGTATACTGAAAGTGTTTCCGAAAAAACTCTTTTCTTGGTCGACCTTATAGGTTAATAGCAAATTGAGCTATTCAAATATGAAGCATATGATCAAAATTCGCTACCATAACGCACTTGCTGCGTCCAGAATTTCTTTTCCGACAAACATGCATTAGACTTCGACTTTAAAAAAAAGAAAATTTGTATCACCAACGACTTATGGGCCACCCTGTGATTGTAGGAGTATTCTTTTAAGATGTAGCTCAAGACACCCTATAATGAATGTATACAAATTTTTTTCATGTCTTGTATAATAACGGATATATTGAGCTTTATTGATTTTTTACGAAAATTTGACAAAAATTATATACCATTAACCGATAAACTCTATAGCTAAGGCTACTGCCAAGTATCAGAGAAAGGGTCTATTTGAAATAAATTTTGTGGAAGTATTTTAGTAAAATGAAGGACAATGACGGTTGAAACTATGACTTCAGGGTTTGTAAAACATTTTTCTTGAGACACTTATTTGTATAGCCCGTATTAGATTCAAGTTCTTGGCCTAAATGTTGCCAATTTTAAGGTTTTAAATGGTAACTTTGACGTTTTGAGGAAAACCACAATTTATTTTTCTTACAATGTCTTTTGGCCTACAGAGCTAAATTTTGGTAGGTAATTTACCTATAATTGTATAAACCCGGGTGCCCTTACTTTGTTATTTCCGGAGATATAAAATTTTTTCACACAAAATTTTCCGGGAAAACATGGGCCGATTTTCCTGGCTAACGAACTTATCCAAGCCACTTGCAAAAGGAAAGTATTCATCAAATTTAATCAAAATCGGCCCATTAGTTTTTGAGTTATCGGTGTGATCGGAGTTGGTTACACGTTTATAAAAAACGGGACATATGATTAATCTGAAAATTTGGATACTGCCATAAATAGGCACGACCTGTCTTCTAAAATTTTTTCATTTTGGCGGTGTTGTCGCTTCTACTCCAAAGTAGTACCAACTTTCTTATTTTTAATGGGGCAGCCTGTATATTATTTTGTTTTTAGAATTGAAATTTCTTTAGGATCATTTTTTCTTAATAGCGTCCCTTATACTCATCTACACCCGTTTTCGAGATAATACTTATTTAATTTTTTTTCTCATAAAAATGGTACCACTAAAATTTTAATTTAGCTGCTATTTGAAACCATAGAGGGCTAAAATTTCAAGCACAGTTTTCAAAAGCCTGGTATTTAATAGTTACTCAAATAAATTCATTTAATGTTATACAGGGTTGTTTAAAATTGATCACTTTAACGTGACACAAAAAAAAGCCATAACTTTATTTTTTTAAATATGACACCCTGTATATTAGTTGAAATTCTGAAAGACAATTAAATTTCCTCCAAATTGATTTACCATTATGGTATACCTAACTCGTCAAGTTTTCGAAATAATCGCAATAAGTACTAAAAAACTTAAAATTTTTCCCGAAAACCTTTTCCGATTTTTCTGGTTAACGAACTTATCCAAGCCATTTACACAAAGAAGGTACGAGCCAAATTTTATCAAAATCGGCCCATTATTTTTGGGAGAAAATTTCTTTTCGAATGAAAAGTCAAAATTTTCCCAAAAAACCTCGTCCGATTTTCCTGACCAACGAACTTGTCCAAGCCATTTACAAAAGGAAGGTACATGTCAAATTTTATCAAAATCGGCCCATTCTTTTTCTAGTTATCGGTGTGATACATATATATATATATATATATATATATATATATATATATATATATATATATATATATATATATATATATATATATATATATATATACATACATACATACATATAAACATATAAAAATTGAAAGTGACCCCTAGGGGTCCTAGTTTGCCTCATTTACAAAAATTTTTTCAAAATTCAGAAGTCAGGATCTCCCCATTAGTGAATGTTTTCTACGAAAATTCACTAAAATGCTAGACGCATAAAATCGGTATCATGGCGAATTTTCATGAAAATACTTTAAATGTCGAATAACATTAAATTTATTTATTTCCAAAGTACAAATTAGTTTCGAGGAAAACTCTTTTTTTCTGAGAAGTCTCTTTGATAGGCTTGGCTAACGAATTCATCCAGGCGATTAAGGAAGGGGAAATTATAAATTTGGCAAATAGCACCTTTATGTAAATTCTTCACATAACTTCGTTAAATCCAGTCTGATCGAACCAGTTTTTCTGGAAAAAATTTAATTTGCTTCCTGAAAATGTTTGTATCTCAAAAATAACAACGTTATTTTACTTATATTCTAAACACAAGTTGTTTTTATAGACCAGTATATACCAAACTGTAAGTTTCTATCTTTTTGGAAATAGTGTTACATATAGCTATTTATTTGTTTCCTTCAGGGTACCAAAATATAGCTCAAGAATAACGTTTTTGTATGATAAACACAATTTAGTCAACTTCGCTGAATAGAAGTATATTTCTGCCAAAATTCGCTTGAAATCTTTTTTCAAAAATCACTAAATATTTTTTACGAAAATTCACAAAATAAACAAAAATTCTACAAGCGTCAGGCACGAACGAAGTCACAACTTGATCACCCATGCAGAAACTGGCCGCGCACGACACTACAAAACTCTAGAACTGCGCCAGACGCCACTCATATTTGGCTTTGACGAGTTGTCCAGATACTTAGGTGATCGGGTATGTCAATTTAGGGTCTCACCTGACACTTGCAAACCCACTTTATCAATTATAATTTTTCAAATAGTATATGAAAATGCGGCACCATAACGTACTTGCTGCGTCCAAACTTGTAGTCCTGGGTATATATGGTTTGTTCGTTTATCCAGTTGGTAACCGAAGAAAGATATTTAACTCGTTTACATCACTACGATGGCGGGTCAATAAATCCGTGATTTTTTGAATAAAACACAGGTTTTTTGACAAAAAATCATTTTATTTCTCAACATAGTCTCCTTTGGGCTCTATACACTTCGTTCAACGTTTCCCCAATTTTTTATCCCTTCCAAAAAATAGGATTAGTCAAGGTCCTAAAAATTAGTATTTGTTTGTGAGATGATTTCATCATTCGAGTTAAATTTCTTTCCGCCGGACCTTTTCTTTAAGTTTGGAAGCAAAAATAGTCACTCGGGGCTAAATCCGGCAATAGGATGGATGAGGGAACAATTCGTAGCCCAATTTATGCAATTTTTCCACGGAGACTACACATATGTGCACCCTTGCATTGTCTTGGTGGAAAAGAACATTTTTCTTGGCCAAATCCCGTCGTTTATTCTTCAAATCGTCACTGAATCGGTCAAATAAGTTGGTATAATATTCGCCATTGATTGTTCTGCCCTTGTGAAGGTAATCAATGTGAATTATACCGCGTGCATCCCGAAAAACGGTCGCCCTGACTTTATTGGTTGACAAACCCACCTTGGCGTTCTTCGGCGCCAATTCTCACGGAGAAACCCACTAATTTGACTGCTGCTTGGTCTCTGGTGTGTTGTGGTGAAGCCATGTTTCGTCCACTGTTACGAAACGGCGCAAAATCTGGTCCCTATTGCGATTGAACAACTCCAAACACTCCTTCCAAGTTGTCACACGATTGCGTTTGTGGTCGATTGTGAGCAAACGCGGCACCCATCTTGCGGATAGCTTTCTCATACCCAAGTGATTATGCAAAATTGAAACCACTGAGTCAGGTGATATACCTATGGCTTCCACAATCTTCCACACTTTCAATCTCCGATCGGCCAACAACATATTCTGATTTTTTTGAATTGTCTCGGATGTAGCGACTGGGCGTCCAGAACGTTTGGCGTCATTTGTGCTTGTACGGCCGCAACGAAATTCAGTAAACCACTGTTTTACCATGGAAATTAATGGTTCAGAGTCCCCATAGTATTTATAAAGCTTAGCCTTGGTTTGAGTGATGGATTTTTACGCAAAAAATAATGTTTGATGAGCACACGAAACTCACTTTTTTCATTTTCGTTATAACTCAAGAGGTTGTCTGCTTTCAATGACCAGCTAACACAAACTAAATGATGCAGCTTGTTCAAAATTTGACAGGAGTCAACTGACAAATGATTGTCGACATGAGCAGTGTTGCCCTTTCTGTGAAGAGGCGGGAAATTCAAAATGTTACGGACTTATTGACCGGCCCTCTAACTCTACACTTTAAGCTTCTGCCAAATCTCACGACGGGTCTATTTGAAGAAATGTTCTGCGAATTCATATATAAGTCAAACGAAGAACAAAAGCTGTTAAAACAAAAACTTAAGACCTTGTTAAATACACATCCGGCAATATTTTCTGTCTATAATCCGCATTCGTTCTACATGTGTTGGGAATAATGGCTTTCTGGATACGGAATAGAATAATGAACAATTTGAGTTGCTCCAGGTAGTGGAAGATTTTCTCGGGAATTAGCCCATTCCCAGATGTGACAAGCGATCTTCTCGACTTTCCAAATATGCTTATTTCCTCCGCTAATTGCGTCGGTTTATTTATCTTTGTCGCATATGTCGTTTGTATATTATGGTCGAATGGTACATTGAAATCTATTAGTTGGACTTGATTCTTTGTTTCTCGAACATGAGAATATCCGGCCTGTTGGGCTCTATCCATTTGTCCGTCTGCGGTGGTCGGTTTCGTTATAATTTGAAGTTGCGAGTTTCTAGTACTTCGTCCGACCGGTATTTGTAGTAAGTACTAGTTTCATAAATCAGCCCTGCAGACAGTGATAGAGCCTGGCAATCAATTTTTGCAGCTTCTTCATGTCCTGATGTATACTCATGATTTGCTTAGGAGGTACAAGCGACCGTTAGATGGTCTCCGAACTACCATGGTTCGACATTTGTCACTTATTCCATGCTTTATTATAAATCTTTAATAGTTTTTATTGTTGATTACCCTATCTTGTATGGATATTGTTAACTCATATGTTCCGCCATACACAGTTCCCTGCGTGTGCCGGTTCCCTGATGACGCATTGTCTACGCATGTTTGTTCTTGACTATTGGGTCCTTTTTTTTCTCATAGCGGAGGTGAATGCTTTTTACACAAGCCGGTGGCTGGCGCTTCCGTCATCTGACACCAACCGGCACTGTGGTGACTCCCCTCCTCACTAGGTCGGCACTTCCCACTAAGCAACCCCTTGACACCCAGAAACGTGGCGGAAGCCACTCGCTGGCATTGCTTCACCACGTCCCTCTCAACTCCTGTTATTCTCAAAACTTCTACACCCTGTCTCCATTCTCCTTTTACTTCATTATTTCTACGATCCCTCTCTCAACAGTATTTCACACCCTTTCAATTCACAGCATATGCTCCACCACATTATCTCCTGCTATATCACTGTCATCACTTGCAAACATTTTATACTTTTTTTCTCTTATTTCCGACCATCTTAGGCACTCAAAGACCGTGTGTTAAGGCGTATCTCTATCGCCACAATACGTACAATCCTCTTTGTCGACTATTTTGATTTTATTCAAGTAAGACCTGAAATGTCCATGACTTGACATAAATTGGTTAAAATAATAACCCATGATGTCTCGATATCCATGTCTGTATGTGTGGAATGAGCCTCTTTGTCCACTGGGATGTTGACATTTTCTCTTTCCATTCTCGCTGCCACTCCAGCATTGGTTCGGTTCTTGCTTCTTTTTTTCTTCTCTTCTATTTTCGTGTCTTTTATAAATTACATCTCTTGCCAATAAGTGTATAGGGATCGATCCTCCAATCACTTTGCTTTCGTTGCCACTGTTCTATATGCATTTGCTATTCTGATGGCTACCTTTCTCTGTGCTCCCTCAACCTTTTTTCTACACATTGTCTTTGACAACACGACCTTCAATGCTGGTGCACCATACAGTATGATTGAGTTTACCACACTACTCAGCACTCTCCTTCTCCCTTCGTCCCGATATTTTGCATCAGATGCCCTAGCTTTACAAACATCATGTCTGCTTTTTTCACTACTCTTTCTATGTGCACACCCATGTTCATGTTATGTCCTACTTATATGCCGCGGTAGTTCAGGCCTGTCTGCGACTAAATTTCACCATTCCCCACCTTGACGGTTACTTTTCTTAATGTTCTTCGTCCCACTAGCACAATACTTTTAGTTTGGTGAGGCGCGAGTTGTAGACCACTTTTTGCCATCCAGTTTTCCACCCTTGCCACTGACGAGTTGCTATTATCTTCTGTGTCATCCTTATTTCCTTCGCTTACAACCAGCGCCAAATCATCTGCATACCCTATGATAGCTGTGTTATTTACGGACTCCAGACTAAAAACCTTATCGTAATACCAATTCCACAATGGTCCTAGGATTGACCCCTGAGGCACTCCACATATAGCCTGCATCTGATATTTCTGTACGATCAGTAGCTGTCTGTCTTCCAGGTAACTACATCCTATTTTCAGCAGATATGGCTCCACCTGCCTCTTTCTTAACACTTCGTATATGCCTCTCCATGGTGCTATATTGAATGCATTTTTTTACGTCCAATGTTAGCATGGCCACAAGCCTGTTTTTATTGCCTTTTTTCCTTGCCACCTCCTGTACCTCATTTACAGCATCCATCATCGAGCGCCCCTTGCGAAGCCAAATTGGTTGTCTGCTAACCCTTATCTTCTCTCGATATAATTCTTTATTTATTATATGTTCATATAATTTTGCTATTCCGTCTTCCAGGCAAATAGTTCTATATGAACTCTTCCCTCCTGTTTTCTGTTGCTTCTCCAACAACACCAATCGAACAGTCTTCCATTCTGACGGAAAACTTCCATCACTGATTAGCTTGGGGTAGCTACCATGGAATTCCTTCTCTTCTCACGCCATTCTCAGATATTTTGCGGTTGTATATTTCGGCTGTTGGAGGCTGGTTACTAGCCAAATTTAGTGGTATCAGGTTTCGATCATTTAGACAGATAATAGAAAATTAAGCGTTGAATGTAACGGCTTCTCCTCCAAACACCAAAATTTATTTCAGAATTTCTCTTACTCCCGACGCGTTTCGACACTCCAAGAGGTCATCTTTAGGGGATAAATCTACAAACATAAACAAGATGGGTCTGTCGAAAAAACATTAGTTTTTCCGGTAGGCAATTGTGCATGTCAGAGCACAATGATGACAAGGTGATCTTCACAGAAAAGTCAAAGGTCAAAGTGACAAGTCACACAGAAAACATCGACCAACAGTCAAGTTAAATTCCAAAAAAACTACAGATACAGCAACAACAGTTAAAAATGTTAAGTTAAGCATGCAACTACGTTAACAAAGCTAAAAGCATCAAGGAACTGAAAAGCACTGAAAGTCAGAAAACTGTCAAAGTATAATAATTGATATTTTTGAATACTAAATAAACAAGTCTATTGTTGAGTAAAAAAGAAAAGCCAATGAGTGAAACTGACAGGTTAAACAACACAGCAGGCAGGCAACGTCAAGCAAGAAACCCAATGAGAACCATCAGGGCAAAGAAAACTGTGAAAACATTAAGTAAAAAGAAATGAGCCATACTCACTTGAACAATTCTCAGAAAATTGAACTTGAAACTATACAGGAAGGTTTTAACAAGTCACAGCTTCATACATTGTGCCAGGGGCCATGCAACACTACGTCTGCATAATGCCAGAAAATTGTTTTCAAGAACAAAAATCAATGTAAAAGATCGGCGATTTTTAACAGCCATGATGAAGGGCGGCCATTGTGTAAACTTGAAACGGGCAGGGTGCACCGGCGCAGGTGCGAAAGAAGTGTCAGAAGCGAAATGTCAATGACAAAAGAGCAAGGAATGGTAGGGGAGCCATATGGCCAATGGATGAAGTTGTGAAACGCGTCGGGAGTAAGAGAAATTCTGAAATAAATTTTGGTGTCTGGAGGAGAAGCCGCTACATTCAACGTTTAATTATGGTAATCCAAGACAGTGTGACGTTCAGAAATAAGATAATAGAAAACATTGGATGTTCTTCAGTTTTTTGATGGGAGTAACTATATAAATTAATTTGCTGTTCATTACCAAATTTTATTACTTATAGCATACCTCTTTTACTCTCCGATCTTGGTAATGACATTTGTTCTGCAGTTGAATTTTGGTATGTAATTCTATATTCCGTCATATTGTCCTGGACAAGTCTATCCAACTCGTCCAGGTCAGTGTTTGACCAATTTATTATTCGATAAGTAAGTATCAGAAGAGCATAGAAATTTATTGACTTCATCTTGTTGCCTGCTGTTAATTAAGTTGCAAGTACTGTTTCGGCTTCTTTTTAATGACGCTTTTTTATGTTCCCTGAAGTTGATAGCCAAGTACTTATAGTTTTGTGGTTCTCAAAAATCTTGGATAATTTCTCCCTGCGTAAGTAATCAGTATATTTGTTATTATTAAATTCTAATTATAGTAAATAATATGTCGTGCAGCAAAAAGAGCGCATAAGTTTGAAAACTTTTTCGTTCGCCATAATAGAAAATAAAATGTTGGCCAACGATTGCAAAACACTGAAAGCAGTATTTTCTTGGTTTTCACGTGCTTAGTTTTTTTTTTAAATACGTAAAAATAAGACTTTGCAAGAAAATAAAAATCACTGTTAACGAAATGCCTCTCTTTTATTTATCAGGGTAAAACGGAATTTATGTTTTTTTTTTATATATTTCTGTATTATTACAAGGAAACAAAAATGGCATTTTGCTAGACACATCTATTTTCGAACTGTTTAATTTACTGAGTCACTGGCATCGTGAGAATACTACAAAATATTAATCACAAAAAAGTGTTTTCCTATATTATATGTCACTGACACGACCGTTTTACAGGAAAACAGATGTTTCGTCAAACTATAACACCCATGCCAAAATTTATTTTTGGATCTCATTTTACGAAGTGTTTTGACTTAGAACTTGGGTCTGGTTATTAAAGGAATATATAAACAATATAAGGACAAAGCCTTGATGCATAAAATACAGTATGGTATCGAAGGTTCATTAAAACTGATTTACATTTACAAAATGTTGATTAAAGTGTTAACAGAATGTGTAAAAATGAATATAATATTATATGTAGCCTTTCAAGTTAAGTTGTCCATGCCAAAAAGTTGATGCAAGAATAATAACATACGTAAAATTGCATTTGATTTCACAATCATCTGTGACAAGCAATGTAACCATAGATTTAGCTTTTAGTGAATTTTCGTAGAAAGAATTCACTAATGTGGAGATCGACACTTTTGAATTTTGAAAAAAAAAAATTGAACGCGAACTAGGCTCCTTAGAACACATATCCAGGGTCAGTTTCAATTTATATATATAAATATATAAATTATATATATAAATTGAAACTGACCCTGGATATGTGTTCTAAGGAGCCTAGTTCGCGTTCAATATAGACATACTTGGTTCTCGGTTTGAACCGCGTCCAGAATTAATGAAAAGTCGACGTTTCGGCTCCTGTTTTGAAGCCATTTTCAAGAGATAAAGGAAATATGTAAGGATACTCTAAGGCATCAATCTGCCTACTTCTTAGAGTGGTGGACAAAGGTGGGTAAAGGAAATATGTAAGGACATTCTAAGGCCTCAATCTGCCTACTCCTTAGAGTGGTGGACAAAGGTGGGTAAAGGAAATATGTAAGGACACTCTAAGGTCTTAATTTGCCTACTCCTTAGAGTGGTGGACAAAGGTGGGTAAAGGAAATATGTAAGGACACTCTAAGGCCTCAATCTGCCTACTCCTTAGAGTGGTGGACAAAGGTAGGTAAAAGAGATATGTAAGGACACTCTAAGGCCTCAATCTGCCTACTCCTTAGTTTGGTGGGTAAAGGTGGGTAAAGGAAATATGTAAGGACACTCTAAGGCCTCAATCTGCCTACCCCTTAGAGTGGTGGACAAAGGTGGGTAAATGAAATATGTAAGTACACTCTAAGGCCTCAATCTGCCTACCCCTTAGAGTGGTGGACAAAGGTGGGTAAAGGAAATATGTAAGTACACTCTAAGGCATCTATCTGCCTACTCCTTAGATTGGTGGACAAAGGTGGGTAAATGAAATATGTAAGGACACTCTAAGGCCTCAATCTGCCTACCCCTTAGAGTGGTGGACAAAGGTGGGTTGGGTTGTTGTAGCTCGATTACGGGGCCTCAATCTGCCTACTCCCCAAATCTCGCCGGAGATCGTCTGTGAGGTGTCAGTGTGTTCAACACCAGTCAGCTTCCGATTTAACTGGATGTCACCTCAACTTGGTTATTTTAAATGGAACATCCTTTATATTGTTACATATTTGAATGCATCATTTCCTCTAAAATACACTCATGCTAAGTTTTTTGCATTCATCTTCGATAATAACGGAGATATTTGAAAAAACATTTTACCAACAAACATTTTACCATGAATTGTACATTGTTAGTAAGGTATAATATTAAAATTCTTTAAATTTAAATGGATCTTGGAGATTGGTTTTAGAGGTCCCAGTGATTCCCAAGCGATTAGAAGAAATTTATATTTCCTATGGAACTAGAAAACTAAATTTGGTACATATATGTAAATACTATATATATATATATATATATATATATATATATATATATATATATATATATATATATATATATATATATATATATATATATATATATATATATATATATATTGTTACGTTCTACGGCGTTCTGGATTTATTGACTAACAAAACACAGCTTTTCAAACTACTATTTTATTATAACGAACTATTTTCCAACACCAGTATCAACTAATTTATTTCTCTCTCTCTCTTACTAAATGTCCATAGAAATATATTCCACTGTTCGCCTTCTAGGATCGCTTCCTATACACCAACACTTGCTGACTCGCTTAATACTCTATGATCACTTATTCTACACTGCACTAATCAATACTGAACTAATTTGCTCTATGTACCGTTCGTTTATTTATCTCCATAGAGATTCTCGATCTTCTACACTTTTCTATACATGTCACTTCTGGTCCCTTCTAGAAATATATTTCCAGAGTGTTCGCTCTTACCAACACATTTTATAACCCACCTCTGACCATAGAATAAACAAGGCCATAAAGTTAATTCTCATAGACAAACGTGACAATATATATATATATATATATATATATATATATATATATATATATATATATATATATATATATATAATTTTAATGCATATAAATAAATAAATAAAAATAAAAATATATATATATATATATATATATATATATATATATATATATAAACTTTTTAACTGACCTTTGGTTTGGGTTCTAGGGGCCCTAATTCGAGCTCATTTGAAAAAAAATCCAAAACTCTCACCATCGATACCTTACTATCAGTGATTAAGACAGGTTATAAGTATTTAATGAAAACAGTTTCGGTGCCACTGGAGAGCACAAAACTAATATAGTGTGTGTGGTAAACAAAGTCAATGAAAGATTACAGAGAAGAATTAACCTTTCTTGGCGCCAAAGATTAAGAAGTACTGGGAAATTACTTTGAAAATTTGATAATTTTTCTTCTGAAAATGTCAAAGTGACGATTTGAAATTGGTGATTCAAAGATTATGTAACTACATGAGTGCCAAATATTGCAAGAAATATATATATATATATATATATATATATATATATATATATATATATATATATATATATATATATATATATGTGTGTGTGTGTGTGTGTGTGTGTGTGTGTGTAATGTTTATTTAACAAACTACTATTTTATTATAACCAACTATTTTTCAACACCAGTATCAACTAGATTATTTCTCTCTCTTACTAAATGTCCATAGAAATATATTCCACTATTCACCTTCTATGACCGCTTCCTTTACACCAACACTTACTGACTCGCTTAATACTCTATGATCACTTATTCTACACCGCACTAATCAATACTGAACTAACTCGCTCTATGTATCGTTCGTCTATTTATACTCTCCATAGAGATCCTAGATTTTCTACAGTTTTCTCTACCTGTCACTTCTTTTCCCTTCTAGAAATATAATTCCAGAGTTTTTTCTCTTACCAACATACTTCATAACCGACCTCTGAATAGAATAAACAAGTCCATAAAGTTAATTCTCACAGACAAACGTGACAATATATATATATATATATATATATATATATATATATATATATATATATATATATATATATATATAAACTTTTGAACTGACCTTTGGTTTGGGTTCTAGGGGCCCTAATTCGAGCTCATTTGAAAAAAAATCCAAAACTCTCACCATCGAAACCTCACTATCAGTGATTAAGACAGGTTATAAGTATTTAATGAAAACAGTTTCGGTGCCACTGGAGAGCACAAAACTAATATAGTGTGTGTGGTAAACAAAGTCAATGAAAGATTACAGAGAAGAATTAACCTTTCTTGGCGCCAAAGATTAAGAAGTACTGGGAAATTACTTTGAAAATTTGATAATTTTTCTTCTGAAAATGTCAAAGTGACGATTTGAAATTGGTGATTCAAAGATTATGTAACTACATGAGTGCCAAATATTGCAAGAAATATATATATATATATATATATATATATATATATATATATATATATATATATATATATATATATATATATATATATATATATATATATATATATATATATATATGTGTGTGTGTGTGTGTGTGTGTGTGTGTGTGTGTAATGTTTATTTAACAAACTACTATTTTATTATAACCAACTATTTTTCAACACCAGTATCAACTAGATTATTTCTCTCTCTTACTAAATGTCCATAGAAATATATTCCACTATTCACCTTCTATGACCGCTTCCTTTACACCAACACTTACTGACTCGCTTAATACTCTATGATCACTTATTCTACACCGCACTAATCAATACTGAACTAACTCGCTCTATGTATCGTTCGTCTATTTATACTCTCCATAGAGATCCTAGATTTTCTACAGTTTTCTCTACCTGTCACTTCTTTTCCCTTCTAGAAATATAATTCCAGAGTTTTTTCTCTTACCAACATACTTCATAACCGACCTCTGAATACAATAAACAAGTCCATAAAGTTAATTCTCACAGACAAACGTGACAATATATATATATATATATATATATATATATATATATATATATATATATATATATATATATATATATATATATATATATATATATATATATATATATATATATATATATATATAAACTTTTGAACTGACCTTTGGTTTGGGTTCTAGGGGCCCTAATTCGAGCTCATTTGAAAAAAAATCCAAAACTCTCACCATCGAAACCTCACTATCAGTGATTAAGACAGGTTATAAGTATTTAATGAAAACAGTTTCGGTGCCACTGGAGAGCACAAAACTAATATAGTGTGTGTGGTAAACAAAGTCAATGAAAGATTACAGAGAAGAATTAACCTTTCTTGGCGCCAAAGATTAAGAAGTACTGGGAAATTACTTTGAAAATTTGATAATTTTTCTTCTGAAAATGTCAAAGTGACGATTTGAAATTGGTGATTCAAAGATTATGTAACTACATGAGTGCCAAATATTGCAAGAAATATATATATATATATATATATATATATATATATATATATATATATATATATATATATATATATATATATATATATATATGTGTGTGTGTGTGTGTGTGTGTGTGTGTGTGTGTGTGTGTGTGTGTAATGTTTATTTAACAAACTACTATTTTATTATAACCAACTATTTTTCAACACCAGTATCAACTAGATTATTTCTCTCTCTTACTAAATGTCCATAGAAATATATTCCACTATTCACCTTCTATGACCGCTTCCTTTACACCAACACTTACTGACTCGCTTAATACTCTATGATCACTTATTCTACACCGCACTAATCAATACTGAACTAACTCGCTCTATGTATCGTTCGTCTATTTATACTCTCCATAGAGATCCTAGATTTTCTACAGTTTTCTCTACCTGTCACTTCTTTTCCCTTCTAGAAATATAATTCCAGAGTTTTTTCTTTTACCAACATACTTCATAACCGACCTCTGAATAGAATAAACAAGTCCATAAAGTTAATTCTCACAGACAAACGTGACAATATATATATATATATATATATATATATATATATATATATATATATATATATATATATAAACTTTTGAACTGACCTTTGGTTTGGGTTCTAGGGGCCCTAATTCGAGCTCATTTGAAAAAAAATCCAAAACTCTCACCATCGAAACCTCACTATCAGTGATTAAGACAGGTTATAAGTATTTAATGAAAACAGTTTCGGTGCCACTGGAGAGCACAAAACTAATATAGTGTGTGTGGTAAACAAAGTCAATGAAAGATTACAGAGAAGAATTAACCTTTCTTGGCGCCAAAGATTAAGAAGTACTGGAAAATTACTTTGAAAATTTGATAATTTTTCTTCTGAAAATGTCAAAGTGACGATTTGAAATTGGTGATTCAAAGATTATGTAACTACATGAGTGCCAAATATTGCAAGAAATATATATATATATATATATATATATATATATATATATATATATATATATATATATATATATATATATATATATATATATATATGTGTGTGTGTGTGTGTGTGTGTGTGTGTAATGTTTATTTAACAAACTACTATTTTATTATAACCAACTATTTTTCAACACCAGTATCAACTAGATTATTTCTCTCTCTTACTAAATGTCCATAGAAATATATTCCACTATTCACCTTCTATGACCGCTTCCTTTACACCAACACTTACTGACTCGCTTAATACTCTATGATCACTTATTCTACACCGCACTAATCAATACTGAACTAACTCGCTCTATGTATCGTTCGTCTATTTATACTCTCCATAGAGATCCTAGATTTTCTACAGTTTTCTCTACCTGTCACTTCTTTTCCCTTCTAGAAATATAATTCCAGAGTTTTTTCTCTTACCAACATACTTCATAACCGACCTCTGAATAGAATAAACAAGTCCATAAAGTTAATTCTCACAGACAAACGTGACAATATATATATATATATATATATATATATATATATATATATATATATATATATATATATATATATATATATATATAAACTTTTGAACTGACCTTTGGTTTGGGTTCTAGGGGCCCTAATTCGAGCTCATTTGAAAAAAAATCCAAAACTCTCACCATCGAAACCTCACTATCAGTGATTAAGACAGGTTATAAGTATTTAATGAAAACAGTTTCGGTGCCACTGGAGAGCACAAAACTAATATAGTGTGTGTGGTAAACAAAGTCAATGAAAGATTACAGAGAAGAATTAACCTTTCTTGGCGCCAAATATTAAGAAGTATGGGGAAATTACTTTGAAAATTTGATAATTTTTCTTCTGAAAATGTCAAAGTGACGATTTGAAATTGGTTATTCTAGGATTATGTAACTACATGAGTGCCAAATATTGCAAGAAATATATATATATATATATATATATATATATATATATATATATATATATATATATATATATATATATATATATATATATATAATGTTTATTTAACAAGGTCCTAGATTTATGTTTCAAATGCTACTATCTTTCATCTAATTAAAATATTTTGAGAAAATTTATTTAAAATAAACCCTTGCTGGGATGTTTTGGCAGTAGCTTGAATTATAAAGTTTGGGAGTTAAACGTGTTATACATTTATAGTTAAAAAATAAATTAAAAAAAATAGTCTCTTCA
The DNA here is from genome assembly GCA_964006375.1 of Tillus elongatus. Taxonomy (NCBI): domain Eukaryota; kingdom Metazoa; phylum Arthropoda; class Insecta; order Coleoptera; family Cleridae; genus Tillus; species Tillus elongatus. The sequence continues at coordinate 158,126,272 of OZ023265.1, forward strand.
TGTTGATTTGCGATTGTGGGTATTTCTAACTGCAGAAATGTGTTCTTTGTATCTGGTGTTAGACTGCACTATTTTTTTTTGTTATTTTTTTGATACAGAAGGGAGAGATGCCTCATGCAGACTTCATTCACGACACCGAAGTGCCGTGGGATATCGAGGTACTGTGAGACTCGTACTCTTAGTACACCTATTCACTAAAACTCTCTCCCTAGAAGTACCGGATCTTAGTCCATACCTCTGTCGGAAAGAATACACACAATGACTTTTGGGTTTGAATGTTTCCATTCTGATTTTGCCGCGGGGGCGTTAGCGGGTAAGTATAAGCTTTGGACGCTTATGCTTATATGGAAGTTGCTCATCGTAGTCGGTGGCACTACGGAGAAGAACATTTGGGTGAGAAGCGGCTTTCGCGAACTGAGTTGTGGGTAGTTGAGTTATAAACTCAAGTATCGAATGCATTTCCAGATCAGAGTGAATCTGACTGTTTCTGACAAACCATGGCGCTCCGTAACCATTCTCAGAATTTTATTCTGGATGATTTGAATGGTCTTGATCTGTGTTGCGGCCGCGGTGGCCCATGCAGAGGATGCATAGGTCATGGCTGGCCGGATTATGACTTTGTACATGAGCAATTTATTGTTAATGGATAATTTGGAATTTCTATTTAGAAGTGGGAACAGCTTCGAGATGAACATCGAGGCTTTTCGTCGGGCGTGTTCGACATGGGGGCGCCATGTTAACTGTTTGTCGAAGAAAACCCCAAGGTATTTGGCGGAATCTTGCCAGGGAATTAGACGGTTGTCTAATGATACGTGTTCGTGAGGTGTGTGTCTCCTCTTGAAAAATAGGACTGCTGAACATTTATCGGGGTTTATGGCTAGAAGGGATTTCCTATACCATGCTTGCAGCTCGATTACAGCGGTCTGAAGTCATTCGGTTATTATCCTCGAGTGGAGCTGCTGAGGATGGTAGTATCGTCTGCGTACAGTGCGTATGTCACGTTTAGAGGGGCTGTCGGAATCTCTTCGGCAAATATATTGTACAGCAGAGGGGAGATAGCAGAACCCTGCGGGAGACCAGCCGTGGCTGGAGTATGTTCTATATCTGGCTCCCAGATGTTTGACCTGATACTTCCTCTGTTGCAGGTATGACCTGATTAGCAGAATCAGAAGGAGAGTATAATTAAATGATAGAAGTTGATTTAGGAGGCCCGCATGCCAAAACCTATCGAAGGCTTGAGCAATGTCAAGAAATATTGCACCAGTTGACTTGTTTTAATTAAATTTTTCAGTGATGTTTTCCACCACATGAAGAACTTGGTCTGTGGTGGATTGCTGGTGTCTGAAGCCAAGTTGCTCATCCGGGAGGATATGATTGTCTGAGGTGAATGAAGCTAGCCTTTTCTGAATCAGTTTACTACACTACAATTTACACAAGCTTATTTATACATGAAAGAGTTTGTCAGGAAACATGATTTTTCTTTCTCGCTAAGTCTCACGTTGCGCTGCAAGATTGGAAAGCTACATTTGTATTTGTGCTGGCGTATAAAAATTTTTTCCCTAATAAATAAATATTCGGGTGCCATTCTCGTAATAAAGAAGTTTGTTTAGCGGTATCTAAAATATGTTTAGTGTGATCAAATATAGATTCTTATTAATATTTTACTTGGTGTTATAATATGTTGGAACCAGTTTCAAAATAATGTTGCAACAAACATTTTTCATGGCAAAAACAACATACGATCCTTAAACACAAACATAGTTTAGCGTCATATTGTGATAAACACTTGCAAAATTGGCAAGTTCTGAAGTTTTTCCAGAAACATTCTACATATTAAATAGACATCGAGTATAAATGTTTAAAAAATTTGAGCAGCCTCGGGCAATTTAAGTGAGCTTTAAAATCATTTTTAGAGAGCATTCTTTTCATTCTGTGGACGAATATTTTAATTTTAAATTTTAGCATTGATAAGCTGTTTTTTGTATTTTGACTATTTCCGATATCTTGCAGAGTTCTATGGAGCAGTTCTAATAAATAAATAATAAATAAATAAATAAAGTCCTTAAAGTCTTCAGTTTCCATATTTATTATTCGGACAGGATTATTGATAGCGCACATTCTGGCAACCTGTCGCCAATCGCAGGGGTCTTCTTTTTCCGCGTTCTATCAATGAATGACATGAATCTACTTCGAGATGTGTATGACTCCTCAATACAAATCGGTGTTCGCTTACTTTGAGTTGTGTTTTTTTAAATATAGAAGTATGCCACAACCATTACAATGTTAAGATTTTGAGACGGGCAGTTATCTGACCATATAATTAAATATTCGTGATATGGTCTTATATTTGACTATGCCCAGCGGTACAGCCCTGAGGCCATTTCATTCGCACCCCGGCCAGCCTTTGTCTCATCCCACATTACACATGTGACCAGTTTATTGGTTACATCACAAATGGTGTTATTATATGTGCATAATTTAAGGAAGTAAAAACTTTCAGAGTAGGTTAAGACTGGGGTGGGAAGACATTTTTGTAGCTCAAGCATACCACTATTTTTCGTGACTTGTCTTTAAACTGTACCTTTTTTTTGCTTCCTCCAGATGTGCATCATACTTCTGTTGCAATGTCTCTTTTTCGACTGCATTTTGGGTTTCGCGTAGCTTAATGAAGAAATAATCGCATCGATCGCAAGTACCATTGTCAGATGGTTTGAAAGAAAGATTAAATTCTTCATTGAAAACATCGGCATATAACCAATCTTTGTCAATCTGAGTGTCCTCGACATTATTTTCTTCACACTCTGCTTTATACAGTCGGTATATTTTCTTAATGTTTAGGTGACCTCCTAGAAATTTCCTGTCAGACCTTTATCTAGAGTAATGTGACTCTTCGACGGAAAATTTTATTATGTGATCACGGATACCCTGCCTTACAATCTGATATTTTAGCATGTTGTTCATGTCTGCGTCTTGCAGCAACTATACCGCCAGGTTCCTTTTTGTTTAAAGCGGTTTAAATGTTTGTGAAATATTCAGGGTATTATGAGAGAAGGTCTTGCAAGCACGTTCAGTTTGTCCATGAATCTCAAAATAATATTTCCTTGTGTGATTTCTGGCATCTTTTCTTGCTCCTGTTCGATTCTTTTTTCTAGATATCATGATCATTTTAACATGGGATGCCACATACTGTCTCTTATGGTTTATGTTTGTACAGCCATCCCAAAACATATTATTTATGCTTTTCCTACCTCTTCGTAAATTTTTACGCTATATTTAAGTCGACAGGATGCTCTGCTGATATTACCATGTGACATAATACTACATACAGACTTGGAGACTACTTCAGTGAAGCCAGAGAAGTAGTCTCCAAGCCTGTATGTAGTATGGACAAGTTTCACCAAGTAAGGGCAACAACAATCAATGAATTGACATAATACTGTTTAGGTTAGGAGACATCTTGAACCACATGGACTTAATACTGCAGTTTACTGTACGAATAGGAGCAAGACTGTACTGTGAGTGTTACAACTCTTTTAGATATGTGACTTAATATCCTTTTATATGCTCTATTATATCTGGCATTGCAGTTAAGGCTTAGTGCGATATTTAGTTAGATAGAGGACTTAATCGTCAGTGGGTACCCTTATGTAAAAACCCGGTTTTTGAAAAATGTGGACTTAGTACACTTTTATTCTCGGGTACAGAACTGAAACTACTGCCAAATCATCGGAGAAGGGGTCTATTTGAAGTGAATTTTCTGCAAATATTTTAGTAAAATGAAGGACAATGACGGTTGAGGCTGTAACTTAAGGCTTTGTAAAACAGATTTATTATGACATTTGCTTCACATAGCCCGTATTTCTTGCCGGGTATTCCTCTAAAAATTGCAAATTTTGACGTTTCAAATCTCGACTTTGACATTTGAAGAAGGAAAACTATTAAATGTTCAAAGTATTTTTTCTGTTACTTCTTTGCCTTTTTGCGTAAAGAAAACATAATATTTGTCTGGAATATACAATAGGTCTTGTTATCCACACATAATATTTTGGTTTTGTGCACTTCTCTGGTCATCAGTGGCACCCTTTTTTTTTAATGTCTATAATTTTATCCTTTTAACTTAAAGATTTAAGTTTTGGCATGTAGGGTAAGTTTACTAGTGTAAACCTAGGTACCAAATTTGGTTGCCATAACTTTGTTATTTTCAGAGATGAAAAAGTTTTCCGAAAGAAAACCCAAAATTTTCCAGTAAAACTGGTTCGATTGTCCTGGAAAACGAACTTGGTCCAAGCTACTTGTAAAAGTAAGGTACCCACCAAATTTTATCAAAATCGGTCTATTATTTTTTGAGTTATCGGTGTGTTATATATATATATATATATATATATATATATATATATATATATATATATATATATATATATATATAGTGCTCGTCTAAAATCCCCCCCCCCCCTACTAACTTTTCAACCAGCTGGTATATCGAGACAAAATTTAGAGGGCTCAAATAAGATGTACAACCCTACTTTGAATAACTTTTTTGAATGGAACACTCCGTATATTATTCTGTTTTCGAAATCTTCTCATAAGTTTGAACATTTTTATTTTTACTAACTCGAAACTTTTAACTACTAGACCAAAATCCATATGTCACTTTAACCCGAAATGTCACTTTTAAGACGTTAATATTTCTAAAACGATCAAATTTAGGAAAAAAGTATACTATCTAAAAGATATGTTCATAATTATGAGAACATTTCGAAAACAATAATATACGGGGTGTTCCATTCAAAAAAGTAATTCGAGATGGCGCTTCTCCGCCATTTCTAAACTGTCAGCCGTCCTTTTTCCATAAAATCGTAAGGTTGTACATTATATTTGAGTCCTCTAAATTTTGTTGCGATATACCGGGTGGTTCAAAACGTAGTAGGAGGGGAATGGACTTTAGACGGGCACAGTGTGTGTATATATATATAAACAAAAAAATTGAAGCTGGCCCTGGATATGGGTTCTAGGGTGCCTAGTTTGCGGTCATTCGAAGAAAAAAGTCGGGATCTCCTCAAAAGTGATTTTTTTAAGAAAATTCACTAAGAGTAACCAGCTTAGAAATAAATCAGCGATTTTAGCAGCCAAAGCCTAACATTCGCAACCCTATTCATATAATTCTGCGATATTTTGGATAGTCCTAAATTGACATTATCAACCAAAATCAAGAATGGTGACTATGAAGACTTGAGAATTGGTAGGGCATCGTCCCGCGCCCACATAAAACTTTTCGTCATATATTTTTATGGTTTTGTTTACACAATAACTTCATTTCTGTTAGAATAAACAAATTTAAAAAAGAATTCGCCTCCACAACAAACATCTTGAAAGAAATCAGTTAGTAGAATTTATGAATCTTGAAGATTGTTTGACCATTACAATTGTTCATAAAATATAACGATTTTTAGCGGAGCCATTGTAAGCTATATATTGTAATATTTTCTATCTTTCTCTTATAATACACATGAGCGTATTTCAAAAGCTGGAAATCTAGCAATATATAAAAGGTTAAGAGTAGCCGGGAGCAAAGAAACGTTAAGAAACTCGTTAAAGCCCACAAAAGCACCAAGTTTTCTTTTAACGAGACTGTCGTTTCACACTGGGATAAAACTTTATATTGCTTCACTAACAGTGATTTCTCAAATAAAAAATCGCTGTAAACATATTTATTACACTGTATCAAAAATGTATATATATATATATATATATATATATATATATATATATATATATATATATATATATATATATATACAGAGCTCCTCACTGGTGAATTTTTTGTAAGAAAATTCACTAAAGTCAGAAAGCGTAGACAAAACTGCATGAAAACAGGAGGTTTTACAGTTAGATTTTGTTCCTAATCCATTTTGAAAAGAAAGATTTGAAGTAACTAAAAGGTGTCTTAATAGGAGTGATACGATTTTGAACTGAAATACAATGTGGTGTTCACAATATAACCAAGAGAAGTTTATTTTAAATCAATATATATTGTATGACGTGAATCATGAAAAATTATACCGGTTAAATGGTTTCTCTGCGTCACTCTGAGTGTTTTTTTTTTCAGTTATTTCTAACATGTTGGCATAAGGGTGGTTTAATCACAACAAAAACATCCCGTATGTTATTCTTTAGTTGTTAAATATTCTGTGGATTGTTTGAATAAATCTTCGACTTCAAGTAACTCTACAGAAACAAATCGAGTAGTCAGATCCCATGATCCTGGTGGCCCTTTCACATAACCGAACTGGAGTATTATTCGACCTGTAAATTTGTGTTGCAATAAGTTATGGGTTCTTGAGCTATGTGACACGTGGCATTGTCTTGTTAAAATCATTTATTTTCTCTGTTCAATCTATCTAGTTGAGGCCACAAAAATTTGGTAATCAGTCTATCGTTCTCATTTGATGGGAGCTCACCATAAACCACGTATTACGCGATGAGTTGTCATAATCGAATGAACATTTTGATAATAATATGAAACAATATCTAAGACCTATTGAATGTGATATCACTGCTTGACTTGACTTATCAAGTTTTATTAATTATTTTTCAAAGCTTATTGACCGCATTTGTTTCACAAAAATACAAAATTAATTGCCAGTTTACAAATAGCGCCCTTTTTAAATTATGTAACTGTCATTGAGACATCCTTTAAAAGTTTTTTTACGATACCATTAAAACACATCCAGAATAAGTGTTTAATAACATTAACCTAAAACTTGTGACAGCATTATCCTATTATATTTAATTTCAAGTCCCTATAGTGATATAGCAGAATTTCACAATTAACGTAAATTTCAAGAGACAACAGAAGCTTTTTATGAAATTAAAACAAAAAACATTTTCATGTTAAAATGTAATTGCATCATAGCTGGAAACTTTTTATTTGTGTGGAAAAAGTTCATAACAAGCATTCTCCTTTTGTTTCAGCTGATGGTGTGACATATTCTTTTGGAGTATTCCATGATGAATTTCTACGTTATTTTAATGAAGGCAACGGAAAAACAGCATGGATCCTGTCAACACTCGTGGGAATTACATTATGTTCAGGTAAAATGTGTAAACTCTCTATGAGCTTTATGTAGCCCTTGCGTATTTTAGACGTGATTTATTAAACTTAAAATAAGCAGCATATTTACACGTTTGTTAGACGGTGTTTTATTGAGAAGGTCAGCTACTTGTATACAGACCGAGCTTTACATTTACAAACATAATTAACAACTGCAATGCAGATGGACATATCTTACTTGAAAATTTACGAAGAGGTGGTGTGATGTTTCTGCTTTATATATATATATATATATATATATATATATATATATATATATATATATATATATATATATATATATATATAAATTAGTGTGTCCCAAACTGGATGGGAACGTATTGATATCTCCGTTATTATTAGAGATAGGGAGAGTGTTAAATTAGCAATGTTTTGTAAAATTTCATGCTCGTTCCAAATATGGCTTGCATTTTGCCCAGTCTCTTTTCGTTTTCTAGTTATTTTGAAAAAACAAAAATTTGTCGATTCCTTTTTCTTAAATATCTAAGTAGGCGTTGATCTGACATATCTAAGACTTGCACATTATCAGGACATTTTTTAGAGAGTAATATTTTTGTGCTATTCTCAACTTTGGATTGTCATTTGTTTTGAGCTACAGGTATCAACATTTGTTTTTATTATGGCAGGCATATTGGATTTTTTGCTCATATGATAGCCTGTAAAAAGAAATTTCCAATGATGTCCAACATGCTTGAGAAATCTTGTAATTGCACTGACAATTTTGAGAAAAACCGTTTTGAGGATAGTAGGCTATGAAATCTAATACCAGAAAACAAATGACAAAAAAAGTGTTAAAAAAGCAGTAGGCCATGGAGTTTAACAATAGACTCCTATTTTTAACATAATTTTCCGTAATGATTCACGATTAAAAAAAATAGGAACTCTGAGCATACCAATGAATCGGCCCATTATTACAAATCATATTTTACATTACAACATTATCCTGAAAAGTGGCCGCCTTGATCCCCTGACTTGACACACTTGGATTTTTTCTTTGGTGCCGGGTCAAAGATATTGTTTACGGACATCAACCTACAACAAAAGATGATATGAAAATCCAAATCCAGTCGTTGAGCGGCGTAGAGATCTTGCGAACTACCGACAGCTAAATTCATAAAAAGTTCTGGCGCAGCAAGTGCATTATAGTAGTGAATTTTCATAAGAATTATACAATATTAGTAACGTATATTATTAAAACTAATTCTTTAGATTTAGATGAACCTTGGAGATCAGTTTTAGAGGTCCCAGCAAACAATTACTTGCATAAATTTCCATTTCCTATGGAGATAGAAAATTAAAATTTTGTACATATATGTAAGTACTGCAAGTCTTTTTAAAAAACTTGTGATAAAAATTTCATTAAAATCGCAAAAGCTTTCCAGAAAAAAAATATTTACAAGGGGAATGTACCTGCCAAATTATGAAAATATAACAGGTATTTTTCCTTATTAATTGCTTGGACGGTTTTATTTTAGTCAACCCAATCAAACTACTTTTTGCAAACAAAACAACAAAAAAGGTTTTTTAAAACAAATTTGTAGTTATTCGCGAAGCTCATTATGGTAATTTTCTTTAATTCAGTACCCACGTTGCGTTTACATAGGTTTTGCTAGGGCTCAAGTTGACGATTCTTGCTTAGTGGGAAATTAAGTTATCAAATTTGAAACATTTTCACAAAAATTCTCTACCAAATAAAGTACTTGCTGCATCCAGACTCTTTTCAACACTTATTTACTGTTGCTGCATCCATACTTTTTTTAAATGATAAAACACTGGAGCTCTCTATGTCAGACTAATAATCAGGGCAACCTCAAATTCATTTTTGTGTGTGTGTGTGTGTTTTGTTTCTTTAACGTCGGCCTATTTCCGCGACTATGGCCAATCACCGGAGGGAGCAGTTTCACCTCACTATCCTGAAAATTTTGCCGAACCCCTGCCTTTCAGTAAGGAGGATAGGGATCTTTAACGTTCTCAACATCGCATTAACAAATGAAATGAGGTAACAATTTCCACATAATTTGAATATATTGGTTCGATGCTTCGCGGGGGTTTTCCTTCACCTTCTGTACGCCTCCAACCGCCGTCAACAGAACAATGTAAACAACAAACATTATTTGGGACCCACCCCCAAGAAAGTTGCGGGACCTGCGGTGAATAGGGGTTCTGGGCGGAGTAAACAGGATTTTAAGGAAGTATAGCTGAAAAATGGGATAAAGGCAGTTTATAGAGGTCCAACTGAGCTGGGTTTTGCGCACATTCTGCTCATATTGCCTTATTATCTTCTTCCCCGCCCAGCACCCCTATGAACTCCTGGACCCCTAACTTTCTTGGGGGCTGTTTGCAAGAATTTTTTCTTGTGGTATGTGCATCCGGAAAGGGTTTTAAGCATGTTTCTGATTTTTTCTGAAAAGCCACCGTGTGCTAATCTAAAAATTCACCGAAAATTTAATTTTCATTTACAAAAGGAATGTACCTTCCAAATTTTAAGCGTGGCAAGTATTTGTCCTAATTAATTACTGGGATGATCCGTTTTAGTCAACTCAATCAAACCAGTTTCTGCAAACAGAATAACAGTTGTTCTTTTAAATTTGCTACACACGCTGCCTTTATATGGATTTTGCTATGTATCAAAAGTGAATATTCTAGTTTACTGCGAAATTTTCATCATTTGAAATACTTTTACGAAAATTGGCTACCATAACGCACTTGCTGCATATAAAGTCTTTTCAACACATATTTACTATCACTGGATTCATACTTGTTGAAAATGAAATGAAAGAGTCGATTTCTCGGTTATCTTCTTCTACTTCTTCTTCTTTGTAGAGGTGTGTTTGTATGCAAAGAAAGGGATAACATTGGAAGAATATTCGTCATCCACAGACTTAATTTAACAGTAGGTGCACTGATAAAAGGTATGTTACGTTATGTATTACAAAACTTTTGAAAAGTCGCTATGATAACGCACTGGTTACGTCCAGACTTTTTACTTATTGTTTCTTAACTCACCTCTAAAAATATCAAACAATTTGAAACAATATCTCTTGTGCATTGAATGTTTAACCTTTAAACTTCATCCATGGAGAAGCTGTATAGACACACACTTCTAGAATGGCTCGTGTTGTAGACCTCCCTAAGTTAATCGATGTAAAGGTCAGGATGGCATGGTACTCACTTCCTCAATCAGACCAAAGTAAACGATATTAATGAGCTTGATGTTTATTGATCTGGAAAACAGACAATAATCTTGTAGAACCTCCTGGCACCGGGTCTTCGCTATCATTATTTGGTAATGCAGCATAACTTAGAATACTTTAAGTTCATATTATATTGTATCTTGCCTATCTATGGTTGGATCAATAGCGCAGAAATTACATTGTTAGCAAATTCCTATTTTAACAAAATCGTTAATAGGGGGGGGGGTATCGATGGTGAGACTGATGGTGAGACTTTGCAAAAATATTTTCAAATCAGCGCGAATTTGGGCCCCTAGAACCCGAAATCTAATCCCGCTTAACACGTCAATTTTAATACTGACGGGGACATGTTTTGACATAAAACTCAACTTTGTCACATCAACCCCTTAAGGGTAGTGATAACAACACTTATGTTTTAAATAGGGAACATGGGTCGAGTGTTACATCATTTGAAAGCTCTTTCTTTTCTAAATTCAGCACACTAATTTTTTTGGAAGTTTTATCAACTCGTTTAAAAATTATTCACAGTTGAATTGCAAGAACGTATTTGATTCATTGTGATAAGAAATGCACTAATTAGTCAATTTTTCGTTAAAAGAACTAAAAAACAAAACCTAACGTTCAAAAATGTTTATTCAGTTAAGTAAGTGTTCAAATTGTTTACCACTAGCTTCCATACAAAAGTAAAAAATTTTCTTCAAAACGAGCTCTGATATTCTGGAGCATTTGTGGAGTTATTAGACGGCATTCTTCAACAATGCATCGTCGTAATTCTTCCAGGAACTCCGGTTCTGTTGCGAAAATTCTACTCTTTAAATGGCCCCATCGAAAGAAGTCTAAAGGAGTTAAATCCGGTGATATAGGGAGCCACTCAATAGCACCTCTACGCCTAATCCATTGCTCTGGAAACTCTCTGTTCAAAAACTCCCTAACACGTTGTGAAAAATGCGGAGGAGCTACATCTTGTTGAAACACTAATTGATTTTCTTTATAGCGATCATCAGTTTCAACAATGTCAATTAGTAGAGGGTAAACGATATCTTCTAGTCACTCCAAATACGTTTCGCCACTCAAATGGCCATCAAGAAAAATTGGTCCGATTAAACGGTCTCCAAAAATGCCAGTCCAGACATTCAATTTCTGTGGAGTTTGAGTGTAGACTTCGTGAAAATTTCTTGGATTATTATCTGCCCAATAACGACAAATATGACGATTGACTGTAGAGTTTAATAAAAACGTACACTCGTCTGAAAAACAGATATTGAGCAGAAAGTTCCCGTTATCCGCTATTCGTGCAGTCATAACAAAACTTCAGCCGCCGATCAAAATCATCTTCATTCAGTTGTTGTACAAGATGAATTTTATACGGGTGAAATTTATGCTGCATCAATATTCACCGAATAGTTCTTTTTTTTGATGTTTGAAACAGTGGCAAATTTTCTCGTGCTCAAAGTGGGGTCTGCAGCAATTTGTCCTAAAACTTCAATCTCAGCAGTCTCATTTCTAAGTTTGCAACTAACTTCAAAATGTATTTTCTGTTCGGATGTCGTTCATTAAACAAATTTGCGGTACGGTTGGCACAGTCATCGTTTTTAAAAAAAAGAGTAATTATTGCAACTCTTTCTTCTACAGAATACACCATTGTGAAATTAATTTTCGGTAGTACTATCAAGTATCAAACCGACCGGTAAACTGAAATAATAAACCGCATTTCTCTCATTCCGATAAGAAATGTTCCGAAAGTCAATTTTTTGTTTGCAAACCAACAAAACATTGACTATCAGCACATTTCTTATCGGAATGAGTGAAATGCGTTTTTGCATTTCAACTGTGAATAATTTTTAAACTTCCAAAAAAATTTGTGTGCTGAATTTAGAAAAGAAAGAGCTTTCAAATGGTGTAACATTCGACCCATATTCCCTATTTAAAATATAAGGGTTGTTATCACCACCCTTAAGGGGTTGATGCGACAAGGTTGAGTTTTATGTCAAAACATGCCCCCCCGCAATATTAAAATTGAAGTGTTTCAGCGTTTCTTAGAAAAAAATTCTCTGGACGCAAATCGGTATGTTAGGTTTTCAATGCGCCACCCTATATATATATATATATATATATATATATATATATATATATATATATATATATACACGCAAACCAATAAGAAATCACAAACGTACAGCAAACAAATAAAGTGTGTATATATATATATATATATATATATATATATATATATATATATATATATATATATATATATATAGGTATTCTCACGGACTTTAGATGTAGGTTCGAGGGGCTCTAATTCGTCCTCACTTGAAACAATTTTCACCATCGTTACCTCTCTATTAGTCAATTTTCTTAATGTAAATTCACTAAAAAGATGATCAGTAAAAATTATTTAAAAATAAACATATCAGCTAGTGGTAACTTTTTCTTTGGAATGTATTCATAAATTTTCATCATAGGATCAAATTGTAGGTGCTACGTTTCTTTTTATCCAGTTCTTCTCTTATTTTACCCGGCATAAGTTCACACTATTTTAGTTTACTTTCCCAAGTAAGTTGTATTGTTCAAAATTTCTAGACCACAAGTTAGAAAAAAGTATTTTTTTTTCTGTATATTGAACTACGTAACTGTAATAAACCTGTTACTTCCAGCAAATTTAACTGGCTGTCGGGCTCAGTGAACAACAAAATCGAAGAAAAATTGTCGGGAAATATAAGGATTCCATACTCCATTCAGTGCGACATCTTACTTAAAAGTGCTTTTGTTAAGTCAGTATGTTATTTTTCACAAATACAAAACAAAAAGCTCATATTATTTGAAAGTTGTCTCCATAAAAAGTAGATTTTATGATATTGGTAAGCGTTGTGTTCGCAAAGTTTTTATTATATTATAATGTAACGTAAGGACTCGCTTTCTCCCTTAATATGCCTTCTCTTTCGCTCGATCTGTCTCTCTTTGTCTTTTGTGTTTCTGTCTTTCTTCTCTCTCGCTGTCCGTCCCCTTCTCTTTCCCTATATATCTTTCATATTAGCGTTTGTTTGTTAACTCGATTTTGATAACGTTGTGAATAATTAATGTGTTTATTTTTGCAACATGATTTAGTCTAGACTTGTCTTGTAGCAACCCTATTCGTCAAGGTTGCTTTTTTTGACAAAAGACTTTATCTCAATAGGATAGATTTATTAAAAGATTGTTTCAAATAAGTTGTAAACAATTAACTAAAGTTAGCACTGAACTACCATTTTCATTAAACTACAAAACTTATTGCTTGAAATTAAGAATTCTATAACGATTTTTGCACGCGGCGAGAAACCAAAGCATTTAATCAAGTACACACATTTTCTGATTTTAGCAAAATTTAACTTAAAAACATGGCCATATTTATAACATCGCGACTTTGGAATCTTGCACATTTTTTTTTAAATGAGCGCACACTATGCTCCGTATCCGAATTTCCTGAAACCTCAAATACTAGACAGAAAAGAGACGCCTTCAATTCAGTTTGTTTTTTAAATATTTCAAAAATGCCGGTGCCTAAACATTTATTAGTTAACACAATAAATAAATTTGTAGTCGAACAGTGTAAATTAAGTTAATCTATTGCAAACACACGCCTCTCCTTTGGGGGAGCCGAAAGAGATAGTAAACTATATTAGTGAAATTCCTTTAAGAAAATTCGCTAATGGAGAGGTATCAATAGTAAGATTTCGGGAAAATTTCTTCAAATGACCGCGAATTAGGGCATCTGAAACCAATATCCAGGGTCAGTTGAAAGGTTTATATATATATATATATATATATATATATATATATATATATATATATATATATATATATATATATATATATATATATGTATATATATATCCAACCGATAACTCAAAAAATACTTTACCGATTTGGACCAAATTTGGGTATTACCCTCATTTTGTTAACGGCTTGGATAAGTTTGTTCATCAGATCTTAACACCTAATTTTTCTTCAACAAAAAATCAAAAAATATTTTTTAAACTCAATATCTTTCAAATTGTTAAAGTAATTAAACGAAAATTTACAAGTTAAACGAAAGTAGATAGACGTGGTTGTGTACCGATTTTCAAGTCTTTGGATCAAAAAGAAGTTATTCGAAATTAATGTTAAAATAATCCTCGACATCACTTCAAATTCCGTAATTCAATATCTACAATATGGGGAAAAGACAGATGACATTTCCTGTACTACTATACCATTTAAATAAATCGCAGATGACAATCTAAACAATGGAAGTTACAATCATTGCAAGATGTCAAAATGTAGCTGTTTCTGCCCGGGGTTGCCAGATCTTCAGAAATTTCATGTAGTTAAACCTTTCATGTATAAACATCTAAAATTTTCATATCTTCTGATAATAACGAAAACATTTTACAAAATTTAAGTTTATCAGTTTGTTAAAAAATACCGTAATCCATAGCTGTATTTAATACCTGCAAATTTCTAATTACCCATTTCTCATGATTTTTAACTTATCGCTCCAATCCTAACTTATTCTATCTGAGAAAGTTGTTATTCTTCTTCTTATTTGTTTATGGCGTCTGTTTCTACAAACCTAAATTTTAAATTTGATATTGACAATTGACAATTGACAAATGACAGCTGTGCTTCGGCACGAACACGAACGCAGTCTAACAGCGTTCGTGTTGGAGCTCAGCTGTCATTTGCCAATTGCCAATATCAAATTGGAAATTTAGGTTAGTAGAAACGGACGCCATAAACACAGAGGAAGAAGAAGAAATTGGAAATTTAGCCTCAAATTTACGTTTTAGACATAATACAATTACTAGAGAAATATGACAATGTGGCTACCAATTTTTGCACTGTCACGCGCATACGTCATGGGGTGAGTACTATAGTAATATATAATTTGCAAATAAATTATACATCATAGTATACATAAAAGCAAGACTTGTGTATGCACATAATACAATTTTGAATACAAATGTCAAGATAAAGATACTGTGTCGCAACATAATAATATTATGCTAATGCTGCGGTAAAGTGACATCTTAAAACCTCTTAACAAATTAGTAAAGTGTTGTTTTTATGAGATTTTATAAATGTATTTTACTAATTTTTGTGTACATACAGTTAGAAGTAATTTTTTATGATCAGAATACTACTGTGACATGATGATGAAATAAAGTTTATGACGGTTAACGCGCTAAATTACTTCTCTACTTTTCAAGTTTATGTTGCCACAATGTTAATTAAACCTCCTCCGCCTAAATATACATATCTTGTGCTTATATATGTAATATAAAAAAGTGTATCTATTTAATTTAGTGCTATATTCTATATTATCTGAAAAAGACATAAGCAACGAAGTGGAATGTAATTTTGGTAAATTTGCAGTTTACTGCACGAAGGGTTTTTAGAAAAAAAATTCAGAAACATGCTTGGCTGCACAATCTACAAGACAAATGTGTTGCAAACAACCCCCAAGAAAGTTAAGTGACCAAGAATGAATAGCGATGCTGGGCGGAGAGGAAATATGAGCGGAAAATTATAAAACAATCTGCACCCTATATACTGAGTTTTAGGTAGAGACAGATACCGAGAGGGAGACTAAATCGCAGGCAAATTTAGTCTCCCTCTCGGTATCGGTCGATACCTAAAACTCAGTATATAAGGTGACGTTTCTTAGTAAGCAGTTTAGAATTTTTCATCATATGATGACGCTAACTATGTTAGTGAAACGAGCGTCAGGTCTTAAAAAAATGTGTTGTGGTGATTTGAGTTCTCCAAATGTACTTATCAGTGTTCATCACAGGTTCCAATTTTCACTTAGTATCATATATATATATATATATATATATATATATATATATATATATATATATATATATATATATATATATATATATATATATATATATATATATATATATATATATATATATATATATATATATATATATATATATATATATATGTATTTATATATATATATATATATATATATATATATATATATATATAACGGGTGATCCAACTTGAGTTTCCGAACTTGTTTAAAAAAAAAACACACAAATTTAAAGAAATATTCGGATTTATTTTTATTAATCAAAAAAATTTTGTATTTTATTAATCATGAAAAATAATATCGATTAAATGTCCACCTCTGGACCTTATGTAGCAACCGATCCTTTTAAGGTAATTTTCGATTACTTTTTCAAACGTTTCGGGCGGTATTTCGGCTATAACTTGGCGGATGTTGGCTTTTGGGTGCTCCAATGTGTAAGGTTTGTTGGCGTAGGCACGACTTTTAACGTAGCCCCACAAAAAAGTTCATTGGCGTCAAGTCGCATGATCTTGGCGGCCAGTTGACTTCACTAAAACATGAAATGATGCGACCTGGGAACTTTTCACCCAAAACATCCAACGTTGCGCCTGCTGTGTGACAAGTTGTGCCGTCTTGTTTGAACCACTTGTCGTCGATGTCAACATCTTCGATTTCATGCCAGAAACAATCGGCTATCATGCGCCCATAGCGCTCACCATTGACCGTTACATTGTTTTCATAAAAGTAAGTCCCAATAACGCCAACTGACGACAATGCACACAAAACAGTTACTTTTTGGCCATATAATGGAGTTTCTTGGATCACATGAGGATTTTCTTCGCCACATATTCAACAATTATGTTTATTGGCATAGCAAAACAAATGAAAATGTGCCTCATCAGAGAAGAATTTTTTTTAAAGTCTACATCAACTTCCTGCTGCTCTAACACCCAATCTGCGTAAATTCTTCGCTGTCGATGGTCTCTCGGCTTCAGTTCTTGTGTTAACTGAATCTTATACGGCTTTAGATGCAAGTCCTGGTGCAAAATCGCCAAAGGGAGCGGTAAGATAAGCCTAAAAGCTGTGAACGCCGACGAATCGACACTTCCGGGTCTTCGGCCACACTTTCATTAACAACAGCAATATTTTTTGCTGGTAGGATTCCACGATGATGCACATGCCTTACCCTATCTCCAGTGCTTCCAGTCTCTTTAAATTTTTGCACTACGTTGCGAATTGTTCGCTCAGTAGGACGATTAAATTGACCATAATCTTCCCGTTAATTTCTGTACACAGTTCGTACAGAATTGTTATTTCTGTATAACAATTCAACAATTTTAACGCTCTGAGCGGTGGTTAAGCGATCCATTTCGTAAATGCATGTAAATGTATCAGACTGACAGTTGACACTTGAAAAACATGTGCTTTTTGACAACTTCTCGATTTACGGTGCTGCGAACATAGGAAACTCAAATTGGATCACCCATCATATACAGGGTAATTCAAATTCGAGCAGCACCATTGGGTTATCGGAAACTCTAGGAGATACAAGGATGGTTAAATTGTGGCAAAATTGTGCATTTATGTGCCTTACAATACGCCGTTTAAAAAAATTGAAAATTGAAGATTTAGATTCTAACAATTGTGTACAGATTTCATACGTTTTGAACAAGATCACATTTTTGTTTAGAACGGCTGAATAACTTTGTCACCTTTGACTCTGAAATTATAATTTGGAGCAAACATTTTGATACTTTTGATATTGAAAAAAATTGATTAGGTTGACTAAAGCAAAATCATTCAGGCGATTAATAAGGAAAAGTAACCGCTACGTTTATAATTTGGCAGATACTTTACTTTTCTAAATATGAATCAAATTTGTAAAGCTTTTGTAACTTTAATGGAATTTGTAATACCAGCATATTTTATAAAGACTTACGCTATCTATAGATATAGCAAAATTTAATTTTCTAGCTTCATAGAAAATTGAGTTTTATGCATTTTTCTCAAAGGGAGTTAGATCACAAGTTTTTTTTTAATAATAAATATATAGATATAAATATATAAAGAAATATCGATGGTAACATTTTCGAAAAAATTCTTCAAATGTGCGCATACTTGGACCTCTAAAATCGATCTTCAAGGTATGTGGAATTTTAGTAATATGCCGTATAATAATAGTGTACAATTCTTATAAAAATTCACTACTATAACGCACTTACTGCGTCCCGAATTTTTTTTTTCATTATTTAAAATAAATTCAGCTGCTTCTGGTGATTAGATATTATAAAGTCAAAATTTGAATTCAGAATGGTTGGGTAAATGTTTATAGCGAAAATGAAATCCGATGTTTGCAGAATTCACGAAAGGGCGAAAGTGACAATATTAAAAGATGTTTGGCGTAAAATCAATAAAAAAATCACCAATACCTATTCGGAACAGCTATTAAGTCATTAAAAATCTGAATATAGAGAGCATCTAAGCATCTGTTTCCCTATCAAACCCGCAAAATTATGTGTATTAGCTAAACAAGTGCGTTTCTCTCTGTAGCCCTTACAACAGACCGCCATTTACAATTCGGCCTTTCTGCTCCTTTAGCTGATGAATAATGCATTATAACGCCCAAACCATTAGCTTCTTGTCAATCTTAGTACATGGATTACATAAATTGTTTTTCTTTTTCTAGTAATCCGAGTGCTTTTAAACAGATTAAGCTTAATACGCTGTATCACTTGCTTTTCTTGACTAGACTAGCTTGATTTTGTTTTATCAAAAGAAAGACATGTGAGCTTAGTAAGATTATATGAGATTATAACTATTATTATATCTATTAGCCTATGTCAAGACCGCGTCAAGGCACACATCTCATCTGTTTTGTTTTTAATTTTTTTCAGTTTAACGAATTTTTATATCACAATTTGGTTTTTTGGTCGTGAGAAGGTCGCGACTTAATTTTGAAAAAAAAAATGAATGCGAACTAGCCCCCTAAAACCCATATCCAGGGTCAGTTTCAATTATTGTATGTGATATATACATATAACCGTAGACCGGTTTCGCTCTAATTAGAGCTCGTCAGTACGGCATACTAATTGCAGCGAAAATACACGTATAATGTAATACGGCTATGGTAGCCAGCCCTCCAACACTGAGATACAAGACGAACGGTTCTAATTGTGGTGAGAGTGCATCTAGCCTTACATACTTTCTCGTTACATTAGGGTAGAAATGGGCCAGGGCTGACAGTTTACTAAATTGTTACTTGGTTGTATACAGTCTCTATTTTTTAACACTTTGTGTTATTTGGAACTGCCATGACAACATACTAGTTGGTTCCGCAACAAGGTGGCGACACGTGCTTCGTGTCTTATATCTCACTTAGTGTTGGAGGGCTGGCTACCATGGCCGTATTACTATATATGTGTATTTTCGCTGCAATTAGTATGCCGTACTGACGAGATCTAATTAGAGCGAAACCGGTTTACGGTTCTAATTGTGGTAAGAATGCATCTAGCTCTGACATTCTGGAGCATTTGTGGAGTTATTAGACGGTGTTCTTCAACCATGCGTCGTCGTAATTTTTCCAGAGACTCCGGTTCTGTTGCGTAAATTCTACTCTTTAAATGTCCCTATAGAAAGAAATCTAAAGGAGTTAAATCCGGTGATCTGGCGGGCCACACAATAACATTTATACGCCCAATCCATTGTCCTGGAAACTCTTTCCTCAAAAACTCCCTAACACGTTGTGAAATATGCGGAGGAGCTCCATCCTGTTGAAACACTAATTGATTTTCTTGATAGCGATCATCATTTTAAACAATGTCAATTAGTAGAGGGTAAACGGTATCTTCTAGTAACTCCAAATACGTTTCGCCACTCAAATTGCCATTAAAAAAAAATTGGTCCGATAAATGTCGCCAAAAATGCCACTCCAGACATTCAATTTCTCTGGAGTGAGTGTGGACTTCGTGAAAATTTCTTGGATTATTATCTGCCCAATAACGACAATTATGACGATTGACTATAGAGTTTAATAAAAACGTACACTCGTCTGAAAAACAGATATTGAACAGAAAGTTCCCGTTATCAGCTATTCGTGCAGTTATAACTTCACAAAACTTTAGCCGCCGATCAAAATTATGTTCATTCAGTTGTTGTACAAGATGAATTTTATACGGGTAAAATTTATGATGCTTCAATATTCGCTGAATAGTTCTTCTTTTGATGTTTGAAACAGTGGCCAATTTTCTCGTGCTCAAAGTTGGGTCTGCGGCAATTTGTCCTAAAACTTCAATCTCAGTAGTCTCATTTCTAACCGAAAATGTATGTTCAGGATCCCGCATTTTGTTGGCTACTGAACCACTTTGTCGAAACTTTGCAACTAACTCCAAAATGTATTTTCTGTTAACATGTCTGTTCGGATGTCGTTCATTAAACAAATTTGCGGTACGGTTGGCACAGTCATCGTTTAAAAAAAAAGAGTAATTATTTCAACTTTAAAAATAAACCGCATTTCTCTCATTCCGATAAGAAATGTTCTGATAGTCAATTTTTTGTTTACAAACCAACAAAACATTGACTATCAGCACACTTCTTATCTGAATGAGTGAAATGCGTTTTTGCATCTTTAACTGTGAATAATTTTTAAACGAGTTGATAAAACTTCCAAAAAAGTTAGTGTGCTGAATTCAGAACAGAAAGAGCTTTCAAATGATATAACACTCGACCCATGTTCCCTATTTAAAATATAAGGGTTGTTATCACCACCCTTAAGGGGTTGATGTGACAAAGTTGAGTTTTATGTCAAAACATGTCCCTCTCAATATTAAAATTGATGTATTTCAGCGTTTCTTAAAAAAATATTTCTCTGTGCGCAAACCGGTCTGTTTCGTTTTCAATGCGCCACCCTATATATATATATATATATATATATATATATATATATATATATATATATATATATATATATATATATATATATATATATATATATATAAATTGAAACTGACCGCGGATATGTGTTCTAGGGGGCCTAGTTGACGCTCATTTGAAGAATTTTTTTCGAGATAAGTCGAGATCTCCTCATTAGTGAATTTTTTTAAGGAAATTCCCTGAAAGTACACCTGTCGTACAAAAGTTAACATGTTTAAGAGATACATTGATATTAGGTTTCTTGATTAATTTGTTCGAATCATTTTAGAAACACTTTGTATATCTGTGTTTGTGTTTGTTTTTTTAACGTCGATCTATTTCCGTGTCTATGGCCAATCACCGACGAGAGGGAGCAGTTTCACCTCGCTGTCCTGGAAATTTTGCCACACCCCTGCCTTTCTGTAAAAGGGGTAGGGGTCTTTAACGTGCCCAACATCGCATGGACACGGGATCGACGGATTTACTCCCCCTTCGAAGGGCTTAACGTGCGGATATTCGACTTGCCCAAATACAATGCCACAACCTCGGCTGATGTTCATGTTACAGTATGTACTGAAAAAAGGAAAGGAGAACCCTGGGATCCAAGCCAGTACTCTTTGGTTCAGAGGCAGGTGTTCTTATCACTGAACCGCCTTGGCGCTACTTTTTATATAGGGTGGCGCATTGAAAAAGAAACAGACCGATTTGCGTCCAGATAATTTTTTTTTTTAAGAAACGCTGAAACACGTCAATTTTGATATTGAGGGGGCATGTTTTAACATAAAACTCAACTTTGTCACATCAACCCCTTAAGGGTGGTGATAACAACCCTTATATTTTAAATAGGGAACATGGGTCGAGTGTTACATCATTTGAAAGCTCTTTCTTTTCTAAATTCAGCACACTAATTTTTTTGAAGTTTTATCAACTCGTTTAAAAATTATTCACAGTTGAAGATGCAAAAACGCATTTCATTCATTCCGATAAGAAATGTGCTGATGGTCAATGTTTTGTTGGTTTGTAAACAAAAAATTAACTATCATAACATTTCTTATCGGAATGAGAGAAATGCGGTTTATTATTTCAGTTTTATCGGTCGGTTTGATACTCGATAGTACTACCGAAAATTAATTTCACAATGGTATATTCTGTAGAAGAAAGAATTGAAATAATTACTCTTTTAAAAAAAATATGACTGTGCCAACCGTACCGCATATTTGTTTAATGAACGACATCCGAACAGGCATGTTAACAGAAAATACGTTTTGGAGTTAGTTGCAAAGTTTCGACAAAGTGGTTCAGTAGCCAACAAAAGACGGGATCCTGAACGTGAATTTCCGGTTAGAAATGAGACTACTGAGATTGAAGTTTGAGGACAAATTGCTGCAGACCCAACATTGAGCACGAGAAAATTGGCCACTGTTTCAAACATCAAAAGAAGAACTATTCGGCGAATATTGAAGCATCATAAATTTCACTCGTATAAAATTCATCTTGTACAACAACTGAATGAAGATGATTTTGAACAACGGCTGGAGTTTTGTGAAGTTATGACTGCACGAATAGCTGATAACGGGTACTTTCTGTTCAATATCTGTTTTTCAGACGAGTGTACGTTTTTATTCAACTCTACAGTGAATCGTCATAATTGTCGTTATTGGGCAGATAATAATCCAAGAAATTTTCACGAAGTCCACACTCAAACTCCACAGAAATTGAATGTCTGTACTGGCACTTTTGGAGACCGTTTAATCGGACCAATTTTTCTTGATGGCAATTTGAGTGGAGAAATGTATTTGGAGTTACTAGAAGATATCGTTTACCCTCTACAAATTGACATTGTTGAAAATGATGATCGCTATTAAGAAAATCAATTAGTGTTTCAACAAGATGGAACTCCTCCGCATTTTTCACAACGTGTTAGGGTATTTTTGAACAGAGAGTTTCCAGGACAATGCATTGGGCGTAGAGTTGCTATTGAGTGGCCCCCTATATCACCGCATTTAATTCCTTTAGACTCCTTTCTATGGGGCCATTTAAGGAGTAGAATTTTCGCAATAGAACCGGAGTCTCTTGAAGAATTACCACGACGCATTGTTGAAGAATGCCGTCTAGTAACTCCACAAATGCTCCAGAATGTCAGTGCTCGTTTTGAACAAAACTTGTACTTTTGCATGGAAGCTGGTGGTCAACAATTTGAACACTTACTTAACTGAGTAAACATTTTTGAACGTTTGGTTTTGTTTTTTAGTTTTTTTAACGAAAAATTGACTTATTAGTGCATTTCTTATCACAATGAATGAAATACGTTCTTGCAACTCCAACTGTGAATAATTTTTAAACGAGTTGATAAAACTAGAAAAAAATTAGTGTGCTGAATTCACAAAAGGAAGAGCTTTCAAATCATGTAGCACTTGACCCATGTTCCATATTTAAAATATAAGGGTTGTTATCACCACCCTTAAGGGGTTGATGTGACAAAGTTGAGTTTTATGTCAAAATATGTCCCCCTCAATATTAAGATTGACGTATTTCAGCGTTTCTTAAAAAAAATTTACTGTGGATGCAAATCGGTCTGTTTCCTTTTCAATGCGTCACCTGTATCTGAATCTCTAAAAATATGCAGTGTTCCATTAAAAATTAAAAATTTAAGGTCAATATCAGTTGGAACGAAAGTGAATTTGAGTTGACGCAAAAAAATTGCTCACTGGAAATTTTAACTGATATTCACATTCGCATTTTTGCGAAAAAACCCTCCAATTTAGTGAATTGGTTTTATCCATATAAAATCAGTATTTAGTAAAATGATGTTTTCCTTATATATTTTTTTCTTTCAGGGCCTTTGTCAAGTTCTCTGGTAAATCGATGGGGTTGTAGGCCGGTCACCATTGCAGGGGCAATCCTAGCAAGTATCTGCCTTCTGCTCTCCATGTGGGCTAAGAACGTCACGACACTGATATTCACCATCGGCATTGGCGCAGGCTTTGGTTTTGGCCTTATCTACCTCCCTGCTATAGTCAGCGTTACCACATACTTCGAGAAGAAGCGATCTCTAGCTACGGGGATCGCAGTGTGCGGCGCAGGTTGTGGCACTTTTCTCTTCGCTCCAATCATCACCAAGCTGTTAGTAGAATACGGCTGGAGAGGAGCCATACTCATCATATCGGGCATTGTCCTGGAGTGCATACTCTTCGGAGCCCTCTTTAGACCGCTCGAAAGCGAACAGGACCAACATAAAAGCACATTGCCGAAGAAAGTAAAATTGAGACCAATTTCAGCTAACACAGATATCCATATTTCTGAACATAATCTAGCCCAGTTGTTAGGGGTGGAAAACGGGAAGATACAGAGGCCGCACAGCATGGGCCACTTCTCCATACCTAGAGTAGGGAAGATCAGTAATGGACACGTACCAAATGAAAAACCTAAAGACGGTGAAATCGCTAGACTGGCACTAAGTCAGCCGATGCTGACACAGTCCGAGCTGCACTCCAAGCACAAATACTTTGGGAGTCAAAGTTTCCGAAAACACGGTCCTCTAGATAAGAAAGATGTTTTTTATCAAGGTAGTTTAATGAATATTCCTTCCTATAGGTCTAGATTAGACATGAATGAAGAATCAACTTGTCTCGAAAGGCGGCATTCCTCGTATAGTTATAGGAAGAGGCAAGTGGATGTTGCAGATGAAGAAATGACGACCGTGTGTTGTGGAGTTGTACCGTGTTCTCGAGAGACCAAGGACACACTCCATGAGATGTTAGACTTAAGCCTGTTTAAAGACATTATTTTTGTGATTTTTGTGTTGAGTAACTTTCTGACGAGTATCGGGTTCAATGTACCTTACCTCTATATCGTGCCGAAAGCCAGAGATCTCAATCTTACCTCAGACGAAGCTAGTAACTTGTTGTCAATAATTGGTATAGCTAACACGATTGGTAGGATAGTGTTAGGGTATATTTCTGATCTTCCCTGGATCAACAGGTTATTGGTGTACAATTCGTGCCTAACAATTTGTGGAGTGGGTAAGTTTATTTTTAATGTTCAATATTATCTAACTGGTTGTTGATGTACAAATTTTTATTTACAAATGAAATGAAACATATGAATGTAATATCAACACTATATTATATATGTTAGATAACAAGTGTTTCCACAAAATGTAGCTTTATCGAATACAAAAGTGGCAAAACAGCGGTCATCTAACAATAATCTAGTGTACATCTCACATTCATTTGTTTTATTATTTTTTAGAAATATATTACAACCAATATTAGTTCAAACCATCTCATTCTTGTATACAGGGTTAGAAGTCGTCTCACTGACAACCTTAGCGAGTTTTAGAGTTTACCACCAAAACTCTGTACCTGGACAACAAATTTCCTCTCCAACAGGAGCATTTCTATTGTTGTGGATGGCCATTCCTCTAAACTGTATCCAAGTAATGCAGGAGTTCCTCAAGGTCCAGCCTTAGCCCCTACTTTGTTTCTTCTCCACATCAATGACCTCCTCTCTAGCACGTCCAACCCAGTTTACAGTTACGCGGACGACAGCACCCTCCACTCTTTGGCCCAATTAGATGAAGATCGCAGACTCATGGAGGGTTCTGTTTCCGTGGATCTCCAGAAAATATTAAACTGGGGAAGTAGAAATCTTGTACAATTCAACCCCACCAAATCTAAGTCTTGCTTTCTTTCCCATAAAAGATACACCAGCCCTAGACCGATCACAACGAACAACCAAGTTATTCAAAGTAATGAGTCCTTTTCACTTGTTGGCATTTCTGTTTATCGAAATCTCAATTGGCACCAACATGTCACATCAATTGCAGAAGCAGTTGCTAAGAAATTAGGTTTCCTCTTCCTGGCTCGCAAATACTTTTCACCAGCTAATCTCTATACCTTATATACTTCACAAATAAGTCGAATACTGCTCCCGCATCTGGGGTACTGCTGCCGCTTCTACACTCGCTATCCTTGACTCCATTT
This sequence comes from Tillus elongatus, assembly GCA_964006375.1. NCBI lineage: Eukaryota > Metazoa > Arthropoda > Insecta > Coleoptera > Cleridae > Tillus > Tillus elongatus. The sequence goes on from OZ023265.1 coordinate 158,152,294, forward strand.
AGAAGAGAGCTATACGTCTCACTGGTGACCCTACCCTCACCCAAAGGCTGTCATCCCTTGCCCACCGACGTGCCGTTGGTAACCTCTCTCTCTTTTATAGATATCTGCACGGGCATTGCTCAGAGGAGCTTTCTTCCATAGTTCCTTCACCTGCTGCCCCCAACAGATCTAACAGGGGAACAGAGCGAATGCATCCTTTTACTATCCAGGTCACTAGACATATAACATCTTGTTATACCCGCTCTTTGTCCCGAGGACTTCCAAGTTGTGGAATTCCTTGCAGGCGCATATTTTTCCTTCTCCTCCGAACCTCCAAACCTTCAAGTCCAGAATTAACATGTTGCCTCTTTCCTCCTTGTCGATACCCACGGTACGATAGTATTTAGGCTGTAAGCCCTCGTGGTATGTTGTTGAAATTAAAAAAAATGAAAAAAGTTGTTGGAGTACAATGAAACTATCTTATTTCCTGTTGTTTCAATGACCTCAGGGTATTCTTGTTGGAGTTAGATGCTGTCAAAAAAAAAGGGGGGGGGGTGGACAAGAAAGATCAACCAAATATGACATGTTGAATACGTAACTCGAGTACTCTTAAACAATGGTGGGGTTAATCACCCTTCTTCAACCCCTTGGTATTGTGTGGGGGTTGTTTTTTTCATATAAAGGTATTCAAATTAAATTATAATTATGCAACTGCAATCTTTTCTCTGTCATTTGGTGTTCGTTCTCACCTGTGGCTTAATTGGTTACCAAGATATCATCACAACAATATCACCGACACAATATATACTTTATTATTCTATAATAAAAAAAATTGAACAAAGGTTAAAGATTGCAGGTACTAACGTTGGCTACAAACTAATATTATTTTTGCATATACAGGGTGTTGCATAAGTTATGTGCAACCCAAACTTCACTTTTTTTTTAATGATACACCCTGTATATTGCTTCATTTTGAATTCCTACTCAACAACAGGAGCGAAAGCAAACAGCACAAACACCAGCAAGCCATGCAGCTGAGAAGAAACTTTCAGAGAACATCAAACTCATCAAGTTAATGGGAATTGAAACAGAAGCGAATTTTTACTGTTCTATGAAACATCTTGGCGTTTTTCATGTTTCATGGAACAGTAAAAATTCGCTTCTGTTTCAATTGAATGAGTTTGATGTTCTCTGAAAGTTTCTTCTCAGCTGCATGGCTTACTGGTGTTTGTGCTGTTTGCTTTCGATCCTGTTGTTGTCTCCAGTTTAAACTTAAATTTTGGAGAATTTTTTAAGCTTTTATGAGTTTTTAGAATTAGACTTCTTGTAATTTAAAATCTCAAGGCAAATTAGCTTTTCTTGTAGCTAAATTTGACTTGTAATTGTTTCGTTGTATTGCATGTAGTAGTTTATGACTGTATACCTGTAATCTTTTATAGCTTTGTAGCTTGGCATTTTAACCTTTAACTTTTTGACTTAGTGTTGGGGTTAGCTGTTGTTACCTAATTTTATCTTATATTCCTGTGTTGTACCCTCACAGAAGTAGCCTACCGGAAAACTCAGTTTTTCTGACAAGCCCTTTGTAAATTCTAGATTCCCCTGAGGATGACCTGGTAAAAAGGGTCTAAACGCGTCGGGACAAGGAATAAAGTATTTGTTTGGAAAGAAAAAGCCTTTTTATTCATCACCCAAAGACAAAAAGGGCAGACTTTGATTTAGTCTACTATATTTTGGGGGGCTATTTTATCTATTTCCTATGGTGTTAAAGTCGCCCCTCTAGGGTATCTGAGCCTTTTGCAGAACTGAGCCATGCAGTTGCATAATAAGTGTTCTGTTGTTTCTACTTGTTTAGTGAAGTTTTGACTGTCTTAACCATATTCAGAAGGTGATACCTTGCTGGGGTGTCCTTATCAAAAGTGCTGTAATTATTCTCAAGTCGTTTCTGTTCAATTCAAGAAACAATTCAAACTTCTCTGCTGATATGGTGATGAACCGTTTAGCGTACCTTAAACTCAACGTTTTCCTCCAGTACGACAGCATTTGGTTCCTCTCCCAAGTATCAAGTTCATTTCCTACATGGCTCTTTGTTCATTCAAAATAGGATTCTGAACCATAAAATGGTATTTTCCTGCCCCTTTTGCAAGGCTAGTGCTTCTTCATTTCCTTCAATGCCTTGATGTCCTGTTACTCACATCAAATTTACTTTGTTGCTCGTAGCCAGTGTCTTTAAGGATTTTTTGCAGAGCCACGTCAGTTTAGACTCAGTTTTAAAGATTTCAGAGTTTTTAGGACTACCTGGCTGTCTGAGAGGCTGTGGATTTCTCAATTTTCGAGTCTTCTTTGTATGAACTTCTTTACACAGAGACTTATAGCAGGCATTTCTGCTTGGAAGATGGTGGAAGTTTTCCTGGGGACTTAGCGGGTCTGAAGTTAGGTCCTCTTGTTTTCAGTCCTGCTCCCTCAATTTATTTAGAACCGCCTGTATATCATGCAGATAAGTTGTTTGTCCGGTTATTATGGCCTCTGCCTGGCGGTCACTTATGACTACATCAAATGGGACTATTCAGTCCAGTTAAGCTGGCATTTTATATGTTGATGTGGCGACTAAATCCAATAGAATGATTTCCAGAACCTTCAAGTGCCCAACCAAGTCTCCTCTTCCTAAAAATCCACTGAATCTTGATGTTATTTAATTATTTTGTGTCTACATACATATCAGTTTGGCTCAGTGTGTCATCCTTTTGCATTTTATTAAAACAGTTGTTAATTTATAATAAATTGGTGTTTTGTAAGGATTTATTAAACTCTTCAAACAATGGCAGTACACGAATTTTTTATGCAATGCAATTTGAAACAGAGAAAACAGCTGCATAATTAAAAACCGCCATCCTATAATATCAAGAATCAAACCTAGCCCGTGCGATTAGAGATATTGACTCCCCACAGGTTTTGCTAAGCATGTCATTTGCCAGACCTAGAAATAGTAACGAAGAGCAAAGCACCGTTCCAAGATATGTGTACCTGCTCACTATCTCGAGGCCCTTACTCAAGTACTTGCAATTTCACCACAGTCCCATGCAACGCCCTCTTTTCTGAAACACATTATCGTTGTTGTCTTAGCGTTTAACTTCAAAAGAATATTATGCCAAGGCGCTATCTGTGACTCAGCAAGTATTGACAATCCATCAGCTAAAACAACATCAAGATGTCCTTATTGTTATTAATGTTAAGACTTGACATTTTTTTCTCACGAAAATACTCTTTAATCCCCGACAAAAACGGCGACTCGCCTTGAAAAACACCGGAAAAAACATAAAAGGGTTTCGTTAGCGAGTGGTGGATTGAGATTCATGGATTGCTAAGTGTTTTACTGTCGTACTAAGTGTGTTTTTTTTACTAAAGTACATATTTATTTCATATAATTTCTTAGAAAAAAATTAGTCCTAATATCTTAGTTTAATTACTTTATATGATTAGCAGGGAAAGTTCTTAACGTAAATTAAACCCATAACTTTAGGATTAATTTTCAGCTCATAGAGAACTTTTTTCACCATTTAATCGAAAGTTCAAGCCACTCCAAACTTAACATACTTTATTTTAATTTTTCCACAAACTTGGTTTTAGCGTATCAGACGTACTTTCGAAATAAGAGTTATTTCTATTTGTGCCAAAGTGTAGGTACACTCGGCGCAGTAACCGTATGTTAAATATAAATATTTTTTCGTGTATAACTTTTATTTGTCATATATAAGCTGAACCAATTACTGCTTAATATAAACGCAAACTGTCATATAAAATTATTATTTTGGCAAACCACCAGAGTATAAAATCCATCAATTATTCACCTGAAAATTTATTGTATTATACGTATCAAAATTAAAACAACTTGCAAAGTAGTTTTTCTTCAGTTCCGCCTCTCTATTGCTTTGTAGTGTTCTCATAATTTAATCGCAAAACCACCTATAATTCCATTTATACGAGACCTTGACCCCATAACGCGGAAAAAAACATTTAGAAAAAAAATTTGAAATGTGTTAATTTTGACGTCGATGGGGGCCAGTCATGGTGTAAAACTAATATCTTCAACCCTATATCACTGTAATTAACAACAATCCCTTAAAGATTTTTAAATCACAAGAGAGTAATTTGCCATATTTATGAAAAGCCTAATCATCATTTATACAAGCATGTACTTTTTGTAAATCAGCAATATAGTTTTCCAGGAAATGTTTATTAATTTATAAGATTAGAAAAAGACAAAAACAATTAAAAATTCAAAACGAATGAAGATTTTGCCGAAAATAACCTCTACCAACTTCCATGCAATTGTACCTGTAGTTTTTGTTTTTCAAATTCTACTCTAACATTTACGAGCAAATCCGGTGTCAGTAATCGGCATTCTTTAACAATTCTGACTCATAACTTCTAGATTATCAGGCTGCGTGGCATAAACTTATGATTTAAGGCGCCCCCATCAAAAATTCATGGATCTTAGATCAGGTAATCTAGTAGGCCTTTCAATTTATTCTCTTCTGTCAATTTTCCTTCCTGGAAAACCTTCATTCATTGTCGCACACGAACACCAAAACATGGAGATGTACCTCCTCTTTGGAAAGTTAATACGTCATCTGGCCGATTGTTTTCTATCAATAATTATAAATATAATCTTATCTTCCAACAATTGTAAATAATTGTCTTCATTTAGATTGCCTTCAATTAATAAGGATTCATTAAGTTGATTTTACAAAAACCCAAGTCTTCAATTTTTGGGAGTATTTAGTGTGCTTTTTTCGAAACAAACGATGCTCTAATTTCGATAATTGCGTTAATTTACTTCGAAACCCAAAAATATAGGATACTCGTCTGAAAAACACTTATTGTATAATATACTTTGTCTAAGAGTTAATTATTACTAAGATATTCACAAAATTAAAGGCGACCACAAAAATCGTCTTCATTCAATTCATTTACTAACTGTATTTTGAATGAATGTTGGTACTCTCAGCCAGAGTGACACAAAAACCTCTGATCTTCTGGCTGACCACTTTTTCCACCGTGTCTACGACCGAGACTTTTGATCTCTTGCCAAGGAGACACATTTTTGAGCCCGTTGCTTTTATTTCGATAATTGAATAATCCCCTCTCTTGACGAACAGGAAGTGCGATCCCTTTCAACCAGTTCAGCATCTAGACGTGACAATATCTAATTTAAAATATTGAAACACTGTTCTCGTCAGTCAATTTTGCCAGCCTATTTATCTTATCCTGAAAATGTCATTCACCAATAGTTATGTTCCTAAGATTTGGTCTCCGGCGGATCTTACAGTCATTCCCAAAAATGTTAATATGCTTTCTCCGAACAACTATTGACGCGTGAGTTTCACCAACATAATTTTCAAGATTATGGAGAGGATTATTGTTAACCAAGTAATGCCTCTTCTTCTAGGGTACTATAGGCCATTCGCAGCATGGCTCTGTTCTCGGTATATCCGTCGTAACCAACCTCGTGTGTTCCATTAATAACTGGTCTAGATTACTGAACAATGGATAGTCTGTGGATATAATCTATCTCGACTTTAGTAAGGGCCTTCCATAAGTATCTTCACGATCTGCTCGTACATGAATTGGAAAATTTTGGCATACGTGGGGCCTTCTGCTGAGGTGGATCAGGGCTTTTTATCCAATAGATCATTTTATGTTAAGGGGGGTTCATGTAAGTTGCAAATGAAATGTGTATCTAAAGGTGTGCCTCAGGGATAGGTCCTCGGGCCAATTCTTTTTTTAATTACTTCTTCAGATAACTAAAGGCCAGTAGCAAAACATATGCCGAAAATACAAAAATGTATGGCGATCCAGTGCAGGAAGACCTAGATTTTGTCAATGAATAGAGTGCCGCATGTAAAATCCCTCTGAGTTTGAAAAAATGTGGTGGTCTTCATATGGGGATGAGAAATCCCAAACTCTCCTGTTATGTCGGCAGTCAGCAAGTCAACAGAGTTTCCGCTCAGCCTGATCTTGGCATCATCATCTCGCCCAATTTGTCGTAGACTCCTCAAGCCTACAAAACTGCCAGCAGCGCGCTTTACCTCTTGAGAAAAGTATTCCCGCATCCTGATCCTTAGTTCGCCACCTCTATTCGACGTATGTGAGACCTCACCTGGAATTCGAAGTTCCGGTCTGGACACCAATACTAATTGGAGATATGAAATCACTCAACATAACATAACGTTTCACGTTGGCCTAGTGGATTCAGCCCTCTGCCTTATCAACAACGCTTTCCCCTAATGAATAATCAGCCCCTGGAATCTAGACAGAGGAGATCTAATTTGATTCAGATGTTCGATATCACACACGACCTGTTTCCGTCCGATGCGGCCTCATTTGTGACTTTTAACAGAAGTTCAAGGCTCCGGGGGCACAGCCTGAAGTTGAGTAATTAAGAATTTAGAACATCTCATCGTCTGAATCGCTTCGCTAACAGGGCATTCAATGAATGTAACTCACTGCCGGAGGATGTGGTCAGTGATGCAAATGTGAATATAAAAGACTAAGGTTGTACACTGTGGCTGGAAACTGAAACAGAATCACCCCAACCACCGCAAAAATTATTATTAACAGAGAGTTATGCATTAGATACGTATTTTTTTATTAATTTTATTGGCAGTTAGATACACTTATACATAAATTACATCATATAAATAATAGAAAGAAAAAGTTAATAGTAAGTATCAAACTACCAAAAGGCAGAGTTGGCATTGAGGTACACAGAACCCCATGCACCCTTCCACTCAACCTTTTACACTTATAACGTTAAAATATATACACACATCATACTATATATGCACAACCAGATAACATATACATATTCCAAGTTTAAATTCTATGAAACATGATTGCATCTATCCATACAACATATAAACATGCACACACATATAGCTAGTGCAGAAGAAGAATACAGGAACAATAAGACAAAACACGGAAAAATAAAGAAGAAAAAACATTAAAATAAATAACACATTGTGGAGCAACATAATCCTCTATATTTTACCATCTGATGAAAGCTTTTTAAAAATATTTTTGAATTTACGGGTCGGCAGATTCTTAAGCTCATCTGGCAACCGGTTGTAAGTTTTCGCAACCATATACGACGACTGATACAAGGCTATCGAAAAACCGGGTATTGAATCGATGTACATCACATCTAAAAGTAATCTTTTCATAGATATATGTTGACATTTCCTCTCTTATAACTGCCTGATAGAATATGCCGATATGCAAGTAATATCTTTTCATCATTGTCAGCCATCCTAGTTCATTGAGAGAAGGTGTTACGTGATCTCGTTTTCTCAAGCCATATATTAATCGAACACAGCTATTCTGAATAATATGTCGTCTTGTTAAGTCAGCCCTAGTCAAAGCAGGCGAGAAAACTGGACCGGAAAAGTTTAGATGAGACAGCGTAAGTGCCTCGCATAGAATTGCTCTATTTTTCCTATCCAACAGGTGTCTACTAGCCTGTATTAGCTCCGAGCCACAAAAAGCTCCACGTATAAGGCGGTTTACGTGCCCGGTATATCTCATCGTGTTATCCATAAGAAGTCCCAATCTGACTACACTATCCAATATTTTTAACCGAGTATTGTCAACTCTCACATCCACGAGTCTGCTCATGCGTTGTTGATTTTTTCCATCGCAGAGACCATGTTCTCCCCAGGAATGAAAAATGGACCTACATGGCTTTTTGTTCATTCACAATAGGACTCTGAACCATAAAATGGTATTGTCCCTGTCCTTTTTGTAAGGCTATCTGCTTCTTCATTTCCTTCAATGCCTTGATGTCCTGGTACTCACATCAAATTTACTTTGTTACTAGTAGCCAGTAGCTTCAAGGATTTTTTTGCAATCCCAGGTCAGTTTAAACTCAGTTTTAAAAGATTTCAGAGTCTTTAGGACTGCCTGGCTGTCTGAGAGGATGTGGAGTATTGTCAACTCTCACATCCACGAGTCTGCTTATGCGTGCTATAGTGCTTTTATCTCCAAACAGTAATAACTTTAATTTGGTTTCATTTACACTTAAACATAATTTATTTATAGTGCCCACTAGCTCGATAAGATCGCTGTTGATTTTTGCCATCGCAGACACCATGTTCTCCCCCAGGAATGAAAAATGGACCTGCGTGTCATCCGTATAGAAGCGACAAAAACAATATTGCATCTGTTTGTGAAACTCAAAAATATATAAGTTAAACAATAAAGGTACCATTACTGATCCCTGTAGAACACCATTTCGAGGACCAATAAGACTGGATATAGCACTCGCAACCTTTACTGCCTGCTTCCTATCTTGGAAATAATTACTAATAAACTGGATTGCAGAATCAGCAAAGGCAACATGGTGCAAGATTGCAAGAAGCAGCTTGTTGGTTGTATACAGTCTTTATTTTTTAACACAACGTTGCTCAGTGTCTTACCACTCACTTAGTGTTGGAAGGCTGGCTACCATAGCCATAATATTTTATAGGTGTATTTTCGCTACAATTAGTATGCCGTACTGAAGAGCTTTAATTAGAGCGAAACCGGTCTACGGATCTAGATGAGGCGAAATATATCTAGTCTTACATACTTTGTCCCTATATTAGGGTAGAAATGGGCCAGGGCTGACAATTGATTAAATTGTTAGTTGGTTGTATACAGTCTCACTTTGTGTTTTTTGGAGCTGGCGTGACAACATATTACTTGGTTCCGCAACTAGGCGGCGGCAAGTTGCTTCGTGTCTTACTACCCACTTATAATTACTTGTTATATTCGTCTGCTACATAGGTATACTTTAAATCTGTATCTTCAAATATTAGACTATTAGCAGGGCATATACCTATTTTTCACAGGCAGCCTTTATGTTTAAATTAAATGACTAAAGAATACAGGGAAGGAAATTTTGGTAATGGAAATTATTTTCAAAATGCGTATTGTTTTCCCAGTGTTGCATCTTATGCAGTGGTTCTGATCTACTATCAGTGCTGTTGGTTGATAAACTACATTATTTTAAGGTAGGAGTTTATGCCTGACCCCCGGCTAAAAATGATATACGTGTTTACTATCAAACAAAGGAAGATTGAGTTGAAAGTATTAATTTTTGACGCATTTGACAAATTTCTTCAATTTTTTTGCGAGTTATAGGGGGATCAACTTTTAGTTCAAAAGTCCTGTTTAGTGATGATATAGGTAACATCAAGCACTTAACGCCATCTGTTGATTTGCCTCGAAACAGCTCCAGTGTGCACACTGTATACTGCTGTATAAAACAAAGTCCGAAATATAATGCTTATTGCTCGAAAAATATGAGCTAATTAAAAAAAAATTATTAGTGAATTTTCGTAGGAAAAATTCACTAATGGGGAGATCCCGACTTTTGAATTTTGAAAAAATTTTTTGCAGATGAGCGCGAACTAGGACCCATATCCGGGTACAGGTTCAATTTTTATATGTTTATATATATATATATATATATATATATATATATATATATATATATATATATATGTATGTATGTATGTATCACACCGATAACTCAAAAAATAATGGGCCGATTTTGATAAAATTTGGCATGTGCCTTTCTTTTGTAAATGGCTTGAATTCGTTCGTTAGTCAGGAAAATCGGACGAGGTTTTCTGGGAAAATTTTGAGTTTTCATTCAAAAAAAATTCTTATCTCAAAAAGTAATAAGCCCATTTTAATAAAATTTGGCATGTACCTCCCTTTTGTAAATGGCTTTGACACGTTTGTTAGTCAGGAAAATTGTACGAGGTTTTCCGGGAAAATTTTGAGTTTTTATACAAAAAAAAATTAATCTCAAAGAATAATGGGCCGATTTTGATAAAATTTGGCATGTACCTTCCTTTTGTAAATGGCTTTGATAGGTTCGTTAATCAGAAAAATCGGACAGGGTTTTCCGAGAAAATTTTGAGTTTTCATTTGAAAAAAAAAATATCTTAAAAAATAAAAAATCTATGATAACCAAATTTGGTAGATAGGTTTACGATATAAAAGGTAAACTATACACCAAAATTTAGATTTCTATGTTACAAGAAAAAAAAGTTATAATAAAATATTTTGTGCCAGATCATTTCTATTAAAATTCACTACCATAACGCACTTGCTGCGTCCAGGCTTTTTATATATTAGTTAAGTTATTTTTATCTTTTCTTTTTCAGTTACAATATTTAGTGCCTTCTGTCCATCATTCTACTCCTTAGCCGTTTATGCCACAATTTTTGGTTTTACGATAGGAGCATATGTGGGACTGACGTCAGTCATTCTTGTGGACCTATTAGGATTAGATAAGCTAACAAATGCTTTTGGGCTACTTCTCCTTTTCCAAGGGGTTGCGTCTTTTATAGGACCCCCCATAGCCGGTAAGTAAAACTGTTTATACTTAATTTACTTGTGTGAAAAAAAACAAAAACAAATGAAATTTATAACATTTTTTTTTAATTTAAAATTTAAGTGCCTTAACAACAAAGGTCCTTGACACTAACGACACTTCAAATAATTACATAACAAAATTATATATAAAAAGAGGAACTAATAATAATACTTAAATACTATTATATAAATTAAACTGTCTTAAAAATCTAAGTAAACAGTTTACATTCGTAAAATTTAGACCTAAAATTTCAGAAAAGTTTATTTCACCAAAATTTTCAAATCTTGGACAGGCATATAAGGGACATTCTAATAGTATGTGAAAATTGAAATTGGTCGGTCACAGAGCTCACAATACGGGCGTTGCTGTTGATTTAAAAGATAACCATGTGTATGTAGAGAGTGGCAAATTCGGAGTCTTCTGATAGTCACTTCTTCCCTGCGAGATAAATCAGGAAGTTTCTTGATTGCCACAATTGGTTTATATTCTCTTAGTTTGTTGCTTAGCGAAGACCAATGGATTTGCCATGTCTGTCTATAAAATTTGCTATCTGTGCAGAAACGTCGGAGTAAAGTTGAAGAGGAATCACAGTATCGATTAAGACAGCATTTCTGGCACATTCGTCTGCATTTTTATTTCCAGTAATGCCACAGTGTGATGGGACAAATATAAGTCTGATAGATTTACCAGATTGCAAGGCACAATGAATATATTCTTGACTTGGATTACAAGATGGTCCTGTGGGTAAAAATTTGTGAGTGATATAATCGACGAAAGAGAATCAGTGCATATTAAGGCGTTATTGAAATGATAGTTGTCGAATGTGTTAGTTACTCTCATTATGGCGTATACTTCTACTGTATAGTTACTACATATTGACGGTAAGTGATATGCTTCTTCCTTTAGTGCAGAAGTGATACTACATCCGACACCAATTTCTCTTTTTGATCCATCAGTGTAAAGAATTATATCATATCGATATCTAGAGATAATCTCTTGAAATAATCTATTGACACATTTAGCTGGTTATACATTCGATTTATGCGATAAAAAAGTCGTATCAGTAGGTGTAAAAACAATGATCCATAAAGACATAGCATCATTGCATATATGATTTGTCAGATCCGGATTGAAAATATGATTTAGCTTTTCTATATGTAAAGAAAACGGTAGCTGCGCTGAAACGTTCGCATCATAGAAACTGTTGAAGTTGGTCTGTGACAAGAATTTGTAGACTGGATTATTTGGGTTTGCTGATATCTTAGCCGCATATTTTAAGAGTAACTCTTCTCTTCTTAACTTAATTGGGGGCTCGTTACATTCTCGGTAAATACTTTCCACTGGACTTGTTCGAAAAGCACCTGTAACTATTCTCAGTGCATGATTTACAATAACTTCAAGTGGTTTTAAAGTTGATTTGCTTGCAGTAATATAAATAGCTGAGCAATAGTCATTTTTTTATCTTACCAGTGATCTGAAAATACTTGGCAAGACTGATTCATGAGCACCCCAGTTATAGTGTCCAAGAGTTTTCAAAATGTTTAGTGTAATAGTACAATCAGCTTTGAGTACATTTATGTGAGCCTTCCAGTTAAGCTTTGAATCAAAGGTTATTCCCAGAAATTTATGCTTTGTGACCTCTTGTAGAATCATTCCCGGTAGCTTGAGAGTGTGAGTAACTGAATGATTTTTCTTTTTTGAAAAAATCATAAACTTTGATTTGGAACAGGAAAAGTTCAATCCATTGTTATCAGACCATTTTTCCAATTTATCGATAGTCTTTTGAATTAAATTACATGTTGATAATCTATTTTTACCTCTGCAGTATATGACTATATAGTCAGCATACAAAGCACTATATACGCATTTAGTATATGGAGAGTGTGAATGTAATTCTTTAGAGTCTACAAGGCGATATGCTGAAAAGTTTCCTGGTCTACAAGTTCCTTACCACAGTACTTTTTCCACAATTGGCTGAAGGTTTAAAGAAAAGAGTACCCTTGTACCTTATATAACTGAGCATGCTCGTCCACGATCTGCAAGAGCTGCAGATATGGAAGAAGCGGTTTTAAACGCGGTTGAAGAAAATCCACATACAAGTGTAGAAGGATTTCTTCTAAAGTGAATGTTTCTAGACTCCATAATGGGTTAAAAGAACAGCAGCTACGGCCCTGTTATCTAACTCGAGTACACGAACTTTGGCCCCAAGGTAACAATGCCAATATACGTTTCTGTGAATAGATCAGAAAGAAACAGAATGAAAATAATACCTTCTGCGACACACTCTTATTTACTGACGAATCATTGCACAAAAAAATGCAGTACTAAATTTACATAACAGCCATGAATGGAGTGACGCAAATCCAAAATAAACCTTGTGTCCCATTCCCAACATCAATTTTCCATCAATGTGTGGTCTGGAATTATTGGTGATCATTTATTAGGACCCGTCGAGCTACCTCCATGCTTAAATAGGGTTCAGTATCTTATTTTTTTTAGAAAATACATTCCCTGGTCTATTAGAAGATTTGCCTCTGAATGTTAGGAGATATATGTCTTTTATGCATGACGGTGCACCACTAAATTGTGCTCAACCCGTGCGGCAATTTCCTAATAACCAGGTTGCTGGGCGCTGGATTGGTCGTGGCCAAGATGCAACTGTAAATTGGCCTGTCAGATCACCTGACTTGAATATTTTAGATTTTTATTTTTGGGGATTTATGAAAAGTACAGTTTATGCGACACCAGTACAACCTCGTCACGAACAATGAGCACGAATTGTGGAAGCGTCAAATCTGGTTAGACAAGACATTGGAGTTTTGTTAGAGCAAGACAATCTTTTTTGCGACGCACAACTTTGCGTATAGAAGGAAATTGTGTTTAATAATTTCTTGATTCCATTTCTGTTCAATATTTTCTATTAATCCATTGTATCCACAAACTTAAGTAAAAATGTTCCTTATTCTCTTTTATTTAATAAGACCAGCAGCAATTTATTGTTTGACAATTTAAACTGATGTTGACAACTTTCGCTGTATCCGTTTTGCTCGAAAACAGTACCAACAATTTCAGAAATTTGAACTTTTAACATACTTTTTTTCTAAACTATAAACCTCACAGTACCCCACGCGCGCGAGTGTTTCACATAATAGATCGGATTTTTGCGTTTTAGTGAATTTTCGTAGGAAAAATTCACTAAATGAGCACGAACTAGGACCCCTATAACCCATATCCGGGGTCAGTTTCAATTTTTCTATGTATATATATATATATATATATATATATATATATATATATATATATATATATATATATATATATATATATATATATATATATGTGTGTGTGTGTGTGTATGTATCACACCGTTAACTCAAAAAATATAGGGCCGATTTTGATAAAATTTAGCATGTACCTTCCTTTTATAAATGGCTTGGACAAGTTCATTATCCAGAAAAATCCGACTAGGTTTTCCGGGCAAATTTTGAGTTTCCATTCTAAAAAAAATGTTATCTCAAAAAATAAAAAAGCTATGATAAACAAATTTGGTAGGTAGGTTTACGATAAAAAGTAAACTATACACTAAACCTTAGATTTCTATGTTACAAGACAGGAAAGTTACAATAAAATATTTTGTGCCAGATCATTTCTATGAAAATTCACTACCATAACGCACTTGCTGCGTCCAGGCTTTTTTAGTGTATTGTCGTAGAAAAATTCACCAGTGGGGAGGTCTCGAATTTTGAATTTTGAAAAAATGTTTGCAAATGAGCGCGAACTAGAACCCCTAGAACCCATATCCGGGGCCAGTTTCAATTTTAATATGTTTGTATATATATATATATATATATATATATATATATATATATATATATATATATATATATATATATATATATATATATATATATATATATTGATAAGTAGGTTTATGATATGAAGAGTAAATTATACACCAAAATTTAGATTTTTATGTTACAAGAAAAAAAGTTATAATAAAATATTTGGTGCCAGATCATTTCTATGAAAATTCACTACCATAACGCACTTGCTGCGTCCAGACATTTCTTTATATGCACTTAATATTTACTTGTCCACAAATGTTGAAAGATAATTAAGGAAAATCGCTTTAAGTGTGACAACTTTAACATCCTGTATCTCAACATCACCACGTTAAAATGAAAAATTTTATACGAACTACTTCCACTATTTTTTTGATGCCAACCTACAACTCAAATTTTTCGAAGTATAATTAGGGCACCCATATAAATCAGGGAATAACGAGAATGCAAAAATGCTCATAAAAAATCAATATGCTCAACACCCGTAGACGATATCGTCTTCCTGCTAGTACGCGTATTGGGAGTAAAGAATTGCTGATCCGATTACGCCTCGGCTGAAATTGCGTCTAAATGTAAATTATCTCCCTCGGGGCATTAAGTCATTGATTACACAAATTATGTTCTCATTTGAGTAACCAAAAGTCTCACTTTGATACCTACGTGGTCTGGTGTATGCCAAGTGTGAAGAATTGCTCACTTCTTGATAAATAAATTCAGCGATTACATAGTATTTACACGTCATCTCTAAGGCTTTTTTGGATTCACTACTAGTTCTCTAACTAAATTGTCCTCTACGTATAATTTTTTACGTGTGTTATTTACATAACTATAATTATATATCAGACTGCAAAACTGAAATAAAAAGAAGCCGTAAATGAGCATATTATGTGCCAAGAAAACGAACCCAACCACTTGTTGAACTACTGAATTGTTGAACTGATCTAAAGTTTACGATGTCGTCAAGGCGAAACCGGTTCAGAAAAAAACGCTATTTTAAAGTCAGAGAAAAAGCATTTACGTGTGTATTTAAATATTTAAAAAGTCCGGGCGTAGCAAGTGCGTTGTTATACATTTTTCATTAAATACTTCAAAGGTTTATAACAAGTCAGTTTTTCGTTATACTGAAAAATTTATTAGCGAAATTTCATTACAAGAAATTCGCTCATAGAAAGGTCACGATAAAAAGCTTTTGCAAAAATGTCTTCATATGAATTTAGTTCCCTAGAACCCAAAACCAAGCTCCGTTAAAATGTTTATATGTTTAACTATATATATATATATATATATATATATATATATATATATATATATATATATATATATATATATATATATATATATATATATATATATATATTGCAACGGCCACTTGGGGTGGCCGCGGGTTAATACTAGTTTTTCCTAATATGGGGAATTTTCGGGCTGACTCCCGGGACACGGCTTTACGACGGGATTCTGTTCGGGCGCCAACGCCTATGAAGATTCTTTAGAGAGTAGGCGTGCTCTCTCTCTCTCTCTCTCGGGATATTCACCCCTCTCCCAAGTCACTGTCGAAGGACACACATGCCCAGGGTAGATTCTAGTGGAGACAGGGTCCTCCTAAGTTAAGACGAAGTCCCCCGGGACTTCTGGTTATGGTCTTTATTAGAGAGCTATTGTTAAAGTTTACTTGGGTGGATATTCTGGAGAGAATAAATGAAATATCGAGTAAATTAAAAGAGAATCTATTTACAAACTATTTACAAAGGGATTCCGTTTACTAGAAATTATGTACAAAGTAGTTATGGGGAACCATAGGCAGAGGGGGTTCGGTGACTTTAACAAAGATATTTACAGATGATACGGAGGGTGGGTCACACGACAACTTTTGCATCGGTCGGGGTCTTGATACGCAGTTTTGGGTAGCAAGAAAATCTATTAAAGAATGTTACTCCCTGACGGCAACGTAGGGGGTGGCGACCCGGAGGGCTGTTTTTAACTGGAACCGATGGTGCATTTACCACAACGATACCGAGATAAATCCCTCTAGCTTAGACACTTACCCTTGCGATCCCGAACTCGGGAATGCAGTTCCCTAGTTCTGCAGGCCTGTTCATAATCGCCGGATAGCTGGGCCTAATGGAATCAAACAGAGCCCCTTGGCTAATATCACGCGACCTGGTGCACCTGCTATTTTACCTTTACCGCTGCACGGCCGGGCATTCCTGTTTGATCCAATCTCGGTACCTAGTAATAAAGGAATAGCGTAAATCAGTTACGCTAACGGAGTGTTCTCGATCTCAACAGTTCACGTACACTACCAGCGAACGGCGGTGGAACTACGAAACTCCTCTCTGCGACATGCGACCGGCTTGACGCCGGCCGGTATCCCACTCCTTCCACTGGTCGATGGGCCAGCGGGCACGGTCGCGTCTTCAACGTGAGCCCGCTGCACTCGAGTAAATATAAAATATATTTACTAGTGAACAACTGCAGTTACTTAACCCCCTGTAAACTAGACGACTGCAGCCTCTGGTTGTTAATTAGGCTAGCTAATCTTTCCTGGTTTATTAACTTCGTGACAATATATATATATATATATATATATATATATATATATATATATATATATATATATATATATATATATATATATATATATATATATATATATATATATATATATATATATATATATATATATATCCGAGCGTAAACTCAAAAAATACTAAACTGATTTTAAAGAAACTTGCCACATATTTAATTGCATTAAGACCGCAGACGATTTCGTATATCAGCTATAACGGACATTTTTTTCCCCAAAAATATACAAAAACCTTTTTGAAAACGCTGTACTTTTGTAAGCATTAAAGTAACTGGAATGAGACTTTGCATGTGGCTAAAAACTGTGTAAATAAACCTATGTTGCGAATTTAAAGTAATTTGGTACACAATATTTATAGTTTTTTCCAAATGAAAAATAAAATCTGAAAGACATGCGTTGAAACGACTTAGTAGTTAAAGTCCAATGTATGACAGACACAGTAGTTAACTGGCTCGTCGAATGAAATATCTGCTAATAATAATCAAGCTATGAAAATTAAGTTGCTGTGTTATTAGTGTTAGTTCTAAAGGTTCATTGGTTGTAAATCGGGATACATTTCACTGAACCTTCTGCATGTTTCTTGCTATAATTTGATCACATTTACCATGAAGAATAAACAATTTCATCGAAAATTCCTTTGAATGGTTATTGCCTTCCATTCTGATCCCTTTCAAAACAAACTGTCGTTAAGAAACGCGCAAACGGTTTATTATTGTTACACGTATTGTCAAATAAACGTTCATAATGACTGGGTCATGACATTTCATACTATAATACATACAAAATATGACAAAATAATCCGATATTTATAGAAATCTGCATTTATTTTGGAAACCTTACCATTTCGGTATAGGAACATGATCATTTGATAGAAAATTTAATTGTGTTTCAAGATGTTTAATAATATATAGGCTGTTCCATTTAAAAGACTTTTCACCATTTTTGTATATATTGGTAAAATCACAAATTTTGAACGATTTTGCATAATGGAGAATAAATTCCCTTAGACTTGAGTAATACACAGGACATTGGTAAAGTATATTCAAAATTTCAGCTCTATTAAGAATTGAAATCGGCAGTCATAAACATTTAATTGAAAATGTTTTGCACAAAAAATAAGGGAAACAATTAATTTCTCGAAAACCGCTGGGGATAGGTATAGGGAAGTGTCATACAAAAATAATCAGAAAGAAATAGTGAAGCGAATAATGCAATAATATATAGGGTATCTCATTTAAAATATCAAAGTTGTTGCTACTTTTCGATATAAGCGGCAACGCTGAAAATATTTTAGATAGAAAGAATTAGAAGCTGGAAGAAAAGACATACTTTGGATGAAACTCTTTCTCTCAGGGCTGCAACTGAATTTATCTGTTGCATTTATCGGTCACCTTCTGACAACAACTTTGTCCAGCTATTAGACTACCTTTCTGAAAAAACCGACCATCTGATTTCTGAATATCCTTCCTCCGAGGTCACTATTTTTGGTGACTTCAATGTCCATAATAAGGAATGGCTAGGATCTTCAAAAACCGATCCACAAGGGAGAGCAGCGGATGCCTTTGCAGTCAGCAATTCTTTAGCCAATATGGTTCAGCAACCTACTTACTTTCCTCGCATCCCAACACACAGCTCTAATCCCTTGGAGCTCCTTCTTACTACAAATCCTAACTGCTATAAGATATCAGTCACCGCCCCCCTTGGTCGCTTAGACCACGGCATGGTCACTGCTTCCTGCGCAATGCAACCCGATGTCACACAGTCATCACACCCACGTATCGCTTTGCACTACAACTCCGCGAACTGGGACGAAATGCTGGATTACTTTTCCTCATTCCATGGGCGTCTGTCTGCTTCTCTCATCCTGGTCCCTCTGATATCTCACAAAACGTCACCGAAATTATCCAAGCTGGCATGGAATTATTTATTCCACGTACACAGAAAATCTCTTCAGCTACTCAAAAGTCCCGGTTCTCTAAATCCTGTGACAAGGCCAAACTTGAAAAGGTCAAGACTCAAAAACGCTTCTACACAATTCCAGTCAAAAAAACCGTCAAGCATTTAACGACGCAAGAAACCGCTATGTCCGCATTCTTTCTGAGACAAAAAACTCGTTTAATAACCACATCAAAAACCAGGTCCTCTCAAGCTCCAACGGCAGCAAACCCTCCTAGACACTTGCTAAATCTATTGGGAATAGTTTCTGCAAGAGCACGTTTCCACCTCTTGTTTCAGGGGATGAAATTGTTTCTACCGCCCTGGGCAAGGCTGAACTTTTTGCCTCGTTGTTCGCCGGCAATTCTACTCTCAACCCAACTCCAAATGTTCAACCACCAACAGCCGCATAAAATGAGGGATATCATTTTTAAAACTAAAAACGTACAAAAGATGCTCTATTGTCTTAATACCGGGAAAGCCTCTGGCCTTGACGAGATCTCGGCAGTTGTTCTCAAAGAATGCGCCCCAGATCTTTCAGACATCTTACAATAGAGACATATTCCCTAGTAACTGGAGAACTGCGCGAGTACAACCTGTCCCCAAGAAAGGATCCAAAGCGCTTCTTAGCAACTACAGGCCTATTTCTCTTCTTTCAGTCGTCTCTAAAGTGTTGCAAAAGTATATAAACACCGAATTACTAAGATTTCTTGAAAAACACAGTCTAATCCACGACAGGCAGTATGGATTCCGTCAGTGCAGATCAACTGCCGACCGCCTTTCCTTTGTCAACCATTCTTGGAACAAGTCTATGGAACTACACGGTGAATCTTAAATTCTCGCTCTAGACATATCCAGAGCATTCAACCAGGTCTGGCACGCAGCGCTGCTTAATTACCCAAGAAACCAAATTTTAAAAATAATCCTACGTTCTGTTCTTCACAATCGTCTAACCTACCATCGACCGTGAGTCCAGCTTGTATATATATATATATATATATATATATATATATATATATATATATATATATATATATATATATATATATATATATATAACAAGGAACTGCCAATTTCCATCAATTAATTAGATAGGGGCATATTTTTATAATAAAAATGGCCATATCTCGTGAAGCACTCGGTATAAAGTAGCAAAACTGTATATTGGAAGAATCGCCAAGATCAGCTGTATCGGAATCTGTAATAATGTACAGGTTTTTCTATTTAAAATATTTGAGTTAGTGTCCATTTCCAGTATAACCGGAAGCCGCAGGATGTTCTAAATATTTTAGATGGATTCGGCATATTAGAGAACCTGATAATACAAATTTTCTGAATCCAAATCAGTCTAGTTTCTCCAAAACGTCTAGTAGGAACTCGTAAAGAATCACCCTGTATTTCCTGTCCTTTTTAGTGAATCTTTATTTTAAAAAATTCACTAATAGATAGGTATCGATGGTGAGACTTTGCAAAAATGTTTGCAAATGAGCGCGAATTTGGGCCCGATAACCCATATCCGGGGTCAGTTTCAATTTTTATATGTTTATATATATATATATATATATATATATATATATATATATATATATATATATATATATATATATATATATATATATATATTGCTATAGATAGCAAATAATAGAAAAGATTACGAAATTTTAATGGGAAAACGGGAAATTTATACATCCTAGTATATATAAAATAAATGTATACACCCTAATGTAGCAACGAAAGAGTGTAGCATGAGATGTCAACGCCCGACATGAATGTCAGTGACCCATGGAGCAACCCTCGATGTTAAGTTGGATTCAAGTAATAAAAAAAAATTATATTCTAGAAATATTCGTAAAGAAACCAAGAACAATGCTTCAGTTTTAGTAGGGAGAATGAGATTGTAGCTAATAAATGCAATTCTGTTGATTTATTGTGTGTAAAAATAGGTATGACCAAGCTACCTAAAGGCTCGATGTATTAAAAGAGCGGAAGTCATTTGTAAAAAACAAAACTTTATGTAGTATTAAGGTAAAGGTGCGCGCAAGAAAAAAACGTGAAAAGACACTAAAGGTTTGACCGAAAGCTCAAACACAGGTGGTTTGATGAACAATAGCGTTTTTTCACCTGTAAGAAAGTGAATAAAAGCAAGAGTCCGGGAGTGTCCAGAGGTCTTTTCATCAAGTGAATTCATCGGCATCATTTCACCAGATCATGTGATCATCGTCATCATTATGTAAGTTTACATAAGAGATTCCAGAGTGCATCGAAGGGAGATTATAAAAAACCTCCAGAGTGCTACGAATATGGAATATATCAACATGTTAATAAATTAAATCCATTAATAATCAATAAATGGGCAGTAAAATATGGCAAGGACAAATTAGAAAAATAATAATAATTAATAATGGACAGTAATAATGGAAAAACAATATATAATCCAATGGAAAATGTTTCTGTAAGTGTTTTCTTTTCCTAAATTGATCGGTGCGGTTTGAATTTCACCATTTTAACAGCACCAATTAAAGATTGAGTGCCAATAAATTTCAATAAGCAAAAATTTGCTTGAAATGAACAGAAAGAGACTGTGATCTCTGTAGAATTGTCGATGTATATTGCTTATGTTATATCAATGTTTAACCGGTAATTGTGTAATTATTTATAATGTTACCTGAATGTTTTAAGAGGATTTTTCAATTTATGTTTATGGAATGAATGCTTTAAATGTTTCTGTTTGTATTTAATGTGTGTCACCTAGACACCGTAAAATTTGTGTAATGAATTAAATGGAATGTATAACAGATTGTAATTAACCAGAAGTATTGTTTTTCGTTAATAATTAATCAGTAAAATTGTTGTATAGCCATCTGTGCAAAGCGAAATTAATTTTTGATCAAGTAAAAATCAATAAATAAATTTAAATAGTACATATTAATGAATTTTAATTAGTAGAAGCTAGCTGTAATTATAATGAACCCAACCTGATGATTAAGATATATGTTCTCAGCTCTAAAATAAATATTTACAGGTATACTAAAATAAATACCATAGCATATATATATATATATATATATATATATATATATATATATATATATATATATATATATATATATAAACTGATAACTCAAAAAATAATTAAGCGATTTTGATAAAACTCGGCAACTGCGTTTCTTTTATTACTAGCTTGGAAGAGTTCGTTAGCCAGAAAAATCTGACACGGTTTTCCGAGAAAATTTTGAGTTTTCTTTCGAAAAAAAAATTTTCTCCGAAAATTACAAAGATATTTCGATAACATTTGGTGTACATATTGCTTTGGGAAACACCTAACTATGTGCCAAAATTCAGCTTTCTAGAGTTACAGAAAATTAAGCTATTCAAATTTGAAACATTTATGTTTAATTTCACCGCCTTTCATTGAATAGTTTATATGAGAACTAGTATGTGGTTGTCGTGGTAACGTAACATTTGATATTATTGCGCAGGTCTGTTAGACGCTGTAACTGATATTTACCGTATGATATGAGATCGTCTATATTATGTTTATTTGTTTGAGTCGACGAATTATTTGTGTCATTTGGGACTTTTTTATATACAAGTGCAAATTATTCCTTTATTAATGTTAGTGGGTGGATTAAATAGTGTTTGTTATGTTTTATCAACACATATATACGTAAATGGTTTATAAACTGTGTATTTGCATATTGAATATATAAATAAATATAAAGGATCGAAGTTTTACAAAAGGGCTGATATTATACAGGGTGACGCGTTTCTACGGTAAAGCTGAATATAATTATTATTATACAAGAGACGAGAAAAAATTCTATAAGTTAATTATAGGGTGTCTTGAGCTGCATCTTATAAAATTATTTTAACAATCACAGGCTGGCCCACAAGTCGATCGTTGGTGATCCCTACAATTGTTTTTCGAACAGCCTTATTTTGTTGCATTTTTTATCGAAATATATTTGTAAGAAAAAAATCAAGACGCAGTAAGCGCGTTTTGGTAGCGAATTTTTATTAAATCTTTCAAATTTTAATAACACAATTTGCTATTAACCTAAGGTTTGTTGGCTAGGAAACCAACATTTTGAGTTTATTGTCGGAAAATTTTTATACATTTTCAAACAATAAGTTATTTTGATAAAATATGGCACATTGTTTCTACTATATATTTTGCTCATAACCTTATCTCGTTTCTGTGCTTCTGTGTGCTCTGGAGAATGAATTAACAAGTCGCTATTATAGTGTAAAATTAAAATTTACTAAATGTAGTTTTGATAAAGCAGAATGAAAAAAGTGAATTCATTGACTGAGGAGTAGTATTGTGTTGTATACTGGGAGAGTGTTTGAAAATGATCATGTCATATTCTATAAATTAATTAATTTACAACATATTATGTAAAATACTTCAACCACTTTATTTAAAACGTTAAAATGGTGTATCTGCTTGTCATAATAAGGTTACTTAAAGCACGAGGGATATACTGTTTGGTTTGTTTTATTAGTGAACTTTTATTTTAAAAAATTCGTTAATAGAGAGGTATCAATGGTGAGACTTTGCAAACATTTTTGCAAATGAGTGCGAACTAGGACCCCGAGAACCTATATCCGGGGTTAATTTTAATTTATATATATATATATATATATATATATATATATATATATATATATATATATATATATATATATATATATATATATATATATATATATATATATATATATATATATATATATATATATATACAGGCTGTTTCAAAAAACATGCACCATCGCTCGTGGGGCAATTCCTTACTAAAAAATAAGAAAAAAAGTTCCTGTGCACATGGGCCCGGAAACGCATAGTTTCCAATATACAGAGAGTTGAATTTTAATTTTTTATAAATAATTTCAAAACCACTGGATTGATTTTAATGAAACTTGGAACTTGAAAGTCTATTATGAAAGTGCATATTTTCAAGTGAAAATCTGCTTACAACTGCGTCAGTGGCGTGCGTACGGGGTAACTGTAAAAATTCATTTGGGAAAAAATATGTGCGCTACTGTCTTTTTCCAATTTTGATACATCAGTTATAAAGCTTATTACATAAGCCACAAAAGCTACCTCTTGGTATTTTTTCGTTCAGGGTATCCCCTAGGAGATATGATTAATTTTATAAAAAGGGGCAAAATACCGATTCGTTGGAGTAATGAAACCAGTAATCGTAAAGTGCCATGAAACTATAATTTTTGACAGTTCTCTAAATTCTACAATTTTGAAGTGCTTTGTAGGCGTCAAAAGAGTTTTCGTGCTATTCTTTAAATTTTGATACGGTGCAGTATAATCGTTTTTAGTTATTTGTTGATACTGAGCTGCTCATTAATATTATTTCCTCCTCTCAAGATGGTTTTCATTAAGTACACTTCAGCGGATTTGACTGATATGTTGTTAATTTATGGACAAACAAATCAAAATGCTAGACCAGCTGTGCGAGTTTATCAGGAAACTTATCCGCAAAGAAGAATTCCTGACAAAAATATTTTCCCACGTATTGTAAGACATTTGAGAGAAACTGGTTCTTTAAAACCTTTAAAAGCTGACTCTGGACGCAGAGGATACCGCCGAACTGTACGAGTTGAAAAGGCAATATTAAATAGAGTTGAACGTGATCCTAGTACAAGTACGAGAATTATTGCCACCGAACTGGGTAATATTTCGGCATCATCAGTTCACAGAACTCTGAAGGATCAAAGTTTATATCCCTATCATTTTACACGTGTCCAGGAACTTCTACCTAGAGACTTTCAACCAAGGGTAATGTTTTGTCGGTGGTTCTTAAACAAACTTAGGCACGACCAACATTTTTCTAAACGTGTACTATTTACTGATGAGGCGTCATTTACGCGAAAAGGTATCGTAAATTTTCACAATTTACATACATGGGCCGATGAAAACCCACACTCTCTAAGAGTTGCAAATTCGCAGTATCAATTTTCCATCAATATTTGGGCTGCTATTATTAAAAATCACATAATTGGTCCTGTTGTTCTACCGAATCGTCTTGACCATGAATCATATTTAAACTTTTTACAAAATGATTTGCCGTTGTTACTACCGCTTTTTATGAGAAATGGTACAATGTGGTTCCAGCATGATGGTGGGCCCGCACATTTTGCAGCAGTTGTAAGAACATATTTAGCCAACACATGCGGTCACCGATGGATTGGTCGTGGAGGTCCGGTGTCATGGCCACCTCGATCTCCGGACCTGAATCCTCTCGATTTTTATTTGTGGGGTCATTTAAAAGAAATAGTGTATTAAACACCAGTAAATACACGAGAAGAATTGTTGGGAAGAATAGAATATGCATTTGACAGCATTAGAGAAGATCAAAATATTTGCAGAAGAGTAAGAAGATCTTTGCGCAGAAGGTTAAATAATTGTAACGACGCTAATGGTGGTCACTTTCAACATTTTCTTTAGCTTTGTTATTAAAGTCAATTGAGTAATGTACAAAAAACAAGAGTTTGGAAAAATCATGGTGTCTTTACGATTACTTTTTTCATTTTTTATTTTTATTTTTTATTTATCATTTTTTATCAATGTTTGTAATATTCATTTCAATGTTTATCACCAATAAGTTTTACGTAGGTTAGTTATTTGCACGTTTATTGCTGTAATGTTTACTGTATGTTTTGTTTTTCATATTCTTATGGTTGCAGTAAACATATATTATTATTATTGTTATTATTACGCCGACTAATCGGTACTTTACCCCTTTTTATAAAATTAATCATATCTTCTAGGGGATACCCTGAACGAAAAAATACCAGGAGGTAGCTTTTGTGGCTTATGTAATAAGCTTCATAACTGATGTATCAAAATTGGAACCAGACAGTGGCGCACATATTTTTTCCCCAAATGAATTTTTACAGTTACCCCGTACGCACGCCACTGACGCAGTTGTAAGCAGATTTTCACTTGAAAATATGCACTTTCATAATGCACTTTCAAGTTCCAAGTTTCATTAAAATCAATCCAGTGGTTTTGAAATTATTTATAAAAAATTAAAAAAAAATTAAAATTCAACTCCCTGTATATTGGAAACTATGCGTTTCCGGGCCCATGTGCACAGAAACTTTTTTTCTTATTTTTTAGTAAGGAATTGCCTCAGGAGCGATGGTGCATGTTTTTTGAAACAGCCTGTATATACATATATATATATATATATATATATATATATATATATATATATATATATATATATATATATATATATCCGCACGATAACTAAAAAAGTTATTAACTGATTTTGATTAAACTCGGCAAGAATATTTCTTTTAATCATGACTTAGATAAGTTCGTTAGCCAGGAATATCGGACAAGGTTTTCCTAGAAAATTTTGAGTTTCCTTTCGAAAAAAATGTTTGTGTCTGAAAATTACAAAGCTATTTTGATGAAATTTGGTGAATATGTTGCCTTGTGAAAGTCATTACTATATGGCAAAATTCAACTTTTTAGGTTTATACAAAATTGAGTTATTCAAATTTGAAGCATTTTATAAAAATTCACTACCATAACGCACTTGCTGCGTCCCGAATTTTTTACTTTTGTAAACAACTGACTATAAGTATTTATGTCAGAGATCATGTTTTTGTTTGCCTTTTTTACATAATCTTTTAAGTACACTTGGAGAACCCAAATCACCACAACACATTTTAAAAACCTGACGATCGTTTCACTAACCAAGTTAGCGTCATCATAGGATAAAACAATCTAAATACTTAAAAACTAACATCAACTTATATACCGGATTTTAGGTAAAGAGATCGAACTGAGATGAGACACTACTCGTAGGCAAATTCCAAAGTGTATTGTATTTTTATCGCCGGATACGGTCTATGCGCTATCCCTACTGCTTTATCTAAAAAGTGTCCATCTGTAATAGTTTTGAGAAAGTTCAACGACAGCTAAATTAACAACGATTCCTTTGGCGGCAATAACTGTATACTTATGTTATCGGTAAAATGTGCCGAAAACGTGGGAATTTTATTTAGCAAAGCAATCGATCAAGTGACTCGTAATTGGCGCTGGTGACGTGTTCATACATTTTTTGTTCTAACTATATTTCGCAATATATATGCTTTCGAACCCGTTTAGCTGTCCTGGTTTTCTAACAAAATGTTAGAAAACCAGGACAGCTAAACAATTTGCCTACGAGTAGTGTCTCATCTCTGTTCGATCTCTTTACCTGAGATCCGGTATATAAGTTGATGTTAGTTTTTAAGTATTTAGATTGTTTCATCCTCTGATGACGCTAACTTGGTTAGTGAAACGATCGTCAGGTCTTTCAAAATGTGTTGTGGTGATTTGGGTTCTCCATGTGTACTTATCAGTGCTCATCACAGGTTCCAATCTTAACTTACCTAATCTTTTACTGTTCCTAATTCCAAGAATTAAATTAAATGTAATTATTCATGACTTTTAGTATAAGGTATCAATATATTATTCTTATGAAAATTCACTCCCATAACGCATATATTCTTTTTTCTATAGGTGGCTTATCAGACATGATGCAGTCGTATGACCCAGGTTTCTACTTAGCCGGCATAGCAATCACACTAAGTGGCATTGTCCTCTTCGCTATTCCTCCAGTCCAGAGGTGGCAGAAAAGGCAGAACCAAGAGAAAAGTGAGACAGGTCTATAGCAATTACTGCTTCCTGTGGGTGATGAAAACCACCCCATTTATAACACCATTTAATCATTTTCTTACATATCAGTTATCTTTGAGTAAATATATTATAACATATATTATCAAAATTTATGTGCCATTAAGATATATCTGCAATGCAGAAAGCCAACCTCTTCTTTGTGATGTGTTAGTATATAATAATAATAAACTGACGTTAAAAAGTTAGTGTTTGAACATTTACAAATATGTGAAAGTGACCTCGGTGGCCTCTTTTAGATAGTAAGTTAATCTCTTACTGACCAATATATTGTACATTAACAAATTATAATGCTTAAAATGTATTTCTATTATGATTTTGTACCTAATATTACGTAGCACCTAGATAGTTTTTATATTGTATATGTTAAGTTATACTGTAAGATGTTTTATATTTATTATATTGTTCTAAATCTTTAAGTTAAAGTCTGAATTAATATATTTAAAGTATGCAAGCTTTTGGAACGTTTTTACAGTAGTAAGTAGCTTTATCTTTTAAACTAGATGCAAAATGAAGAAATTGGCCACACAATACTGACAACGCGAATGTTTTGTGATGATCAGAATTTTTTACGTTTTTTTTTTAGGGTTGCATTTGTTTTGGCATTAACTTCTTTTCCAGGGCATCTAAAATCAAGTCTGAACTTTGAAAAAAAGTATATATATATATATATATATATATATATATATATATATATATATATATATATATATATATATATATATATAGGGTGGCGCATTTAAAACGCAACAGACCGATTTGCGTCCCGATAATTTTTTTAAGAAACGCTGAAACACGTCAATTTTAATATTTAAGGGGACATGTTTTTATATAAAACTCAACATTGCCACATCAACCCCTTAAGGGTGGTGATAACAACCCTTATATTTTAAATAGGGAACATGGGTCGAGTGTTACATCATTTGAAAGCTCTTTATTTGCTGAATTCAGCACACTGCTTTTTCTGAAAGTTTTATCAACTCGTTAAAAATTATTCACAGTTGGAGTTGCAAGAAGGTATTTATTTCATTCATTGTGATAGGAAATGCACTAATTAGTAAATTTTTCGTTGAAAAAAACTAAAAAACAAAACCAAACGTTCAAAAATGTTTATTCAGTTAAGTAAGTGTTCAAATTGTTGACCACCAGCTTCCATAGAAAAATACAAATTTTGTTCAAAACGAGCTCTGACATTCTGAGGCATTTGTGGAGTTACTAGACGGCATTCTTCAACAATTCGTCGTCGTAATTCTTCCAGAGACTCTGGTTTTGTTGCGTAAATTCTACTCTTTAAATGGCCCCATAGAAAGAAGTCTAAAGGAGTTAAATCCGGTGATCTAGGGGCCACTCAATAGCACATCTATGCCCAATCCATTGCTCTGGAAACTATCTGTTCAAAAACTCCGTAACACGTTGTGAAAAATGCGGAGGAGCTCCATCTTGTTGAAACACTAATTGATTTTCTTGATAGCGATCATCATTTTCAACAATGTCAATTGGTAGAGGGTAAACCATATATTCTAGTAACTCTAAATACGTTTCGCCACTCAAATTGCCATCAAGAAAAATTGGTCAGATTAAACGGTCTCCAAAAATGCCAGTCCAGGCATTCAATTTCTGTGGAGTGTGAGTGTGGACTTGGTGAAAATTTCTTTGATTATTATCTGCCAATATCGACAATTATGACGATTGACTGTAGAGTTTAATAAAAACGTACACTCGTCTGAAAAACAGATATTGAATAGAAGTTCCCGTTATCACCTATTCGTGCAGTCATAACTTCACAAAACTCCAGCCGCCGATTAAAATCATCTTCACTCAGTTGTTGTACAAGACGAATTTTATACGGGTGAAATTTATGATGGTTCAATATTCGCTGAATAGTTTTTCTTTTGATGTTTGACACAGTGGCCAATTTTCTCGTGCTTAAAGTTGGGTCTGTAGCAATTTTTCCTAAAACTTCAATCTCAGTAATCTCATTTCTAACCGGAAATTTACGTTCAGGATCCGGTTTTTTGTTGGCTACTGAACAACTTTGTCGAAATTAACTAACTCCAAAATGTATTTTCTGTTAACATCTGTGTTCGGATGTCGTTCATTAAACAAATTTGCGGTACGGTTGGCACAGTCATCGTTTTTGAAAAAATAGTAATTATTTCAACTCTTTCTTCTACAGAATACACCAATATGAAATTAATTTTCGGTAGTACTATCAAGTATCAAACCGACCGATAAACTGAAATAATAAACCGCATTTCTCTCATTCGTGTATGAAATGTTCTGATAGTCAATTTTTTGTTTACAAAACAACAAAACATTGACCAGCAACACATTTCTTATCGGAATGAGTGAAATGCGTTTTTGCATCTTCAACTGTGAATAATTTTTAAACAAGTTGATAAAACTTCCAAAAAAATTAGTGTGCTGAATTCAGAAAAGAAAGAACTTTCATTATTTAACACTCGACTGATGTTCCCTATTTAAAATATAAGTGTTATTATCACCACCCTTAAGGGGTTGATGTGACAAAGTTGAGTTTTATGTCAAAACATGTCCCCCTCAATATTAAAAATGACTTATTTCTGCCTTTCTGAAAAAAAATTCTCTGGACGCAAATCGGTCTGTTTCGTTTTCAATATATATATATATATATATATATATATATATATATATATATATATATATATATATATATATATATATATATATATATATATATATATATATATATATATATATATATATATATATATATATATATATATATATATATATATATAATATATAATATAAAAATAGCCCATTATTTCTTATCATGTGCAATATTTTTCGCCTCTCTTCAAGTTGTATTCAAATATGTCTCCTTATTATGTGTTTAGCGACCACATCATCTCATATTTTCCAGGTCTGTCTGTCCTTTTCTTCTGTACCGTTTTTCCTCGTCATATTACCTTTGCTCGTCTGTTGATGTTGATCTTCGCCAGGCGACCAAACCATATTAGTTGTCGCTCTATATTGTTGAGTATTGGTTCCGCTTTTAATTGTTCTCTTATTTTTTCATTACTTACTAGATATCTTTCGGTTACGCCTTTCGTGCCTGGTAGGTATTATTTTATATCAATGGCTAGTATTTTTGTTTTCTGTTGTTTCACATAAGTGTCCACCTTACACATCAGTAAGTTAATAAATATTTGACAGGGATTTGTTGTTGACATTCTTGTCTTCTTCTATATCTCTTTCTTCCAGCTTTACGATTTGATTGTATAGTAGAGTTTTCTTGCGATCTCTAATCGACTTATTAGTCCAGCTTACTTTTTTCCATCCTCTTGTATTGTTATTCCGAGGTAGTTAAAACTGTCAGTTTGCCCTATACCTTTGTGATTCAATTATATTTCTGTCTGTATATCATCCATTTCTTCTATTATTTTTGATGCTGTGCCCATTTTCAGGTTTCTTTGCTAGAGAGCCTGGTTCCACGTTTTTATGTTTTTAAAAGTTCATTCGTTTTTGGCACATTAAATCAAGTATATTGGTTCCATGTTCTTGTAGACCACCAATAGCTCTTTTCAATATTTTTTTTAGGCTTCCTTCATTATATCATCCAAAATTATGTTGAAAATAGTTGGGCTTGATAGCCCAACTAATCTCAATTCATCTTTGGTTAGAAAATCTTCTGATTGTGTGCTGTTTATTCTGAAATAGTTTCTTGCATGCTTGTAAATGTATCTTTTAATAGTATTTTTCAGTCTAATGTCTCCACTTCTCTCTTTTTATGCTCTTGCATATTTTTCCTGGACGCTGTCGAAAGGCTTTTCCAGGTCTACGAAGGCTGGATAGATTTTGTTTGTGTCGCTTTTCTCTATCGTTTCATCTATGATGAATGTGGTCTCAGACTCCTCTTCCCTTTCTGGACTCACACTGTGTCCTGTCCATCTTTAGTTCTATTATGATTTTCAATTTGATATTCTGTAGTATTTCGTAAATTTTAGCAAATGCAGTAAGCAAGGTTATTCGTCCATAGTTTTGCCACTTACAAATACTTTCCCTTTTATGGATGTATAATAGTATGCTTACTTCCCAGGCTTTTGATATCTGGTTTTCTTATGCAACCTCTTTAACAGATTTTCTCACTACCTTCGTCAGTTTCTTCCACATTTAATTGGTGTTATTTTATCGTATCCGGCCCCTCTACCCCTCTTGAGCATATAAAATGCCTTTGCGACTTCTTTTTCTTTGAATTTATGTTGTTTTCCTTGTTCTTCTTTTAGTTCGTCATTTTGCTTTGGGTCATATCTCACTTCCATACTTTGAAAAATAAGGGTTTTTTACAACTCTGTAATGCCGATAATTTTATAAGTTTGCGTGCGATAAAATGTTTTGTCACGCTAGAAGAGCGGTGCATATTTTAAATTCTCTAAATTTTTTTACCCTTTTTAAAAATCCTTCAAATATTGCTGGTATGCAGTTAGATCTCAGTCATGTCCAGTAAATTGTGCATTCTCCCTCTTCGTGTTTTCGAGTTGGCACATATTTTCTTTTGCCTTTTCTGGCACATTCATTCGTCTTTCTATCGGTGTAGCTTGTTTTTGTTATTCCCCTTTAGCTCGACATTTTAAAGCTTTTGTTCTCTTAATTCCCTGCTTATTCAAAGTTCAGCGCTTATTGTTATTCAATAAAAAAACTAGTCTAATCTAATAAGAATAACTCAGACTTTTTACCTGCACACTTCCAATGCTAGGTTTAAAGTATAACAGGCTTCTGACCATGGTAACCAATATTAAAATAGCAGTAAAATAACATTAAATTAGCCACTTTGACCTTACGTAATTCAAGTTAGGCAACATCTCGCATGGCCAGTATCTACCTGAATAGGTGACTGCTTCGAAATACCGTCAGGGTTTTTGAAATTCCTTCTCTCACAATCACAGCAGGTAGTTGAAAGGATCGACAAATATTTAAAATCAAACACTAAAAACAGGACTTCCGTTATAATATCGAAAGCCAAACGTATCGATAAATACAGTATACTGATCTTTCACAATAATAAGTCTCAAATTTATTATGTTTTTTTGCAAAAACTTTGTATTCCAACGAACAATTTTAGTAAGCTTAACTACGAGCCCATTCCCACTTCAGTTTTCGCACCCATTGAAAACTTTCTTTTGGCAGCACAAAAATATAATAAATATTACATGCGATTTTTATTCCAACGAAGAATTTTACTAAGCTTAACTGCGAGCCCATTCCCACTTCAGTTTTCGCGCCCATTGGAAACTTTTTTTTTGACAACATAAAAAGATAATAAGTATTACATGCTATTTTTAGGTCACTCATTAATAAACAGGGCATATTTAGTGAAATGCGGTAGAAAACACCAACTTTTTGTTCCCTATTAAAATTTGTAATTAAAAAATAAAAGATTCTTCTATTCAGTTAGAAAGTAAGCTTAGATTATTAAGGTGGCCTTGGAAAACAGACGCCACTATAATTGCTAACACTGGTAGCTGTCTGCATCTATGTGATATAGCTGGAAAGTAGTTAAAATGTTCAAAGAAAATATTATTAATGACACAATCTGTTTACTTATCATTAGATTCTGGGAAATTATGCTCGGAAATTGAAAAGTTATTAGAGCTATCGTGATGTAGTTTAAAAATATAGTTAGAAGATATAAAATTACCGGTTTAGTTGCCAGAAAACCCCGACATGCAAGATTACAAAAGCCAATAGGAGGGCATTACAAACAATTATTCTTGGAACAAGTCTATGGAACAACACGGTGAATCCCATATTGTTTCTCTAGACATATCAAAAGCATTCGACCAGGTCTGGCACGCAGCTCTGCTTAATAAACTTCCGGCCTATGGCCTACCATCAAAACTTTGTACCTGGACAGCAAATTTCCTCTCCAACAGGAGCATATCTGTTGTTGTGGATGGAGGATGCAGGAGTTCCTCAAGGTTCAGCTTTAGCCCCTACTTTGTTTCTTCTCCACATCAATGACCTCTCTAGCACATCCAACCCAGTTCACAGCTACGCAGACGACAGCACCCTCCATTCAAATATACAATATTCTAAGCCTGTCTCTTTAGCCCAATTAGATGAGGATCGCAGACTCATGGAGGGTTCTCCGTGGATCTCCAAAAAATATTAGACTGGAGAAGTAGAAATCTTGTACAATTCAACCCCACCAAAACTAAGTCTTGCTTTCTTTCTCACAATAGATACACCAGCCCTAGACCCATCACAATGAACAACCAATTTATTCAAAGTAATGAGTCCTTTTCTCTTGTTGGCATTTCTGTTTCATGTTGGCACCAACATGTCACATCAATTGCAGAAGCGGCTGTTAAGAAATTAGGTTTCCTCTTCCAGGCTCGCAAATACTTTTCACCAGCTAATCTCTATACCTTATATACTTCACAAATAAGGCCAAACCTCGAATACTGCTACCACATCTGGGGTGCCGCTGCCGCTTCTACACTAGCTATCCTGTGACCCTACCATCACCCAAAGGCTGCCATCCCTTGCCCGCCGACCTGCCGTTGGTGACCTCTCTCTCTTTTATAGATATCTGCACGGGCACTGCTCAGAGGAGCTTTCTCCCATAGTTCCTCTACCTGCTACCCCCAACAGATCTACCAGAGTAACAGAGCGAATGCACCCTTTTACTGTCCAGGTCATCAGACTTAGAACATCTTGTTATGCCCGCTCTTTAGTCCCGAGGACTTCCAAGTTGTGGAATTCCTTGCCGGCACATGTTTTTCCTTCTTCTCCGAACCTCCAAACCTTCAAGTCCAGAATTAACAAGCTGCCTCTTTCCTCCTTGTCTACACCCACGGTACGATAATATTTAGGCTGTAAGTCCTCGTGGTGTGTTGTTGAAATTTAAAAAAAAAACGTGAGTTGGACCTTCTGTGGAGTAATTTTGTTGCAAGGTGAATTTCGAAATCCACGTGTCACTGGGAGGCTTACACATTGGTCTATGACCTACAATTTTTTGAGCAAAAAAGAATCGAACCAAAAAAGTTATAAATGGCAATTTTGCTACATTATAAAGAAATGTTTATTTTAACACCACAGCGAAGAAAATTGAAGTTATTTGGGCAAAAGTACATGAAATTGGATACCTCGGCAACGGCAAGGAATGT
The DNA here is from genome assembly GCA_964006375.1 of Tillus elongatus. Lineage (NCBI taxonomy): Eukaryota > Metazoa > Arthropoda > Insecta > Coleoptera > Cleridae > Tillus > Tillus elongatus. The sequence goes on from OZ023265.1 coordinate 158,186,918, forward strand.
AATGAAGCGATGAGATCCGATTCGAACTGTGTGTTAAAAATATTCGAAGTCGAGTTATTCGCAAAAAATTAAGCGTTCCATTCTGATTGTCTGCATCAGTCATCGTATGCGGTAATATGTCATCTAAAGAGTTAGCAAAACTTCATTTAATAGCAGGAGCTACATGTCCAAATATTTGGGTATTTTAGAAGAATTATTTTTACCGGTTATGGAATCATTATTGGCATCATAACAAGATTGTGCGTTTTAGCAGGACAGCGCATCATGTCACACTATAAAAGAAACTTAAATGTATGGAAAACTGAGGTATACACATTAAATTGTTGTCTAGTAGTCCTGATATATTACCGATCGAAACTTTTTTGGCACGAGATGAAAAAGTTAATATGAAAACATCATGTTAGAACAATCCCTGAATTGATGCAAAGGCTTAAGGAAATATGAGATTCGCTTACACCGGAATTATGGCAAGACTTGGGGAATACTATTCCCTCAACTAATTTTAACCTTAACAAAAAATAAAGGATATCTTACCTCAGTGGTGTACTTTAAAATCGGTATTTTGTTAGTTTTACGATTTTATTGATATTTCTCTTTTTGTTCCCATTTTGTGTTACTTATCACTTTTGGTCACACGCATTTCTTATGATTAAAAATTATAAAGATGCAGCTAGAGAAATAAACAATTTTAAAGTTTATTTAGTACCTGTATTTCTGCTCCCTCAAGATAAATTTGTGAAAATTTTTGGTGGGTCAACTGAAATGGGAGGAGCTCGTAATTAATGAGGAAGTTGCATATAATTTACTTTTGATGAAAAACGTATTTAAAGTACAGCAAAATGCTTTAAAAATATATGCCTACAAGTAAACCCCCCTTAAAGTGAACCACCAGTCAGTAGCTAATTATTGAAATATTGAATATAATTAAAAAAGACAGGGTGGGCGAAACCGCGATCTGATTGGTGATGAGGTTTGTGACGTCACGATCCTGTACATCTGCGTGATACGTGGGCATCGCCATTTAACCTTGTCTTGTTTTCGTTTGTATTTGCATCGAATTCTGAGTAATTTGATCATAATTTTAAGGAGTTTTGGTGTATATTGTATAATATAGGTACAAATGTAGTAAGTTGTGTTTAATCTAGTTTACTGCGTGACTGTGTGACGGCTTCAGCAGATTCAGAATCACAATACGAGAATACGAAAGACATAACAGTGCCTGGACATAAATATTATAAGTGCTGGATAGTGCCCAAATTTACTTCCACAACAATAACTACCCCCAACAAATTATTCTTTAATGCACCAAAGGATGAGAAAATCAAGAAGAAATGGTGTTTAGCTTTGAAGAGGGACCTGAAAAGTTCACTTAGTGTAAAATCTACTTTGCACATCTGTGAAGATGATCATACAATACAAACATCACAGTCTCATTTTACCTGCACCCAGCCGACAGCATTGTCTCCATAACTTTCACGAACAGATCTACAACAAATATATATTTTTATTGTATATTATTTGAATGGAGAACATTTTGAGGTTATGCTTTTATTTACATTATATGTTATAAGAAATTACTACATAAAATCCAACAAAGATATTTACAGGATAAAATAAGATTCATATCAGACACATACCTCCCAGCTTTCACTCATTTTAGCTCAGCACCCATCAAATTCGGGTTGTTTCCTAAAAACGCAAACATTGCTAGTAAATTATCAGATTGTCCTTGGACAAATCCAACTTCTGTAGCCATACTATAAGACTGTACAGTTTTTAAAATAATTAATACGAGTATATAGATATTAACAATAATATAAGTTGATAACAATAACTATCCGGCACACGTAAGTCGCATAAACGCTAATGGTGAGATGAGGATCTCTGTGTGAGTAAGCGAGACTTGTTTTCCCGATACCGGATCGTGACGTCACAGTAAGCCGTCTTTGTTTACGGCTGCGTTTTGGCGCGGAGACAATTATTTTGATTTTCTATATTTTTTTAAAGGAAAACTATAAGTTAAAATTTTAAATTTTATATGGCAATTGATGTTATACAACGTGGGGAATTGAATAAGAGGAGAATAAAAAATGTGCAAATTCTTCATTGTTAAAGAAGTCTTTATTAACTAATTGATTTTTGTACCTAATCAAGGTAAATATAACCATGTTTTTTATAAAGCGCGGCATAACAAATAATTTACTATAGAGCTTGCGCTACTTTTATCAAAAATAACAAAAACTCTTGGTAAACATTAAAATAAAAAGTATTCGGCTTAGAGCATGATTGTATGTGAGTGTAGCCTTCGTACGAGAAAGGTGATAGTGATACAATGAGGCAGATGAGTTGGTGAGAGAGAGACAGGCAATAAGCGTTATCCGACTATTCGGTTGGCGTAAATTTCACAGATAAAAATATCTAATCAAAATATCTCAATCAATAATGTCAAAATATTTTGAGACGCTAGTCAGCTTACTTGTCTAACTGTGTCTTAGATACAGTATTTTGGTTTTATGGCCGTTACAATGCTACAGTCTAATACGGTCGTATTAGACATCTATAGACTATAGACACCATCGGACCGGACCACCGGAAACCTGGTCTATTTGGACAATAACTAAGACAGCACTGAATGCTAGTCCAAATTTTTGATATCTCGCCAGATATACAGGTATCGTGACCAAATTTATAGGTACACAGGAACGGCAACATTCTTTCACAAGACAAGATTAGGTACTTTGCGCTCTACTGACCAGTGTTTGGAGCAATTGAATTTTCGAATTCATCTATCCGCTGGTCCGGTCTGTTTGTGTAGACTTTAGCCCGAAAACGATATTCGTGCTCTTTTGTCGTATCTGGTGGTCCAGTCCAGTGATGTTTGGACGGTTTGAATTAATTGTTTGGACGGTTTGAATTAATTCCTAAGGTTTACCAAGAGCTTTTTCCAATTTATTTTTGTCGTGGTTCAGCAAAATCCAAGCACAAATACAATTATTTTAACTTTTATTACAGAAGGTTATCTTTACGTAAGAATTTTTTGTGAGCTTAATTTATAGATGTACATTTATCTCACTGATAATATTTTTTGCTGTGTAAATATATTACTTTCAATTAGTTTTAACAAATTTAATATATACATAGCGTAAGTTTTTATTTTTTGCACCATAAAACAAGACAACCATCTTTAAGCGCACATAGTTGCACAGATTGATGTTGTATCGTATAATTTTTTGGTCTTTAAAAACTGTAAAATTATTTAACTCTAAATGTATCTCATTTTGATTATAGCAGTCTTTGAACGTTAATAATGTAACTTTAAACCAAGATCTTTCAGAACGTCAGCTATGGATAGCAGAATATATGCGATATATTTTATGTTAAAATCGAGTACGAAAAAAAAACCTAAAATGAAACTGTACTTAAAATTTTCAGTATGTACATCATTAATTTTTTGTTGCCTACCAAAGTCGTCGAAAATATTACCTACTATGCTTCTGCTTAATCTACAAGCAACTAATTAATAAAGGTTTTTTCTGCCTGTCTGCAATCACTAAGCCGCTTGTGAATTTGTATTTGTATATTAAAAATTCTTTGTAAAAGAAAATCAATTTAAAAATGTTTAAATTGCACATTGTTACGATATTTGGCACGATTGAAAATGAAAAATTTGGGACGCAGCATGTGCGTTATGGTAGCGTATTTTCAATAAAGGTGTCAAACTTTATTAACTCAATTTGCTATTAACCTACAAACTTTAATTTTGGAATAGTATCTGTCAAGGCAACATGTCTTCCAAATTTAATCAAAATATCTTATTTTTTGAGATGCAAAAATTGTATATAAATAAATACTAAAACACATTGCGCAAATTTGTTTTAAATGCGCTCAATTAATTACTTTTTTAGTTATTGATGTGTTTTAAAAATTGGGCATGGGAATTGTAGAATCGCCTCAATATTTTTTACTAAAGCATAATCCATAACTGCCTCAAACTGAAAGATTTTCTATGCGTAATATGTTTGTTACGATTTTTTAAATTCCTTATTTTGTAAAAAGGATAAAGGAAGATTATTCCTAAATAAAAAATAATAAAAAAGATTCATTCATATGATAAGTAAATACATAGGTAAATTTCATGATTTACCTATGATATGATTTTGTTAAAACGGATGACATTTCTTCTAACGGAGTTCTTATTTAAAAGGGTTCAAACTTATTAACAAACGAGTATTCTTTCATTTAGATACAGATCATATTTTTCATAATAATTGTGTTGTTTTCCATGGGTTTCATAGTAATTATTGTTGAATTGTATTGCCAGCTTGTAACTAATAACATGTTCTTTTTAAGAAAAGAACATAATAATATACACAGGGGGTTTCGTGAGGAAAGCGTAATATTTTAAGGGCGTATTCTGGAAGTCCTTTCCGAGTTACAGGTTCAGAAAAAAATTCTAAAAAAAACAGTTTTTCTTAAATATTTTGAAAATAATGTAGGATATTACATTGAGCTTTTGATATAAAATTAATATACAAAGATGTTCAATGTTACGTCACAATACTACCACCAGCTCATGACACAAGGATTTTATTGCAAATGCGGATAAACGATATTTTGTTATCAGTGAGAAACGACAGGTTTTAGCAAAAAACTGAAGCTACCTTTTTTCTTTACAATGAACAATCATTTTGATGAAAAAAATGGCGTGCATTTTAAGCGAATTTTCATTCAGAAAAATTCGCGAATAGAAAGGTCATGATGAAAAGCTCTTGAAAATTTTTTTTTTAGATGAGCGCGAATTTTGGTCTCTAGAACCCAAAACCAAGGTCCGTTAAAATTTATATATATATATATATATATATATATATATATATATATATATATATATATATATATATATATATATATATATATATATATATATATATATATATATATATATATATATATATATATTTACAGGGCTTTCATTAATTCCCAAACCCCACGTGACCGCTTAAGTTAGGCAACCCGGCATACACAGTTGTACAACCTGAATTAATGAAATCCCTAACATGCCAGTGTTATCTCATATTTCCTTTGGGCTGTTATAAAAAATATGAAAATTATAATAAGTTGAAACAGTAAATGTCTTAAATGTATTTATTATTTAGTATTTTTAACAGTAAGTCTGTTCATGTATGGTTTACTGTTATTGATTGTTAGAAAAATAAATTAAAAACGTAATAAAATATTACTTTTATTTTGTATAGATATCAACATTTTGTAATGTACGTAAACAAATTGAGGTCCGATTATTTAAACTTCCAATTTACGGTTTTAGAAATGTTTATTGTGTAACATGTAACAAATATGTACCTGTTTGGGCAGAGGACGAACAGATTTGGTAGGGCTTCGTTCCATGCGAGGTCGAATATCGTCAGCAACATAACCTTAACATACCTACACTTTTAACTTGCGTAAAAAAGCAATGAAAATGCTAAGTTTTGATAAAAACTGTTTATTTTCATTGTCCAACAGATAGAAAATTATTTGAAGAAGGCAAACACTGGTCGAACTTGGAAAATGCACAATATACATACAAAATAACCGTCAAAAGGGAATTGAGCGCCAATAAACTGAACTGTCAATTGTCAATTGATTTAATAGCTTTAGGGACCTAGTCTAGTGGTTTTTTGGTTACTTTTTGACTGCCAACTTATAAAATCATATTCCACTAAGAGAGAGACAGAATCCGATCATGTGGGGTTCGGGAATTAATGACAGCCCTGTATGTATACAGATAATATATATATATATATATATATATATATATATATATATGGTTGTGTGTGTGTGTATATATGAATGAAACCTGACACATATGTTCATTGTATTAGGACCGCGAATGCTATAATGGACATTTTTCCACCAAAAATATACAATACGCTATATTTTTGTAAGTATCAGAGTAACTGAAATTAGACTGTACGTGTGGGTAGAAATGGTGTAAATAAACCTATGCGGTAAATTTTAAGTAGTTTGGTACACAATATTTAGAGTTTCTTCCAAATAAAAAATAAAATCTGAAGGACATGCGCTGAAACGTCTTAGTGGTTAAAGTCCAATGCCTGACAGACAGAGTAGTTAACTGCCACGCGTGGATTGATTCACACAACATGTATGAACCATCCATCAACTCTAACCAAACTAAATCAATAACAGCCATTAAACATACTACTCGAACCGACAATCGTAAAATCTCGGCCACAATTATGGAAAATGACAGCCGCCATGAAATTAAAAATTTGCCAAGTGATTGTTATTTAACTGGGGGATTCAATCAATTTGTAAAATACACTATATTTGTAGCTTGATGAACGTCCCCAAATGCAGTTTTATCACAGCATAGATATATTATGCTGTGATTTTGGACTGAAAGTGTAGCATAATATAGTAGAAATCAAGTCAGGTCTCTATTTAAATGATTCTAAAATAGATTCTTTTATCTTTAAACTTAAAGATAAGACGTCATATAAGACCGAAACAGTCGTGGAATGTGTTTCAATGGCAATTCTACCAATTCTGTAATTAATGTTAGGTATACTCTTAATATAATGTCCTGAGAATGAAGCCGATCTGAAGTATCATGCCACCAAAACGTTAGTCAAAGTATGCTTAGATGTCTGAATGGCACCGGGCTTGCCTTCTAAACAGAAGGTTACGTGATCGATTCCAGCAAGTGCGTTATGGTAGCGAATTATCTTTAAAATATTTTTAATAGCAAATGTATTTCTTTGATGAAAGCATGCATCAAACTTGGTTGCCTATATAGTAGAAACAATGTACCATATTTCATCGAAATAAATTTATTGTTTGAAAATATGTCCTGGGGATTTTCCTTCCCCCTTCGCGTGCATACAACTACCCTCATTGCATAAACCACAAGAGAAATTTCTTGTTCATGCCCGCCAAGGAAGTTACGGCACCTGGGGCAATAGGGGTGCTGTGCGGGGTAGACAGGGCTTAAGGGGGATATGGCTTCAAGATGTGAAAAAGACAACTTTCAAGCCCGTTTTATTCGCATTTTCTGCTCAAATTTCCTTTTTACTAACCACCCCGCCCAGCACTCCTATTCACTCCTGGTCCCGTAACTTCCTTGGGGGGGGGGTGGTTTGAACAAGAAATTTTTTTTGGGTTTTGTGGATCCAGGGGGGGGCCTAGGCACGTTTCTGAAAACAGTTTTTTGAAAAGCGTTCGGGAGCTAATCAGCAAATTTACCGAAAATTCGCTACCAAAACGCACTTTCTGCGTCCAGAATTTTTCCTTAAAAACGCATAATATTTCGATAAAAAATGCATTAACGAATTTGTTCTACGAAAATCAGCTAAAAAAGATTATAGACCGTTAAATCATAAACTTCACTAAACCTACAGCGAAAGCATCAACTTAACTAAACCGACAGCCAAAGCATCAGAGAAAGGGTCTATTTGAAACGAATTTTCTGTAAATATTTTAGTAAAATGAAGAACAACGACGATTGAATCTGAAACTTGAAGGTTTGCAGAACACTCTTCTTGCAACATGTTCTTTTTACAATCTGTATTTGTTTCACGTTCTTTGCCTAAACATTGCCAATTTTGACGTTTCAAATTGCAAGTGTGACGTTTGGATGAAAACTCCAAAATTTGTTTCTGTAACTGCCCATAACTTCTTTGTCTTTAAAGCTAGAGACCTCAATTTTGGTACAGGGTTCACCCTTTATAATACAAACACGCGTACCAAATTTGGTTGCCCTTTCTTATTTCCGGAGATATGAATTTTTTTAGAAGGGAAACACAAAATTTTCCAGGAAAACCTGGTTCGATTTTTCTGGCTAACAAACTTATCCAAGCCACTTGCAAAGGGAAGGTACTCACCAAATTTGATCAAGATCGGTCCATTATTTTTTGAGTTATTGGTCCGATATATATATAAATATATATATATATATATATATATATATATATATATATATATATATATATATATATATATATATATATATATATATATATATATAAATAAATAAATAAACACCGATCTCCTAAATAGCGATTTTTTTTATAAAAAGAATCTCTAAAAATGAAAAAATATACGCGAGCTTTGGTTCTAATAACAAAGCTGATGACCACTTTCAGCGGCAGAAAAACAATTATCATGTTAGTTAAATACGTAGGCATCATGAAATTTTTGTAAATATAAATTCATCATTATGTGAAAACTGGAACCTGCGATGAGCACTAATAAGTACACTTGGAGAACATAAATCACCACAACACATATTTCAGAGACCTCACGATCGTTTTGTTGACCATGTCAACGTCTTCAAAGGAAGAAAAATTCTGAATTCTTCCTCTGAAGGCGTTGACATGGTCAACGAAACGATCGTAAGGTCTCTGAAATATATGTTGTGGTGATTTGGGTTCTCCAAGTATACTTATATATATATATATATATATATATATATATATATATATATATATATATATTCGTCATATTTCAGAAAATGTAGATATTTAAAGTCTTCGTGACACAGGCTGTAATGGGATTAAAAAATACTGACCTTATTCGGAAATATTTTAAAAGACAATTGCAGTAATTACTGTAAAACCCAAGTTTAAAATTTATATATATATATATATATATATATATATATATATATATATATATATATATATATATATATATATATATATATATATATATATATTTCTAAATTATAGTTTAGTCTTCCATCGGTCAAAACTTTTCCATACATTTAAATGATTGTTTTCCTACATAACAATTTGTAGTTTAAGCTTTGAGCTGTTAGAACTTGAATAAAAAACAATATGCCATTATTATATTATATATTATAATATATTTCATATCTTCTAGATTTAAATTTTTAGTTGGATTGATGACATATTATTTACCAATCTCCTAATAGATATATATTTTAGGCAAGACTGTAAATATTTATTTAAGTTATAAGATGTAATCTATTTAACATTGTTATATTCTTGATAAATCTATTTACAACCTAAGTGCATTTTCCAGATTGACTGACTTCGATCGTTTTATTATAATTATTATTGTTAGTTATTTTTACCATTAATATAATGTTTGTTTTGACAATTGTTGTATATATCATAATTAATACTGTTATGGATAAAAGTAAATTTAAATTATTTGTAATTGTTTATAATGTTAAGTAAATGAGGCACTAATAACTGTTTAATAGTTTCTCTGAAATAAACTGTCTTGTTATGTACTGATTTACGTAAACAATAAACATCTGAAAACATATAATTATGCTTGCCTGTTTTAGTCAATTATTAGTGAATTTTCGTAGAAAAAATTCACTAATGGGGAGATCCCGACTTTTAAATTTTGAACAAATTTTTGCAAATGAGCGCGAACTAGGACCCCTAGAACCCATATCCGGGGTCAGTTTCAATTTTTATATGTTTATATATATATATATATATATATATATATATATATATATATATATATATATATATATATATATATATATATATATATATATATATATATATGTATCACACCGATAACTCAAAAAATAATGGGCCGATTTTGATAAAATTTGGCCTGTACCTTTCTTTTGTAAATGGCTTGGATAAGTTCGTTAGTCAGGAAAATCGGACGAGGTTTTCCGGGAAAATTTTGAGTTTTTATTGGAAAAAAATTCTTATCTCAAAAAACAATGGGCCGATTTTAATAAAGTTTGGCGTGTACCTTTTTTTTGTAAATGGCTTTGACAAGTTTGTTATCCAGGAAAATCGGACGAGGTTTTCAGAGAAAATTTTTAGTTTTCATTAAAAAAAATTCTTATCTCAAAAAATAATAGGCCTATTTTAATAAAATTTAGCATGTACCTTCCTTTTGTAAATGGCTTTGACAAGTTTGTTAGCCAGGAAAATCGAACGAGGTTTTCCGGGAAAATTTTGAGTTTTTATTCGAAAAAAAATTTATATCAAAGAATAATAGGCCGATTTTTATAAAGTTTGGAATGTACCTTCCTTTTGTAAATGGCTTTGATAAGGTTGTTAATCAGAAAAATCGGACGAGGTTTTCCGGGAAAATTTTGAGTTTCCATTTGAAAAAAATTTTTATCTTAAAAAATAAAAAATCTATGATAACCAATTTGGTAGGTACGTTTACGATATAAAAATTAAACTATACACCAAAATTTAGATTTCTATCTTACAAGAAAAAAAAGTTATAATAAAATATTATGTGCCAGATCATTTCTATGAAAATTCACTACCATAACGCACTTGCTGCATCCAGGCTTTTAACATATTTATTTACCTATTTATTTATTCATAGTAAAAAAGGCTAGGCGCAGCGAGTGCGTTATGGTAGCGAATTTTCATAGAACTGTTTTTAATGCTAAAGATGTTTTTTTAAGAAAGGAATCAAACCTAGTGGATAGTAAAAGCTACTGAACTGACTGAAAAAGTACAAAAATTTCTTAAACATAAATTTAAAATTTTCCCAAAAAAACTGTTCTCACTTTCCTGGCAAACAAACCTATCCCAGCAATTACCAAAAAACTACACCAGCCAACAATTTGTTTCATGAAAATACGCCATTTTTCTCAAACATTGGCTAAATAATCTTACACAAAAATTACATATAATCTTTTACGAAAATTTCTATAAAAAAAACTATTACACGAAAATTGGCTAAACAATTTTTTTTTCACAAAAATTCGAAAATATTTTTTCAGGTGAATTCACAAAGATTTTTTACAATGAATCTTTATTCGAAAATTTTCTGAAGAAATTACATGAAATTTAAATTATACACCTAATCTGTAATTAAAATGAAAAAAAAAGAAAATTTGAACCAGTGAAAGTAAAGAAAAATATAAGCGGAAAATGTCAATTTAATGTCTCTTTGATAGTTTACTTTATACTTTTGTAAAGTGGGTCTGTGAATAAGGATGATTTTTATTATTATTATTATTATTATTATTATTATTATTATTATTATTATTATTATTATTATTATTATTATTATTATTATTATTATTATTATTATTATTATTATTATTATTATTATTATTATTATTATTATTATTATTATTATTATTATTATTATTATTATTATTATTATTATTATTATTATTATTATCGACTTTAGCCTGAAGGGCTTTCACACTTCCTCAAAGGGAAACATTCACTTATCCCAGGTATCTCAGATACCAAAGGGACTGAGTTCAGATGGAGCCCTTTCCAAGTTATCGGGCCCTGAACGACAACGCGACACATCCCCTTTTCCCAGGAATTTCCGCACGGTATGGGCAGTTGCAAGTATTACCGCCTTCTGCATAACCTTATATAGATGCTCTCCAAGACCCAGTCTCTTAATGTTCTCCCGATAATTCTTAGTAACCACGCCAGTTAACGACATGACTATTGGAATCACTCGGACACTATCTGCCCTCCACTGTCTCTACTTGTATCTCGAGGTCTCTTGACTTAATGATCTTCTCATTGTACTTTATCTCTAGATTATTAGTGTTCGGGATCAATCAGCGTCACTTGATTGCAGGGCTTATCCACTATTATTATATCTGGCCTGTTATGGGCAACTCGTTGGTCTGAGCACGGTCCGATCCCAGTACAACCTGCATCCTGAGTTCTCTAGAACAGGCTCAGGGGTGTATCAATAGTAAGGCACTTTACTAAGATCTAAAAGTCCCAGTTTCAAGGCCAGTTATTGATGAAGTAGTTTCGTAACTGCGTCGTGCCTCTATACTCTGTTGCAGCAAACACTGGACATCCTCCGGTGACGTGGTGGATAGTATCTGATAACTAACACCCAAATCTACATTTGTCATCTTGGACCGAATTATCTCCAACTATATACTTCATTTAGTTTGTTGTGGGGATGACCTGGTCTTGTATGGCCAGCAAAAACCACTCTGTCTCTCGTAATATCTGTCCGGACATCAACCAGTAGTTCGACGCCAATTTGTCGACATGTGCCTGGGAGGTCTCATTCGGATGTCGTCCATAGAGAGCCCGCTGCATCCAAGATTGCAGCTTGTCCTGATCAGTCCGATGGTGACTTTGTATTTCGCTTTCTCCTAATTGTAGCGGTGTTGAAACATCTGCCTCGCATATGGCACGGTGTAGTTCAGAAGTAAGCGCCTGCTGATGGAAATATGTATTCACTATCTGCTGGTCCAACTGTTTACCAATATCCAACACTCCTCTTCCACCTTGGTGTCTAGGCAAGGTTACTTGCTCGATAGCACTACGGGGATGATGCTTTTTGGATTTTGTTAAGAGTGTTCGCACCTTCCGTTGTAGATTTTCGATGTCCGTTTTACTCCAGTTCACAATCCCAAATGGGTAGCTTAGTGCAGAACATGCATATGTATTCAGAGCTTTAGTCAGGTTCTTGCTGTTAAGATGTGATCGCACCATCTGCTTTACTCCTTTCGTAAACTGATTTGTCAGACCGTTCTTCATTACCGAGTGGTTTATTTTCTTTGCTTGCTGTATTCCCAGGTATTTGTAATACTCTTTTACATCCATCGAGGCAATTTGCTGGCCGTTCTGCATTTCATATACACCTGGTTGTATTTTCCCTCTGACTACACATAAGGTGTGACATTTGTAGAGCCCAAACTGCATGTTAATATCTCTGGAAAACGGTTCCACGATTTTAAGGAGTTGTTTCAGATGGTTCTTTTTGGAGGCCATCAGCTTAAGATCATCCATATACAGCAGATGATGTAGCCTCATTTGCTCACTGCCATTGCTTTTTATACTAAAGTCATATCTGGTGGAGTTCAGGCGGTTTGATAGTGGATTCCATGCGACGCAGAACCACAGTGGGCTTAGCGAGTTGCCTTGAAATATGCCTCTTCTAATTGGTATCGTGCTGGTTACGATGTTGTCACCCGTTTGTACCCATAACTGAATCTTTGTTCACCAGGTAGACAAGGTGTGTTCAAGGGACCTCACGATGTAAGTATCGATCTTATAGATCTTCAGTACACTTATGAGCCATTCGTGTGGAACTGAATCAAATGCCTTTTTCTAATTGACGTAGGCGAGATTTCTTCGTCCATTGTAAGCATGATTGCACACAACCGAATCAATTATTAGCTGTTCTTTGCATCCCATAGATCCTTTGGCACACCCTTTTTGCTGGCTCGCAATTATGTTGTTTCGTTCGCAGTGCGCATAGATGCGTTTCTCAAGGCAGGATGTGATCAACTTATATAGGGTCGAAAGACAAGTTATTGGTCGAAATCTGCCGGGGTCTGCAGAACAATGCTGGTCCTTTGGCAGAAGATATGTGTTTCCTTGTGTGAAAAATAATGTCATTTTCTTTGGGTCAAGTATAACATCATTTATTAACACCGCCAAATTTCTTCAGCCAAGGGTTTTGGTGGCCATCAGGCCCGGGTGCCTTTCAATTATAAAGCTATTTAATAACATCGGAGACTTCATCTGTGGTAAACGACTCATGCTGCATCTTTTCACAAATCTAACAAGCTCTGTGTTCTTCGTTAACCTAGCTGGCGCCAACATTGCAGGAGGCTTTTGTGGCTAGTTGACTTTGCCAGGACGCTCCAATTGTTCCTTATTTGGAAAAGCATCGGTGGTTGCATCCCTAGCTGAATTAAGCTGACGGTAGAGAGTCGTTTCAGAGTGTTCAAACATTGTATTGTCGCACTTTCTATTGTTGCTCGCTTAATATCTCCTCAACCGTTCTGCGTATACAGAAAGCTTCTGTTTTAAGGTGTCCAAACATCCTTGTGCAGTGTGAGCCACTTTCGTTTTACGAAAAATTTGCTAAAACTCATGTTTGGCAATTGGTGAACGTCAAATTTAGTGATCCACAATTGACGTTTGTTATATTGGAGATGTGTATGATGTTGTAAACTAAAGATTAATGAAAGAAACAAAAGACCCAATGGAGATATGGAAGAAATCTAAGAAAAACTGAGATTTTGATAAATCCTACTGCTACATTAGAAAATATAAATTTGGCAGTTTCGTTTGGATATAACCAGCAATCAAAATCGTATTATTTGCAAGCACTTGCATAGGCTTATTTGTAGGACAATGTATAGTTCATCAATTTGAAATAACAAACATAAATAAACTTATTAATATATATATATATATATATATATATATATATATATATATATATATATATATATATATATATATATATATATATATATATATATATATATATATATATCCCTTATATTTTTGTAAACAGATTAATACAATTTCCCTTACCTAAGTTAAAATAGGTTTAGTGGAGAATTATTAGAGTATATTAATAACGTGCCTAAATATAACTAATACCTGGTTTGCTTAGTGGAGACATTAATTGATAGACACATAACAAAGAAAATAAAAGCACAATCCACGATATTCAGAAAAGTTAAAGCAGACAAAAAGTTAGTCTGCTGAGCATTTCAACCGCAAGATTCTCGAGAGCATGCTTAAGAAAGCTGATTTACAACTAACTTTTTCGCCAAAAAATAAGTATGGAGTATCGATGAAATTAAATTATTATTAAGTACTACCTACATTAGTATACAGTAAGGACAGTAATATTAAAAACTCTAGACGCAGCAAGTGCGTTATGGTAGTGAAATTTCATTTAAATGTTTTTATTGCAAATATGTGTGTTTTCTTTTTAAGAAAGCTGGCATCAATTTTGGTTACCAGTACAACCTATATAGTGAAAACAATGTGTCACGTTTCATAAAAATAACTTTATTGTGTGAAAATGTAAAAAAAATCCAAAAAAAAAACTTAAAATGTTCCCGGAAAAACTCGTTTCTTGCTAAACCTTATAGGTTAATATCAAATTGGGCTATTCAAAGATGAAGCATTTGATCAAAATTCGCTACCATAACGCACTTTCTGCATCCAGAATTTCTTTTCTCACAAACATGCATTATATTTCGATGGAAAATGCAAAAATGCAATAACATAAGGCGTGTTTGATTTAAAAAAAAAAGAAAATTTGTATCACCAACGACTTATGGGCCAGCCTGGGATTGTAGAAATATTTTTTTAAGATGTAGCTCAAGACACCCTACAATTAATATATACATTTTTTTTCATATCTTGTATAATAACGGATATATTGAGCTTTATTGATTTTTTACGAAAATTCTACAAAAATTATATACCATTAAACGATAAACTTTATAACTAAGACTCCTGCCAAGCATCAGAGCAAGGGTCTATTTGAAATGAATTTTCTGGAAACATTTTAGTAAAATGAAGGACAATGACGGTTGAAACTAAGACTTAGGTTTGTAAAACATCCCTCTTAAAACATTTGATTTCCATAGCCCGTATTAGATTCAAGTTATTTGCCTAAATTTTGCCGATTTTGACGTTTTCAATCGCAACTTTGACGTTTTGAGGAAAGCCCTATTTATTTTTCTTTAAATTCCTATAACTCTTGTCTTTTGACCTACATAGCTAAATTTTGGTGATTTTTTTTTAAGAAAATTGACTAAAAGATTGAATACTCGTATAATTGAAATTCTGAAAATTATGTGTGTATACAAAGTGTTGCGTTATATGGGCGGCAAACAGGATGAAACGTATCTAAAACGCATACGCAAAAGTACTGCGAGTCTCTAAAGCCAAAAGTGACCAATCCCAAGTGTCAGAGGGCTTACCTACTAGCTACTACTAACACCTAAAAGGAAATAAGGACGTGCGGGCCACGCGCAAACGAATTTGATTGATCAACGACCTAGTACCTACATCTTACTGCCAATGTTTGCACGTGAGTGTACAATGCAGAAAACGTATTCTAAGCTGCAAACATTTGCGGCCGTGGCTCCGACACAGCCTCTGTAAATTTTTTTCTGAGAAAATATGGAGTGTTGGTTCAAAGAAAAACTCGCATGTTAATACCATAAAAATGGAAGTTACCCCGTAAAGGTCATTTTTAACACAAACCAAGTATTTACATAACAAAGTAACTCAATTCTTAATAAATCAAAATATATTACAATAAACATCACATGACCGTTCTAAAACGTTCGTGTATATTACGCAATTATTATATAAATAACTTCTTGACCCAGTACCTTGAAATTGATAAGCTTGGTACTAAAATATAACAATAAATAGGTTGTTCATTGTTTCATTCGGAATTTTTCATTCATTGGTTATATTTCTCTTTGTCTCCAGATGTTCTTTATCTCTTGTGGTGCTGATACGTCGTACATTAAGATATCTGCTGACTCATGTAGCAATGAATTCATCTCAGTTGTGTTGGCTACCTAAAATAAGATAATTGATATATTTTGTCTTTTTTGTAACTTGAGAAATCAAAGACTTAACCAAGAAAATTTCTTTGGGAAATAATGTAGGTTTAAATCAAAAAAGTCTGGGCGCAGCAAGTACGTTATGATAGTGAATTTGCATAAAAATGTTTTTAATAGCCAATATATGTGTTTTTTTAAATATAGCAGGCATTTTGGTTACCAGTATAACCTATATAGTTAAAACAATGTGTCATGTTTAATTAAAATAACTTTATTGTTTGAAAATGCACAAAAATTTCTGAAAGTAAACTTAATCTGTTCCCGAAACAAACCGTTTCTTGGTCAACCTTATAGGTTAATAGCAAATTGAGCTTTTCAAATATGAAGCATTCAATCAAAATTCGCTACCATAACGCACTTGCTGCGTCCAGAATTTCTTTTCTTACAAACATGCATTATATGTCAATGTAAAATGCAAAAATACAATAACATAAGGCGTGTTCGACTAAAAAAAAAATATTGTATCACCAACGACTTATGGGCCACCCTGTGATTGTAAAAAGAATTTTTTAAGAAGTAGCTCAAGACACTCTATAATTATGTAAATAATTTTTTTCATATCTTGTATAATAACGGATATATTGATTTTGTACGAAAAGTCGACAAAAATTATATACCATTAAACGATAAACTCTATAGCTAAGACTACTGCCAAGCATCAGAGAAAGGGTCTACTTGAAATGAATTTTTTGGAAACATTTTAGTAAAATTAAGGACAATGACGGTTGAAACTAAGACTTCACGGTTTGTAAAACATTCTTCTTGAGACATTTTCTTTCCATAGCCCGTATCAGATTCAAGTTATTTGCCTAAATGTTGCCAATTTTGACGTTTTAAAACGCGACTTTGACGTTTAGAGGAAAACCTCAATTTTTTTTTTCAAATGCCTATAACTTTTTTGTATTTTGACCTACAACGCTATATTTTGGTAGGTAATTTACCTATAATGATATAAACCCGTGCACCAAATTTGGTTGGCCTTACTTTGTTATTTGCGGAGATATAAATTTTTTCTAAAGAAAACACAAAATTTTCCGAAAAAACCTCGGCCAATTTTCCTGGCTAACGAACTTATCCAAGCCACTTGCAAAAGGAATGTATTTGCCCATTCCAAAATCACTGTGCCTTGAACTAGTCTGCACACCGATTGGTAGGGTGATGTTTTATATTGCCCTGTCTCCGGTCTAGGCTGACCGAAGATCAGTTGTCTTTTGCGGTCCAGAGCTTTACACTCGCACAAGATGTGCTGGGCTGATTCCCCCCCTCGCCGCAGAGTCTGCATGCGAGGTCCCCTTCGAAACGCCCCATTTTATGCAGGTGTTTCTTGACGGCCATGTGTCCCGTCAAGATACCTGTTGTGTTTCTGAGCTGTCCTTTGCTAAGATTTAGCAGCTCCACAGCTCTCTTTTAACTGGGTTCGTCAATTATTAACTTCCCATGTCTGAGCCCTGGACAGTCTGCCCAGTACACCTTGTGTTGGTTTCTGACCTAGGACTTAATGGCTCCCCTGGCAGTGCTCTTTGTCACGCCCAGAGCCGGTTCTCGTCCCATAAATGGTTCTGCTGACCCTCTCTTCGCGAGACTGTCAGCTTCTTCATTGCCTTTGACCCCCGAGTGACCCGGCACTCAGATGAGGGTCACCTCATTCTGCCCAGCCAGGTCGCTCGTCTCGTATCGGCACTCACTCACCAGCCAGGAATTTACTCGTGGGCTACTTAGTGCCTTAAGGGCTGCCTGGCTGTCTGTGGCTATGAGGATCCGCTTGTTGGTGTAGCCCCACATCTTGTTTTCCCGCACACAGTGCAGGATGGCGTACGTTTCGGCCTGAAACACCGTTGCATGGGCTCCCACGGAAATACTATGACTTACCCTCGGTCCTTCAGTGTAAACACCTGCCCCCGTCCCACGCTCCCCGCAGGAACCGTCCGTGAACCAGACGAGCTCATCCCGTGATATGCCCGGCGTCTCCTCCCGCCTTGCCTCGCGGTCGGAGATTTCCACTGTAAAGTTGCTTTCCCTGCATATTCGCGGGCTCGCGAAGTCTGACCTCATTTCAAGCATGGGCTCCTTCACGATCTCCTAAATTTTGCAGTGGCCCCTGAAGCCTGGGTTGATCTTCAGTCTACCATTGCAGGCTAGTCTGTATAGTCCTAGCCTGGCCTCACCTATAATAACTAAGTGTAGGGGGGCAGATCCAGCAACACCTCCATGGCGGCTGTAATGCCTAGGCAAGCCATCCTTTGAATCTTGCCTAGTTTTTGTTTGGCACTTGATTGTGTCACCTTAGGCCACCAGACCAGTGCCGCGTATGTTAACGATGGTTTGACCACCCTTCTGTACAGCCAGTGGGCCATACTAGGTCTTAGTCCCCACGTTTTCCATATAGCCGCTTAGTGACGGCTAAGGTCACGACTGCCTTATGCAGTATTTTTCCAATGTGACCATTCCAGGTTAGCTTAAAGTCCAATACGACCACAAGATATTTTACCTCCCTGGCCATTGGAATGCTCCTACCGTATAGAGTGAGAGTTCTGTGGCTGTCGCACTTCCTCCTCCTCGTAAACGGCACGATGGTTGCTTTCTCTGGGCTCACCACGAGCCCTTGACCAACCGTCCACCATTCCACCACTTTCAGTGCACTCTGCATGCGCTCCCACGCTGACTGTGTGGCCTTTCCTCGGACTATGATGACAATGTCGTCCGCATAGCCCTGTACCTCATACCCCCCTCCCAAGAGCCTCCCCAGCAGACCGTCCACGACTACGCACCAGAGCAAGGGAGACAGAACGCTTTACTGCGAACACCCCGCCGCGACCCGAGCCAGCAGAGTCCCTGCCGCTAGTGAAGTGAACACCGCCCTGTCCCTGAGCATGGAACCGATCCACCTGCAGCAGGTCTCCTCTATTCCACGCTCCCGGACAGCTGCCAGAACCGATCCGAAAGAGGTGTTGCTGAAGGCCCCCTCTATGTCTAGAAAGGCCCCTAGCGCCACCTCCCTGTTCTCCAGCGTATTCTCCAGTTTCAGCACCAGTTGGTGCAGTGCTGTTTCTGTTGAGAATCCTGCTCTGTATGCATATTGCCCGCAGTGTAGGGGATATGCTTCCAGTACACCGCCCCTAATGTGCCGGTCGAGCAGTTTTTGCACTGTTTTTAGCAAGAAGGACATGAGACTTATTGGCCTCGGGTACTTTGCCTGGTTGGACGCCCAGGTTTAGGAATGAATAGAACCCTGGCCAGTCTCCATGCCCTCGGAATGTACCCCAGAGCCAGGCTGGCCCTCATAATGAGGGTAAGCACCGGCGCCAGTATATATATATATATATATATATATATATATATATATATATATCCCCTGTTGGAGCATGATGGGCATTATTCCATCAAATCCCGGCCATTTTCATGGCTTAAAGCTGTTAATGGCCCATCTGATTTTGCTCCAGGTAACCACCTCTTTAGCGACTGTCCAGTCTACTCTAGATGCCCGCCTATAAGGCGCCTATATTTCTGAGTGTTCCCAGTCTGGAGGTCATTGGTTTATTATGTTACAGCCGGGGAAGTGCGTCTGGAGTAAAATTTTCATAGTTTCCTCCCCCGAGCTTGTAAAGCCTCCCGTGGATGTTCTAAGGGAGGTATGTTGGTCTGAGTGCCCTTGGACAGGATCTTGTGTAGTCGAGCACTCTCGGACGTGTTTTCCACTTCCTCGCAGTGCCTTCTCCTCCATGACTCCTTCTTGGCGTCTCTCAGTCTTTTGTTATATGTCGTTAGGGCCTGTCTATATTCATCCCATACTCCCGACCTTCTGGCCGCGCTAAACAGCTTACGAACCTGCGTCCTCCTTCGCCTGAGGTCCTCGTTCCACCACGGAACGTTCCTGGTGGACACCCTCATTTTCAGTGGCAGTTGGCGTTATAGGCCGAGGTAATTGCGTCTCGCAATTGGGCTGCTGCAATCTCGAGGTCTATTGAATTGTCTATGGTATTCTTAACCCCCCGCAGTTCCACTGCTAGGTCTGAGCTGTAGGCTTCCGAGTCCACCCTGCGGGGGTCTCGATACCATACCGAACTATCATACCTCAGAAGAAAAATTCCTTGGCTCAAGATGCCTCGTAGCATATAAAAAATATGTATACATTTTCTGAGCCTTTTGTTGATTGTTTCAAGGTGACAATTCAATTCAAAATGCTGGTATATTATAATCCCAAAATAATTTACGCTAGTCTTTCACTTGACTATTTCATCTTTTACTCGCATTACGGGAATATTGCACGGGAGACCCACCCTCGTAGGTGAAAAAGTACGTTTGATTTTTTCGCGTTCAGATTTATATTATCAGAAGCTACAGACGGAACAAGGTCTTGAAAAATATTATAACTATATACAATACTCACTACAGGTATTTTCACCACATATGATCACAACAGCATCCGCATAAGCTATAAGATCGCAGTCGCGGGTCTCAAATTTCTCACGGATGTCGTTTATGTAAACCAAAAACAGGATAGACCCCAATACAGATCCTTGAGGAATCCCACATTTCGTTATTTGTGGATCACTTAGAACATTACCTATACTACCTGTAGCCTATTGTACAAGTAGTTCCCAATTAAATTCAGGCATATACCCCTTACACCCATCCGGTCCAGCTTTTGTATCAGTATGTCATGATTTGCCGTATCAAAGTTAGTCAATACCGTCGAGCAAAGTTTGCTTAGTGCCTATTTAGTAGAATATTATTTGTCTGAACTCAAACTCATTAATAGATATTAAGTTGATCTTATTAACATATTCAATAAGTCACACATAAAAAGCTCTCTCAAATATCTTGGCCAGCGTGTTAAGCAAACATATAAAACTATTGTTTATTTTTTTAAGTCGATACGCCCTGTCACAGGCACGTCTGTGCATAAATCGTCCTTAAACTCACAACATATTTTACATAAATGGCTAATTTTATATCAGCTGTAGCTTCACCGTCTACGAAAACTTTGGTAGTAAAGGTTTTCATTTAATTCATTAATTGTTGTTACCCTTACATAGTGAAACCGTACCATACTGTATACAGACGTAGACACTTTTTATATGGGTTCACAGGTGCTTGTTTTTTCTCCGTGATCGATTTCGCCTTTTACGGCATCGTCAGACAGGAGAAATTTCAATATATTAATACGCACTCATGACAACCAAGAAACCCAGCACTTGTTGAGCCAGGGAAGCCTCCGCATCTTTACTTTTAATTTGGTGTTAATAGTTTTAAAGACAGACTAATTTGTAATTAAAAATTACACATACACTTACACTTCTGACGTTTTGTAGATCATAATTCTAGAAACTGACAGAGTTCTTGAAATAAAAATATAAAATATGGGGAAACAGATGGCCTGTTACATTTAACCGTGTTTTTAAGATGACTAATTCGGTATGTAAATAACAACCACCTACGATTTCATTAAAAACATTTAAAAATATTGCTCCCAATTTAAATATAGATATCCGTGTTAAATGTGGAACATAAACAAAGTCGGGGTATGTTGTCCGAAAATTTTTATACGCAAAGTTTGTTAACATCACTGCTAATTGGTTTTGCCGAAATCCAGTCTAAAAGCAAACTTTGAATAACATGATACATGAGTTTCTCTGGTATTAGAAAATATATCGGAGAAAAGAACTATTATTAGAAATATTTAATGAGACGTGAATAACACAAGCCCTAGCTTCGGTTATTCGACAAGCTTAAGACTTATATTCTGAAGAATTACGTTAAATGTCATTTACTATAATATGAAAGGTACATTATAGTGTATATATTATGTAAATAGATAAAAACCGAAATTAAACCCGGATATGGATTCTAGGAGAGCTAGTTTGCACTCATTTCAAAAAAATCTTTTTAAAACTCAAAATTCGCGTTCTCTTCATTAACAAATTTTTTCTACCTAAAAATTATAGACCATTAAACCATAAACTTAACTAAAACTACTGCCAAAACATCAGAGAAAGGGTCTATTTGAAATGAATTTCCTGGAAATATTTTAGTAAAATGAAGGTCAATGATCGTTGAAGCTGAAAACTTAAGGGTTTGTAGAACACTTTTCTTGCAACATTTTCTTTACATAACCCGTATTTGTTTCAGAATCATTGCCAGTTTTAACGATTCAAATCTCAACTTTGACGTTTTGAGGAAAACCCCCAGTTTCTTTTTTAAATGCCTATGACTTTTTTGTCTTTTCACTTACAGACCTGAATTTTGGGACGTGGTTCACTTTTTACAATACAAACACGCGTGCCAAATTTGGTGGCCCTTGCTTTCTTATTTCCGGAGATATACAAATTTTCCGAAATACAAATTTTCCTGGAAAACTTGGGCCGGTTTTCCTGGCTAACAAACTTATCCACGCCACTTGAAAAAGGGATCTACATACCAAATTTGATCAAACCCCATTATTTTTTGAGTTATCGATGTTGAACCAAAGATATTGAATAGGGGTGGAAGTTGTGTTTTAACAGAATTCTATGAATCAAGCTCTTCGAGGGTCCTGTCTGTAGAGCCACTTGTCTCAAGGATGTCATAGGATATGCCGCGAAATATGCCAGAACTGAATTTCCACATTTTCCATAATTAAGAATGGGTTTACTTTTATGCATTTTTGCGTTAACGGTGCCAAAACTTTTGTAATTTTCTATTATTCGCCGAATACTCTTCCGTGACGGTTTCTGTTTATCTGGACATCTATCAGCAAGTATCTGGCATGTTCTTGATAAAACTTTGTTACATTCCCCATCGATAATAAACAAATTTAAACAATCTTCGTGTGTATAATTCAGTCGCTTCGGCATGACTTAAATTAATACTTGTCAAATGACAACAAATAGTGACATTTCTATAGTGCTCGATAGTTTTCTTTCAACGTGCGTTGAAAGAATCAATTTTCAATGTGAATTTTTGATCACCTGTATTTATCTATTATCAAAATAACATCACAGGCCACTAAAGTAGTTCTCTTTTTACATGGAAATAAAATCCAATTAAATGACAAATGCTTTCAGATATGAGAAATCGACAGTTGTGTTTAGGCCTGCAAACGCCATTTTTGACATAACATTTGAGATATGTCAAAAAACTCGGGACGCAGCAAGTGCGTTATGGTAGTGAATTTTTATTAAATGCTTCAAATTTAAATAACTCAATTTTCTATAAACTTAGAGAGTTTAATTTCAATACGTAGTAAGGTTTTTCCTAAGGCAAGATATCCACAAAATTTCATTTAAATAACTTTGTAATTTTCAGAGAAAAAAATTTTTTTTCGAAAGAAAGTTTAAAATTTGAATAACTCAATTTTCTCTAAACTTAGAAACTTGAATTTTGGTACGTAGTAAGGTTGAGGCAACATATATAGTAAATTTCATTAAAACAGCTTTGTTACTTTCGGAGAAAAAAATTTTTTTCGAAAGAAAACTCAAAATTTTTCCGGAAAACCCCGTCTGATTTTTCTAGATAACGAACTCATCCAAGCCATTAATAAAAGACAGGCACTTGCCAAGTTTCATCGAAATCGGTTAATTATTTTTTGAGTTATCATATATATATATATATATATATATATATATATATATATATATATATATATATATATATATATATATATATATATATATATATAAACATATAAAAATTAAACCTATTTACAAATGAACTTTAATAAGATATTATGCTGTGACAATACCTCTCTCAAGCACCCTAAAATATAATCAAAATGTGCACAGTTATATATGTTTTATTTCTTTTTCCCTTGTCTTAATACACTACATATTTAATTTACTTATTTGATTTCATAAATAGTCGGTTAATAGTGACTTGGAATGAAGTAGACACCACATCTTCAAACATATTAAGAGAATATGAGTAAATCAACAGCAACTGGGAATGAATTCGGTCAGTCCACCAGCCACGTGGTTAAAAAACACTGTTTGTATGAGTGGTTACAACTCTACCTCTAAATAAAAGGACTGTAACAGCGGCAGAAGCAGAAGTCAATGGAAGGTGTGTGTATTCGCAAAGAAACTATTGACTATTAATAACAACAATTGACTAAAAACGCTGCGAGTTGTAAGGAGAAAATAATTATACTACAGAGGTGATAAATGATAATAAATTACAATAGGGTTATATATAATCGTAAATGCTTCCAATGATTAACAATCAGTGAATTCAGTATTATTGACATTTCTATGAAAGTTAAAAATGAATTTCATGAGTCAATGACAATAACAGAAGCATTGACTAACCAACAGCAACCACATACCTATGATTTAAACATAAATGTTTCAAATTTGAATAGCTCAATTTTCTGTAACCCTAGAAAGCTGAATTTCGGCACATAGTTAGGTATTTCCCAAAGAAATATGTAGACCAAATTTTATCGAAATTTTCGGGAAAAAAAATTTTTTTTGAAAGAAAACTCAAAATTTTCCCGGAAAACCCAGTCCGATTTTCCTGGCCAACGAACTCATCCAAGCCATTAGTAAAAGAAAGGCACTTGCCGAGTTTCATCTAAATCGGTTAATTATTTTTTGAGTTATCAGACGGATACATATATATCTATATATATATATATATATATATATATATATATATATATATATATATATATATATATAAATATATATATATATATATATATATATATATCTATATATATATATATATATATATATATATATATATATATATATATATATATATATATATATATATAAACATATAAACATTCAAACTGACCCCGGATATGGGTTCTAGGGGTCCTAATTCGCGCTCATTTGAAAGAATTTTTGCAAAGTCTCACCATCCATACCTCTCTATTAGTGAATTTTTTTAATAAAAATTCACTAAAAACGGCTAGACTAGGTATAGGACATATGCATAAAATGTGTCTAGAATTTCCCGTGTTATCTAAAAATATCATAATATATAGGGTGTCTTATTTAAAGTAAACAAGTTAACATCAACAACCTGTATAACCGGAAGGGCCACCATCTTGAAAATATATTAGCCCAGTGAGCTGCCAAATTTTCAAAACTTTCCAAAGTCTAGTTTCCGCGAAATAGACCATGAGCGTTCGTCCTGGGACACCTGTATATATATATATATATATATATATATATATATATATATATATATATATATATATATATATATATAAACATATAAAAAAAATCGAAAGTGACCCCGGATATGTGTTCTAGGGGGACTATTTCGCGCTCATTTGAAAACAAAATTTTCAAAATTCAAAAGTCGCGATCTCCTCATTAGTGAATTTTTTAAGACAATTCACAAAAAAAAGTGGGGGCGCTAGGAAGAAAATTATTCTCAAAGTGGTGGGGGAAATAAATATGAGAACCTATGGGTCAGACCTTCCATTAAAACGACGGAATGCATCAGAATTTTACATCTTCCTTTCTAGTTTTAACTTTAACTTGATTGATTTCTTGAAGAATGATAGTCCAAATTACTAAGGTGATAAGAATTGTTATGGCGATAATAAATTCGAAATTCTTCACAGCATGTATCAGGTGACCTGCTTTATATTTTGAGTCAGCATTGAAAGAATTTTCTTGTCTTTTTCCAAGGATTTGACTACTTCTGATAAATTATTTAGAAAGGTTTTCACAGCCACATATTTTGCCGAGCGTCCTGTCTGACTGCTTCCATTTAAGTCTGTCCAATTTCCTGTCTGACACCTGATAATAAATCTTTGGATGAACTCTGTCGGTGTGCCACACTTGATATTACCGCCCCGACTTTACCACCCTCCCCTTCGATCCGGTACTGATTGTAAAAGGTAGCTTTATTATTATTTATTTATTTACTGTTATAAATTATAGTATGTACTTACACTATTGATGATACCATTTCGTTGGTTTTTTTGTTGTTTTATTTTTGACCATTTCAAAGAACAATAAAGCTCATACAAGAGCAAACCTCTGATCTTACTGAGGCCTGTGCCTAACATTTCAAGAACTGATAAAATATGTCTGCACATTTTTTCTTTTAAGCTGAGAAGTTCCAGAGACAATTCTAAAATAAAAAATACTTTTTACATTTTAGTGAAACTCTTAAGTCCACTGACAATACCATGCACTAAATAATGATAAACAAATAACTTTTTGCAATGGCAATGAACCACAACGTCTTTTATTTCATTTATGATCAAAATTTAAACGGTTCGACATATGTTGGCTTTTTAAGAAACCAGGTAGGTTCCTACTTTTCTGGAAAATATATTTTTGGTAGACGGGGCAAATTACTGGTATCAATTAGCTGGTGCTCCACCTCACTGCACCATTGCAATAGATCATGAATTAAACCAAATGTTGTAAAACTGATGATTATGCGATTAGGTCCTTGGTTGTGACCAGCGATATCCTCAGATTTAACCCTGCTAGACTTTTTTGTGCAGAAAAATTAAAACAAAAGTGCATGAAATTCCTGTTAACACATGCAAAGAATTACAGGCATGTGAGATGTAGCATTCAACAACTTGGACCCCTTATAAATTAGAAGAGCGACTGCACAAGGTGTCAAAAGGCAGTGAATTAAGCGTTTAGAAGCTAAAGGTAATTATTTTGGAAATAAGTAATAAGAGGCATTAAAAATTATTTGCCTTTTTTTTAAGTTGACAATGTTTTAAATTAAACCAATTCAAAATAGTGTTGCAATTTGAATCACAACTTCCACATGGCTGCGATTATCTATTCTCCTCTGAAAGACATTCTCGTTAAATGAATTTAGATTCCATGACTCGACCATAAAGAAAATATTCGTATTTCTGTACACATAAAGTTCTGAAACATTATATTACTCGATTTTTAACGATAAAATGCCAATTTGCACCAAATCACCCCTCATTTATCCCCTACCCTCTGAAGCGATCTCACCCAAAAACAATTTGAGGCGTTCCTTTATCGAGTGGTAACTGGATGCCAAATTTTAAGATGATATCTCAATTCGTTCGAAAGTTATTGCGCCTACTGACAAATAGACGTACAGGACGACAGACAAAAAAATCCGTTCCAGAATCACGTTTTCTATATGTTTTGAGACTGTTTACGCCGTTTTAGCAAAAGAAAATGTCGAAATATCTGGTGCTCCTATTCCATTCCCACACATTTAAACCCTAATTTAATTTCAGCACAGAATACCAGATAGTTTTTGGAATTGAAAATTTTCTAATAAACAAACCCTAAATCGTTATATTATTTAACGAAAAAATTTCCATTTTCACCAAATCACCCCCCATTCATCACCTACTCCCTGGGGAGATTTTACCCAAAAACAATCCGAACCGTTTGTTTGTCGGGTGCTGTGTACCAAATTTGAAGACGATATCCCAATTCGTTCTAAAGCTATCGTAGCTACAAACAGATAGACATACAGACTGGCAGACAAAAAAGTTCAGCTTTAGCCCCTACTTTGTTTCTTCTCCACATCAATGACATCCTCTCTAGCACATCCAACCCAGTTCACAGTTGCGCGGATGACAGCAGTCTCCACTCAAATATACAATACTCTAAGCCTGTCTCTTTAGCCCAATTAGATGAGGATCGCGGACTCATGAGGGGTTCTGTCTCTGTTGATCTCCAAAAAATATTAGACTGGGGAAGTAGAAATCTTGTACAATTCAACTCCACCAAATCTCAGTCTTGCTTTCTATCTCATAAGAGATACACCAGCCCTAGACCCATCACAATGAACAACCAAGTTATTCAAAGTAATCAGTCATTTTCATTTGTTGGCATTTCTGTGGATCGAAATCTCAATTGGCACCAACATGCCAAATCATTAGGCTTGCTCTTCCGGGCTCGCAAATACTTTTCACCAGCTAATCTCTATACCTGATATACTTCACAAATAAGGCCAAACATCGAATAATGTTTCCATATCTGGGGTGCCGCTGCCGCTTCTACACTCGCTATCCTGAACTCCATTCAGAGACAGCTATACGTCTCATCGGTGACGCTACCCTCACCCAAAGGCTACCATCCCTTGCACACCGACGTGCCGTTAGTGACCTCTCTCACTCTCTCTCTCTCTCTCTCTCTGTTATAATTATCTGCACGGGCACTACTCAGAGGAGCTTTCTTCCATAGTTCCTCCACCTGCTGCCTCCAACAGATCTACCAGGGGAACAAAGCGAATGCACCCTTTTACTGTCCAGGTCACCAGACAGAGCATCTTGTTATGTCCGCTCTTTTGTCCCGAGGACTTCCAAGTTGTGGAATTCCTTGCGGGCTCATGTTTTTCCTTCTCCTCCAATCCTCCCAACCTTCAAGTCCAGAATTAACAAGTTGCCTCTTTCCTCCTTGTCGACACCCACGGTACGATCGTATTTAGGGTCTGAGCCCTCGTGGTGTGTTGTTAAAATTTTAAAAAAAGCAACTCCATCTGACAGTCTTCGCAGTTAAAAGAAATTTCTTTAAAATTTGTAGAAAATGCCTTAAAGCAAATGGCGGACATTTATAAAATCAACTTTAAAATGAAAATTTTCTTTTTGGTATTGCTTTTAGGTTTATTGACATTTTTTAAATTGTTATTTTCAAAAGTTGTAGCTATATATTTCATGAGGTTATATTTTTCAATGCTTAGTTTCATGTCATTTTTGTTTCTCGTTGTTATAGCGATATTTGTAACTACAAAACATCTTTGAACCGATTTGTTTTAATTCATGTATTATTTTCCAAACTTAAGGAATATTTTCGACACAGTTTTTTTCTAAAATGGTGCATTTAAGCGATTTTATTTATTTTTTATGTATTAATTTAATTTTAACCTTTTTCTAAAGCAAACTGAATCCTGTTTTAAAATAACTAGTCATTTACCAAGAATCACTATTCTTAAAAAGAAAGTGAAGAAAATAATATAGGGATGCGGGAGCTCAACGCCATGCATATTAAACAGAAAAAATAAGCAGGTATGTGTGTTTACCGCCGATAGAATCCTCTTTCACCAAAATGTGAAGTCCATTACCCAATAAATAAGTGATTCATCGTGCAAAAATGAGGTCACCCTCATCTGGGTGCCCGGTCTCTCGGGTGTCAAAGGCAATAAAGATGCTGACAGTCTTGCGAAGGGAGGATCAGCAGAAGCATTTATGGGACCTGAACCGGTTCTGGGTGTATCGAAAGGCACAACCAGGGAACCATCAAGTGCCCTCAGGGAACAGCATAAGGCATACTGGGCAGACTGTTCAGGGCGCAAACACCGGAAAGCCTTAATTGGGCAACCCAATCCAAAGAGAGCTGTGGAGCTGCTAAATCTTAGCATAGGGCAGCTCATTAACATAACAGGACTCTTGACGGTACACATGGCTGTCAAGAAACACCTGCATAAAGTGGGGCGATTCGAGGGGGACCTGGCATGTAGACTCTGCGGCTAGGAGGAGGAATCAGCCCAGCACATCCTGTGCGTGTGTAAACCTCTGGACCGCAAAAGACAACTGATGTACGGACAGCCTAGACCGGAGACAGAGCAGTATAAAACTTCACCCTAACGATTGCTGTGCAAACTAGTTCAAGGCACAGTGATTTTGGAATGGGTGTAGTAGAAAATACAAACGGCATGCACAACAAGTCGGCAAAGACGAGCCCTAAGGAAAAAAAACTTTATCCAAAGCAAACTGAATCCTGTTTCAAAAGAACTAGTTATTTACCAAGAATCACTATTCTTAAAAAAAAGTGAAGAAAATAATATAGGGGTGCAGGAGCTTAGAACGCCATGCACATTAAACAGAAAAAATAACCAGGAATTTGTGTTTACCGCCAATATAGACCTCTTGCACCAAAATGTGAAGTCGATTACCCAATAAATAAATGATTCACCATGGAAAAATGAAATAAAATATTTTTCTTCCTAAGGAAGCGAAATTGTATTAAGGTAAGTTGACTTGATCCACCTTATTTTCGTCCTATGTAACTAAAACTGAACTTTGCCTATTTTTACTGTATAAACCTAACCTGCGCATTGAATGGAAGACTAGTATTTGTAAACACTTTATAAATAATTCAAAAAATCGGCACGCACTTATCCACTGAAAAATTTTCCATATATTTCCGACTTTAAAGTTTCTAAATTCTATTCAACGTGTGTCACAGGGCTAAAAACGATCCACCAACCTAACAGATAAGTACGTAGCGCATATAATAATATTTCGTTAAAATCGGGCTAGTTTTTCCGTGAAAATGTTGGTGTTTGTTTAGAAAAAATTTTGTATCTCCGAAAATAACAAAGCTGTGACAACTAAATAGGCACATATTACTACTATCAAACTTACCCTACATGCTGAAATTCATATCTATAAGTCTAAGGAAAAAAAAGTTATAGGCATTTAAAGAACAAAAATGGGTGCCACTGGTGATCAAAGGAAAGCACAAGAACAAAATATTTTGTGTGATTAATAAAACCACTTTTCACGTTTTTGGCACATATTTTACAAATGTAAAACGGCGTTTTTATCAATAGATAGCGGAGCCCCATGGAAATGACGCATTCAGAGATCTTTTGGTTTGTATTACTCGTTGAAAAAATCGAGCTGCCGTATACAGGCACTCTTAAATAGTGGCTGGACTTTAAAAGTTTTCGCAGAAATGTTTTTAGTGTTTCCGTCGAAATCATTTTTTGTAAAATTTTTGTGATATGTTGGTAATTAATAATAAATGTTTAGTAAGTTATTGTTAAAGCAAATTGTCGAATTTTTGTGAAAATTATAATTTAATGTAACATTACTCAAGGCAATTTCTGGTGAATTCTTGTAAAAAATATTTTTGCAAATTTTAATAATTTTTTTTTAATTTTTGGTCCTAAAGCTGTTTGTGAATCATTATATCTTAGAAGGTGTGTAAATATCTTAAAGATGATCGTTGGTCAGGAAAATCGCACCAGTATTTTCTTGAACTTTTCAAGTTTATTTTCGGAAAATCTTTGTACTTTTTGAAACAACAAAGCCATTTTATTGAAATATAGTACATTGTTACTACTAGATAGGTTATACTGTCAACCAAATGTCCTTCTTTTAAAAACAAGACATATTTGCCATTAAAAACATTTATACGAAAATTCGCCACTATAACGCACTTGCTGCGTTCAGACTATTTTTAGATGTGCCGCTGTTAATTCGTCTATAACAGGACTTTTTTGTCTAAATACATTAAAGGGATTTCGGTGAGTGAATGGCTTCTGTGTTTTGGTATGGCTTCAGATGAGTCCATTAGTCACAGGTGATATTATTTAAAAGATAAAACAAAGCAAAAAAGATGGATTTTTTATATAGTTGTTTTTGCACCGTAGATAAATTTAATTATAATATCGTTTATACTTTTTAACAGGTGGCTAATGACAATTCTGTCGAGGCCATACCACCTTTTTCACCAGCACCATAACCAACACCACCACCACCACTTTTTAACAGACTTCAAAAAAGGATGTTCTATGATCGTTTGTATGTATTTATGTTTTGTTTGAAAAGGTATACTCCTGAGGTGGTCCTATTTTCACCAAGTCAGGATCTGATGATGGGATCTGGGTAACTCGAGGGAAATCTTCAAAAATTGTATTTTTAATGTATGTTCACTAATATTTTCGTCAATTGTGGACCACTTAAAGAACAATATTTTTCTGTCTAAAAGGGTATACTGGTATACTCCTGAGGTGGTCCCGTTTTCAACAAGTCAGGTTCGGATGATGGGATCTCAGGGAAAAGCGAGGGGAATCCTCTTACATTCTATCTAACATAAAGTTCTACTGTACTATGGCACTTTTATTCTATTGTAGCAATTTTCTAACATCTACCGTACTCACTACCTACGTATATTTACATTAAAAATGGAAAGATAAACAAAGTTAAAGAAAAAATTAAACCGACTTCAAAATAGGCACTAAAAAGCATAAAATAACTGGATTACAGGTTTGTCAAAAGACAAAATTAATTTAAACGAAATATTATTCTATGCGGTACCTACTTACCTGTTAGGTTGGTGGTTGGTTTTTAGCCTTTTTACACATGTTGAATAGAATTTAGAAACTTTAAAGTCGAAAATATAAGGAGAATTTGTCAATACACTCGGGTGGATAAGTATGTACTGATTTTTCGAATTATTTACAAAATGTTTTCAAATACTAGTCTCCCATTCAATGCGCTCGTTAGATTTATATAGTAAAGGATAGGCAAACTTCAGTTTTAGTCACCTAGGACGAAAATAAGCTGATTCAAGTGAACTTGCCTTCATACAATTTCGCTTCCATAGGAAGAAAAATGTTTTATTTAATTTTTTCACGATGAATAATTTATTTATTAGGTAATTGACCTCACATTTTGGTGAAAGGGGTTTCTATTGGCGGTAAACACTAATACCTGCTTATTTTTTCTGTTTAATGTGCATGGCGTTCTGAGCTTCCGCACCCCTATACTATTTTCTTCACTTTCTTTTTAAGAATAGTGATTCTTGGTAAATGACTAGTTATTTTGAAACAGGATTCAGTTTGCTTTAGAAAAAGGTTAAAATTAAATTAATACATAAAAAATAAATACAGTTGGTAAAATGCACCATTTTAGAAAAAAAAACTTTGTTGGAAATATTCCTTAAGTTTGGAAAATAATACATGAACTAAAACAAGTCGGTTTAAAGATGTGTTGCAGTTACAAATATCGTTATAACAACGGAAAACGAAAACGACATGAAACTAAGCATTGAAAAATGTAACCTCATGAAAGATATAGGTACAAATTTTGCAAATCACAATTAAAAAAATACTATTTAACCTAAAAGCAATACCAAAAAGGAAATCTTTATTTTAAAGTTGATTTTCTAAATGTCCGCCATTTGCTTTAATGCATTTTCTACAAATTTTTTAAAAATTTCTTTTAACCGCGAAGAATGTCAGATGGAGTTGCCTTTTTTTCCAACACACCACGAGGGCTCACAGCTTAAATACTATCGTACCGTGGGTGTCGACAAGGAGGAAAGAGGCAACTTGTTCATTCTGGACTTGAAGGTTTGGAGATTCGGAGGAGAAGGAAAAACATGTGGCGGCAAGGAATTCCACAACTTGAAAGTCCTCGGGACAAAAGAACGGGCATAGCAAGATGTTCTATGTCTGGTGACCTGGACAGTAAAAGGGTGCATTCGTTCTGTTCCCCAGGTAAATCTGTTGGGGGCAGCATAAAAGAGAGAGAGAGGGAGAGAAAGAGAGAGAGGTCACCAACAGCACGTCGGTGGGCAAGGGATTGGAGCCTTTAGGTGAGGGCAGGGTCACCGATGACACTTACAGCTCACTTCTGAATTGAGTCCAGGATAGCGAGTGTAGAAGCGGCAGCGGCACCCCAGATGTAGAAGTAGTATTCCAGGTTTGATCTTTTCTGTGAAGTATATAAGGTATAGAGATTATCTGGTGAAAATTATTTGCGAGCCCGGAAGAGGAAACTTCATTTCTCACCAGCCGCTTCTGCAATTGATGTGACATGTTGGTGCCAATTGAGATTTCGATCGGGAAATGCCAACAAGTGAAAATGACTCATTACTTTGAATAACTTGGTATATATATATATATATATATATATATATATATATATATATATATATATATATATATATATATATATATATATATATATATATATATATATATATATATATATATATATATATATATATATATATATGTAAACACAGATCTCTCCATTAGAGAATTTTTCGATTTACGAAAAATTCGTTAAAATTCTTATGGTTTCCCAGACATTCATTTGTAATTTATGGGGCAATTACTGAAACGAAAATACTTGCTTTTAAAAATAATATGATTCTCTGGAAATTTAAATACATTTTCTATATATGCAATATGTAATGTAATGATTCCTTTGTCAAAGGTATTTTTCCAGCTCTAAAGAATCAACCACACTGTGACATAATTTAATGATACATTTTGATAATAAAAAAAAACCATTCATCAAAGCGTTTATCCTAATTTGCTTACCTTGCCATAAATGATTCGGGGAATAACCCAAAATCCAAATTAATTTATACTGTGTCTCAATCACGACTTGGTTATTGGTTGAAACTAAAAGTGGCAACTTGTCTACTAAAAATCGCTTCAAATATTTTATGTCAGTGTCATCATCAAAACTGTTTAACGTTGATCCAAGAAGTGAAAATCTCGAAGAAACAAACTGTTCATCTACCACTTTTTTACATCCTTCGCATTGCCATTTAGTTCTAATGTTTAAGCTATCAATCGGTAAAACATTACTTTTGCAAACATCACAAGATAAAGCACTGATATATGTACCAACTTCGGTTGGATCGACACACCTTCTGCATTTACAAAAAAAATGTTTTGTTTTAAAAAGATGGTACCTTCTAGTTGGGGTACCCCAAATCATCCTTGTATAAGAGTGAAACAGTTCTTGACCTTTTGAAATAAACACCGATGCCCTGACTATCATTATATGCTGTTCGTCGAAAACGTGAAAAGTATTGGGTATACAACAATGATTCGCCAATCCGCCAAGAGGATACAACCCCCTCAAAGTTGACTGCTTCTCTTCGGTACCAGTGATAACTTCAAATGCGTTGGCATCCAAAATAGCACACACGAATCTCATGAAATGTTCTTCATCTTCTTTCATATTAAGATGCATTTCATCTTTGAGTATATCAACTTCAAATCCGTGATGACCTCCCATATGTGCTTTTAGATATTGTACCACTTCTTTATCTTCGCTACTTAAAAGTAGTGATCGAATAGGTGCAAGACATTTCAACATTTTAGCAGACGACGTTGATGCATCAAAATCTTGAGTCTTCCATTGCGAAATGATCTTGCATTCCTTTTGGTGTTTCGACGCATTTTGACAAGCTGGAGAACATATCGTTAGGCCGCAATTATTCTTGCAACCAGAAACGGTTTCTACGTTGTTCTGATAGCAGTTGGCGCAGACATTGGGGCTTAAAACTCCAGCTCTTGGTCCAAGGATGACTGGATAATCCCTGAAGATAATTTCTCCTGGTTCTATATCTCGTTTGGCAAAAACGCCGAAACCTCCCAGTTCAGATTCTTGTATTACCCAAGGTGGTTCCTCGTTTATAATATGGTATCTTTTAAGAAAGTCATTGATCACTTTATTTAAATTATTTGAATTTCGCACTACTTTCATTATAGGATGTGAAATTGAAGAAGTCAGTCTAAGCACTAATCAATCTAATTTCAATCGAACTGGACGCGATTTATTTTTAAATCTGTACTCAATAAATTCAAAGTCGTATTGCGAATACAAATATAAGATACGAACACACGGAGTGGTTTAAATTTACCTTGCTACATGGTAGAACGACGGTCGTATTTAACAGGTGCGCTTAAGACATTATCAATAGATGGGAGTGGGGTATTTTTAGATTGCGAAATAGTTTGTATCAGGCTCTTATTTCCAAACAGGATAGGGAAAACATATAAATTAACAAGTAAACTGCTTTTCTGTCGAAATTTGCAATTTAAATTTGTAAATATGTTTTTGTGAAACTGAAATTTAATGGAAGAATACTCTTTTCTTGAAATAATTTCTCTAGATCTTTCGTCTGGCACACCTTATTGGTAAAGTAAATATCACATTTAGTGGTTTAGCAGTTGCCAGGTGGATTGTAAATAGTTTTTAAGAAATGGCATGTTTATTTTAAGAGAATTTTCGTAAAAATATTCGCAAATGAGGGGATACCGACATTTGAATTTCAAAAAATTTTCTCAAATAAGACCGAACTAGACCTCCTAGAACCCACACCCGGGCGCAGTTTCAATTTTTTATGTTATATATATATATATATATATATATATATATATATATATATATATATATATATATATATATATATATATACAGGGTGGCGCATTGAAAACGAAACAGACCGATTTGCGTCCATAGAATTTTTTTTTAAGAAACGCTGAAACACGTCAATTTTAATATTAAGGGGGACATGATTTGACATTAAACTCAACTTTGTCACATCAACCTCTTAAGGATGGCGATAACAACCCTTATATTTTAAATAGGGAACAAGGGTCGAGTGTTACATCATTTGAAAGCTCTTTCTTTTCTGAATTCAGCACACAAATTTTTTTGGAAGTTTTATCAACTCGTTTAAAAATTATTCACAGTTGGAGTTGCAAGAACGTATTTCATTCTTTGTGATAAGAAATGCACTGCTTAGTCAAGTTTTCGTTAAAAAAAACTAAAAAACCAAACCAAGGGTTAAGCAACTGCAATCGTTCAACGAAAATGACGATTCACCCAGTCGGCCAGACAAATACTGAAAAAAGCGGTATTCTCGCTCGCATCACCGCTCTATTTTACTGTCGACTAAACGATCTGTCGATGGAAAGAACTGTCTGCCGTAGCATATCGTTGGACTGGCAGTTTTTTCGACCAACATATCGTTTAGTCGACACAGAGCGGTGATTCGAGCGAGAATACCGCTTTTTTCAGTATTTGTCTGGCCGACTGGGTGAAACGTTGTTATCGTTGTATAAAACCTAATATTGATCTCTGCTTCATATTTAGTTGCAAAACATGACATATAAGCGAAATTGAAATAAAAATGCCAATTTATATGCGGGGGCAAAACGCACTCTGTATATGTTTTAAATGGCTTACATAATTGCATAGCAATATTTGGAGGTTTAGTTTCATTTTGATTTTTGTTTTGCTTTAATATAACATTGTAAAAAAAAGACGTTTAAGTTATTAGATACAAATAAACATACTTGTGGGTAATTAATTATTATATATGTAAATATGTATGAAACTCAATCCTGACTCACCTTAATGAAAAGGTCATTTTCTAATAAAAAGATCGATTGATATAAGATTTATTCCATATTTTCATTACAAAAATGTGATTTAAAGTGAAGCCACCTATTATTAAGCATTTATTTTCAAGAAAGTAATCTTTGATGGCATCTACCTTTTCGCATTTTATAATGCATAGTTGCACAATTGTGTGAAAATTTATGGTTGAGGTCAAGGGGTTGCAGCAAATGAGATATATGAGGAGGAAGCTTTAAAATTGTTATATTTTCTCTACGGGCTAGTTCAACAACCATTTCCGTAACATGCGTACTGTGTCCATCATAGATTAACAAGACTGGTCGTTCTGGTCCCAAGGTTGGAATCAAAGTGTTTTGAAGGTAATTATAAAAAATTTGAGATTCCATCCAACCTGATTTTGAAGCAGTGTAAGCTGTACCTTCGAATATATGGGTCTTTGGTATCCATGACGTCCAAATGGATTTGACTTTATATACAATTAGAGGTGGTGCCTTTTTACCTGTTGCATTAGCAGCTGCCAAAACGGTGGTATTTTCTCTGACTGGTCCACTTGTGGTTCTCCATGAGAACTTTCCCTTAGCCCCTACTAGCCTAGTCTTGGAGGGATCCAAGCACAAGCTTGTTTCATCTAAATTCCAAACTACTGAAGGTTTGTCTGTTATATTTAATTTATTTAATGTAGCATACAGCAGATCAAAATATGAATTAGAATGTAAGGATCAGTTG
Source organism: Tillus elongatus (assembly GCA_964006375.1). NCBI lineage: Eukaryota > Metazoa > Arthropoda > Insecta > Coleoptera > Cleridae > Tillus > Tillus elongatus. Next base: position 158,224,876 of record OZ023265.1, read on the forward strand.
CCTTTTTTCTTGAATATTCAACATTTTGTGGTTTTTTCAGAGAAAGATTATGAAGCTTTTTAAAATGGATAAAACCAATCTTCACCCGGGGCATCCTTTTTAAATGGTGCCTTCAGTTGATTTCGTCTTATAAATTCACCTACTATTTCTTTAACTTCGGCAAGACTAAGACCAAATCCCCAGGTCTCTAACGTTTTCAAACCATAAGCTAATCGCTGTTCATCTTCCACATTTATCACAGTAGGTCTTCCAAAAGTCTTACTTTTCATTCCTCTTCGTCCCTTAAGGTGGTCTCTTGTGGTATATTATATATTCTTGATGCCAGTAGAGGAGTGTAGAGACCTTGTCTTATTTCATTTAAAGCTCGTTCCAAAGTATGCGACTGATATTTCTCTCCTCGATCACTTTTTCTTATATAATTCCGTACCATTTTTCCTGAAACAAAATTAATTATCAAACGGGGCAAGAGCACACTCCCAAGTGCTCTTGCCCCTTATTACTTGGACGCACTTTTTCCCGCTCAGGGCTCGTCCGCGGCCTTGCCGCCCCGATAGCACTGCATCCTTTGGTTGATTGTGCATACCCTTAGTCTTACTCCACCCATTCCAAAATCACTGTGCCTTGAACTAGTCTGCACAGCGATTGGTAGGGTGAAGTTTTATATTCCTCTGTCTCCGGTCTAGACTGACCGTAGATCAGTTGTCTTTTGCGGTCCAGAGCTTTACACTCGCACAAGATGTGCTGGGCTGATTCGCCCCCCTCGCCGCAGAGTCTCCATGCGAGGTCTCCTTCGAACCGCCCCATTTTAGGCAGGTGTTTCTTGACGGCCATGTGTCCCGTCAAGAGACCTGTTGTGTTTCTGAGCTGCACTCTGCTAAGATTTAGCAGCTCCACAGCTCTCTTTGAACTGGGTTCGTCAATTATTGACTTCCCATGTCTGAGCCCTGGACAGTCTGCCCAGTACACTTTGTGTTGGTTTCTGACCCAGGACTTAATGGCACCCCTGGCAGTGCTCTTTGTCACGCCCAGAGCCGGTTCTGGTCCCATAAATGGTTTTGCTGACCCTCTCTTCGCGAGACTGTCAGCTTCGTCATTGCCTTTGACCCCCGAGTGACCCGGAACCCAGATGAGGGTTACCTCATTCTGCCAAGCCAGGTCGCTCGTCTCGTCTAGGCACTCACTCACCAGCCAGGAATATACCCGTGGGCTGCTTAGTGCCTTAAGAGCTGCCTGGTTGTCTGTGGCTATGAGGATCCGCTTGTTGGTGTAGCCCCTCCTCTTGTTCTCCCGCACACAGTGCAGCATGGCGTACATTTCGACCTGAAACACCGTTGGGTGGGCTCCGAGGGAATAACTATGACTTACCCTCGGTCCTTCAGAGTAAACACCTGCCCCCGTCCCACGCTCCCCGCTGGATCCGTCCGTGAATCAGACGAGCGCGTCCCGTGGTATGCCCGGCGTCTCCTCCCACCATGCCTCGCGGTCGGGGATTTCCACTGTAAAGCTGTTTTCCCTGCAGATACGCGGGCTCGCGAAGTCTGACCTCATTTCAAGCATGGGCTCCTCCACGATCTCCTGAATTTTGCAGTGGCCCCCGAATCCTGGGTTGATCTTCAGTCTACCATTGCAAGGTAGTCTGTATAGTCCTAGCCTGGCCTCCCCCATAATAACTAAGTGTAGAGGGAGCAGATCCAGCAACACCTCCATGGCGGCTGTTGGAGTTGAAGACATGGCCCCTGTGATGCCTAGGCAAGCCATCCTTTATATCTTGCCTAGTTTTTGTTTGGCACTAGATTGTGTCACCTTAGGCCACCAGATCAGTGCCGCGTATGTTAACGATGGTCAGACCACCCTTGTGTACAGCCAGTGGGCCATACTAGGTCTTAGTCCCCACGTTTTTCCATATAGCCGCTTAGTGACGGCTAAGGTCGTGACTCCCTTACACAGTATTTTTCCAATGTGACCATTCCAGGTTAGCTTAGAGTCCAATACGACCCCGAGATATTTTACCTCCCTGGCCATTGGAATGCTCCTACCGTATAGAGTGAGAGTTCTGTAGCTGTTCTCCAGAGTATTATCCAGTTTCAGCACCAGTTGGTGCAGTGCTGTTTCTGTTGAGAATCCTGCTGTGTGCATATTGTCCGCAGTGTAGGGGATATGCTTCCAGTACACCGCCCCTAATGTCCCGATCGAGCAGTTTTTCCACTGTTATTAGCAAGGACATGAGACCTATTGGCCTCAGGGACTTCGCCTGGTCTGTTGGACACCCAGGTTTAGGAATGAATACAACCCTGGCCAGTCTCCATGCCCTCGGAATGTACCCCAGAGCCAGGCTGGCCCTTATAATGAGGGTAAGCACCGACGCCAGTATATCTATCCCCTGTTGGAGCATGATGGGAATTATTCCATCAAATCCCGGCGATTTGTATGGCTTAAAGCTGTTAATGGCCCATCTCGTTTTGCTCCAGGTAACCACCTCTTTAGTGACTGTCCAGTCTACTCTAGATGTCCGCCTATAAGGCGCCTCTATTTCTGAGTGTTCCCAGTCCGGAGGTTTATTATGTTACAGCCGGGAAGTGCGTCTGGAGTAAAATTTCCATTTCCTCCCCCGAGCTTGTAAAGCCTCCCGTGGATGTTATAAGGGAGCCTATGTTAGTCTGAGTGCCCTTGGACAGGATCTTGTGTAGTCGGGCACTCTGGGGCGTATTTTCCACTTCCTCGCAGTGCCTCCTCCACGACTCCTTCTTGGCGTCCCTCAGTCTTTTGTTATAGGTCGTTAGGGCCTGTCTATATTCATCCCATGCTCCCGACCTTTTGGCCGCGTTAAACAGCTAACGAACCTGTGTCCTCCTTTGCCTGAAGACCTCGTTCCACCACGGGACGTTCCTGGTGGACACCCTCAATTTCAGGGGGGCAGTTGGCGTTATAGGCCGAAGTGATTGCGTCTCGCAATTGGGCTGCTGCAATCTCGAGGTCTATTAAATTGTGTATGGTACTCTTAACCCCCCGCAGTTCCACTGCTAGGTCTGACCTGTAGGCTTCCCAGTCCGCCTTGCGGGGGTCCCGGTACCATACCGTTTGTCTTTCGACTTTGGGGATTTCAAACCGGATGTATCTGTGGTCTGAGCAACTCACTTCCCCAGAGACAGCCCAGCTCTTAACAAAGTCACCCAGCAACTGGGTGGAAACTGTTAGATCTAAGACTTCCTAACGCCGTTTTGTGACGAAGGTCGGTTTATTACCTCTATTCAATATGTCTAAATTAAATTTCATAAAGAATTGTAAAAGTGCCTCACACCTAGAGTTTGTGTCCGAGCTACCCCACAACTCATGGTGCGCGTTTGCATCCATGCCGATGATGGTCTGCCATCCACCTGCTCTGCTACCCACCATCAGCTGCTCCAATTCGTTGGATGGAGCGAGGGTCCGTGCTGTCCCCTGGCAGATAGGTTGACGAGACAGTAATGTCCATCGGCCCATCTGCTCCTCCACATCGGATTTTGATCGTTGCCAGGTCCTCGGATTCTCGCTGGATCTGCTGTAGATGAGCTTTCCAGCAGCTCCGCCGAGTCCCTTGATATCTCCTTTATAGGAGTACGGTTCCTGAATGAGGGGAAAATGTGGAACGCTTCACGATTTTGCGTGTCATCCTTGCGCACAGGCCATGCTAATCTTCTCTGTATCGTTCCAATTTTAGTATATGTACCGCCGAAGCGAGTACTTGGACGCACTTGCCCCAGACATATTTATTCCAGGGAAAGTGCACACCCCCTTTATAAATATTTATAGGTTAATCAAAGAAATAATATATTTTCTTACCATAAAGTAGCGCCAAATTAAGTAAAACGTAATATTTAATAAATGATCGTAACACTTTATTCGGATTTGCGCGCCTCCGTGGCCGTGCGGGAAAGCATTAAATTAAAATTATTCTGAACTCTCCTAAGATATTTTATCAGTTCCTCAATAGATGGTGCTATAATTTTGGATATGAAAAGATTAAACAAACATAGATGCTCTTGTCCCAAATACGCTCTTACCCCAACTTACCTTACCTATAAGTGTAGCTGGCACGTCTATTGATACAGTGAAATACACCTATAGGTGTAATTGGCAGAGAATGCGTTAAAAATGACACTTCAACATGAAAACATCACACTACATTCAACCTTCGACTGACAAATGCAACCAAATAGGGGCATGTAAAACTTCATTTAAAGTATCTATTCTCTATGCAAAATTGCCATGGTTTTACAATTTATTCCAAAAAATTAACAGTAAAAAAAGAAATTAATCTGATTGACGAATTTCTGTACAACACACTACAAAATTAATAACTGTGTTACATTCTTATGAGAAAAAATATTTTTAAAACATATTAGTCTTAACATAGATGTTCAAAATGTGTGCCTTGAACATCTTGGCAGCGCCCTAATCATAAATACAAATCTCTTCTAATGTTAATCAACATGTGAGGTGTGACGCACCTAATTGCAATAATTATTCTTCTTAAGTCTGTTAAACTGCGTGGTTTAGTTGTGTATACCATGTACTTTTCACATATCTCCATAAGAAATCTAATAGCATAAGATCGAGTGATCGTGCTGGCGAACAATCCTGACCGCCATATCCACAGATTTGGAAATATTAAATCGAAGCACTGTCAGACATTGATTTGGTTATGTGCTGATACTCCATTCTGCTGAAGGCATGTCACATTCGCAGGAATTTGTGGGTTTGCTAGACTAGGATATGTTTGCAAAAATTGGCACATGTATTTTGGAGCAGTGCTAAATAATTATCTCCATTCAAATTGTGATCTCTTGTAGACAGAAATTGGTTTTAGAAATGAATCTGTGTATTTCTGTCAAACCCAACACAGACAATAAAGACCCTAAATATATGACAAATAGTAGGACAAATGGTATGACAAAGTTGTAAAATAAAAAAATTCATGTATTTACTAATGCAACATAAAGCGAATGGATTTAGAAAATTGACTGAAAAAAGTGAACTATAATAAAAATTCAAAAATTGTATTTTCCAATTTTTATTGAAAATGTAAATTATAACATTACTTAATGGGTTTTTGCAGCCAACCTCTTATCTCTTTCTTCTGCAATAGACAGTTTTACACCTTTACCTCTTGGTAAGGACACGAATGCCTTGGTACCTTTGCCAATAATGAATACGTTATTTAACCTGTAACAAAATAAAAATATTAACAAAATAGATTAGATAATTAGACATAATTTAACATTAACTTTCTCCACAATCATAACAATGACCACCCCAAGTTTATCTATCACTAGTAACTGAAAAACCATTTTACTACATAAGCGTAGCTAGCACTAAACAAACAAAACAAAAATTCTACGAAAATTCACTAAAAGGGCTAGTCTTGTAAGAAAAAGTAACCAGTCGTTTAATCAATTGCTCAAACTTGTAGCGACTACGTTTCATTACTGCTTTAATTATTCAAAATAAACCCGTAAGAGAATTAATAGCAGACAATCCAATATCTGTAAGGCAATTCATATTTTGATTTCAAAATTATTCTCATGAAAAGTCGCTAAATCTTGAAGTACCGTAAACCTGTACTGCATTTTAAATGTGTACGTTAAAAGTCAAATTTCTAAAGACGCAATATGGCTTTGTTAGTAAATAATACGTCGCATTTTGCGGAAGGAATATCTCCAAGGAATAAATGTCGTTGCTATTGGCTCTGTAGTTTTCCGTGTGACGTCACGGGCGACAGTTGAGAGAATTGCCGGCAAAACCTTCAACTGTGGGACACGGGAGGTGATACCTCGTGACTTCGCCGCCTATTGGAGGTCTCATGTTATCTCATTCGAAGAATGGAGGCTAGAAAGAGCTCGCGCACAGCCACCAACGGTCACAGTAAGCATTTTTGTGTGCAGCGAGTAGCAATTGCAGAACCCGACACAGTAGCAGGGACTCTGCTGAGCGTTCATAGAGTGACCATCCGTCAGTTTCAGTGGCTATTAAATTATCTTAAAACGGGGTTGTAATGTTCTTTCTGTTATCTGTACTACTTAATAATTATTGTCAGTGATTGTTCGGAGTAATTCAAGTGAAATTAAACATCGTATTCAGCATAAAAACGCGAACTAACTCGTGGTTCTTTGTTCCGAGCCGTTGACTTCTTGCCATAATCAGAAAGAATTCCTGGTTAGTATCGAACCTTAAGTCAATTGGTAGTGAATTTTACTTGAGCAAATTCACGTTTTAATTGCGATTTGCAAAGTTTCCATCAAGCGAATTCAGAACTTGGTGTCAAATGGTCTTGTAGTATTGGAGCAGTAACATCCACCCAATAATCTCTGAGGGGAAGTCCCAGTCGTTTTTCCCAGTTTTTCCGCTCTTATTGAAGTCTGGAGTCTGTGCCAGGCACTCAAAATTGATCCCACTTGGAAAGCATCTTCACAGTGCCATCAGGTAACCTAATACCGGAAGACTGGTGCATATAAACAAATATTTTCTCTGAATCAGTAGAATTTTCATTCCGAACATCTGAAGTTTTAATAACCTGAACTTTCAAAATCACGTAATTATGTTTGAGCTTAAACAATTGTAGAAATCACCAATGACTTATGAACCGCCCTGAGATTGTCAAAATATTTTTATAAGATGCAGCTTAAGACACCCTATAATAACGTATACAATGTTTTTTCGTATCTTGCATAATAACAATTATATTTAGCTTTACCTAGAAATGAGTCACCTTGTATATAGGTGTCCTATCGGTCTGGGAACGGAAGAAAGCTCCTCACTTAAGCCATATTTTAAAATGCTGTTTTCTAGGTGTTCCAGGAGTGCACATTAAATTAATTAATTAAATGCTACGAATTTTGCTGCAATTTGAGCGGCATCTTATAAAAATTATTTTGAGAATCATAGGTGGCCCACAAGTCGTTGGTAATACAAATTTTCGTTTTTAAATTGAACACCCCTTATATTATTGCACTTTTGCATTGTCCATCGAATTGTAATGCATGTTTGTTTGAGTTACTTTGATTGTTTTGAAACTTTTCACATTTTTGGCAAATATCAAAAATTGCGATACGGCGTTTTTACAAACAAAAATTGGAGTCTAATGCAAATGACACATTCAGAGAAGTTTTTGTTTATATTATTTCATGAAAAAATCGAGATGCCATGCACCGGGCGCTTTTTTACGAAATTTAAAAAAATCAAACTCTCGTAACTCGATTGTTTAAAATGGCAGTCTGTATTTTGTGTTTCAGAAGTGAAGGGCACATTTATTATTATAAATGTTTAATAAGTTATTCAACAACAAGTGTTTTCGGATTTTCGTAAGAAAATTGTAAATTTTTATGCAAAAAACTTTTGTGAGCTTTGTCAAAAAGCTTATTTGATGAAATATGATACACTATTTGTACTATATAAGTTATACTGGTAACCAAATTTGATGTCTGATTTCATTTAAAAAAAAGACATTTGCTATTAATAACATTGTTATGAAAATCCACTACCATAACACAATTGCTGCATCAAACTTTTCCTAAAATGCAGTGGAATGCTACTACTGCTGCTACCTTATAATTTTTCCCTCACCAATATAAAATTTCTCCAACTTTTAGCAACTTTTTGCAAAATTTCCCTGGCTCCCTTGACCATTTTTTAACATCACTGATATTTCCTGACTTTTCCTGTTTTGCAGGTTTTCCAGACAAGTAAACACCCTTTCACACTGTAAATTCATCCGCAAAAAATGCAATGTTACCTTTTTATAAAACCATTTAATGTAATTTTGAACATTTTTTTTATATTTTAATGACAATATAAGTAAGTTTAAAATGCATGTCTTCTGTTTGGGTAATACTGATAATGCCATGTTGACATTCAGTGACCTTATAACAGAACATTAATATAGGCCTCACTTTGACTGAAGCATGTCATAAATAAATACAACCTCAGCTTCGATAGGGCCAAAAACCTTAAATAAATAAACTTACAATCTAAAATAAGAAACACAGTGTAAGCAAAATGCTACAGCAGGGTACCCAGCAGAAATCCAAAAGCATATTCTCTGACATTTCCAGGTCCATCGAGTAATTTTTCATAATACTCTAAATAATAAACACAAATACGTGAATACTTTTTTTATGAACAAAATAAATCAATATTACGAACAAAAAACTTACATAATCAAAAACCTGAGTATGCTTAACTCCGTTAAATTTATAACATATAACATTTTTGAGAAGAAAATGTGCAAATTTTTCATGAAAAAACTTGACTTTCATGACTGACCGACGAACTTAGCCTCCCGAAAGAATTTTCGAGTGTGATGGAACAAACCAGAAGTCTCTAGGTGGCGTAGAAACTTTGCAAACCATGTTGTTCGTATATATAAATTTGAATCGGGCTGCGAAATGAGTTCCAAAAGATCAAATTCGGGCCCATTAATTTTTTTTTTTGAAAATTCGAAAGTCGCTACCTCTCTAAAAGCGAAGTTTTATTTATGAAAATTTGCTGAAAAAATTAAACAAAGATACTGTTTACATGCGCCATATACAAATTCCAAATATTTTGCAACTTTCAACATGATCATAAAGGTTAAAATAGAATAAACACATTCACAGCAGAGCTCTACCCGGCCAATACCTAAAACGAATTTTGCATTTTATGCGTACAAGGAAGAACATTCCAAGTCAGATGTACATGACATGTTTGAGATAGAAGAAGACGCTATTTATATCGGCACATGATGTGACATACGCTGCGTTCATTGGCGGATTTAATTAACATTGGTATCAAAGGTAAGCCGCATTCTTATCAGCTATATTTTCCTAGGTATGAGAAAACTATTTACGTGAGAAAATTCATATAATATATATGAAATAAAAATAAAAATGCATCTGCTAGTGACGAAATTTTACAAACATAATTTCCAGGTCTACTGTATGACTTCCATGACATTTGAGTAAAATCACCAATTTCCCTGACATTTCCCTGACATTTTACAGGGTATTTCACATTCCCTGATTTTTCCTGGTTTTCCAGGTCGCTGGGTACCCTGTACAGTAAAACACCGATTAACCTGACTAATTGGGACCAAAGGCATTCCGGATAGCGAATTTTCCGGATAACCAATCATGTGCTTATTTCATACAGAAAAACATGTACAGACACACCCTTTTTTTTGGACCTTTATTGAGCATAGGGCATAGAATACATACCATATTTTAGTCATATATGTTAAATGACGAAATTTAACAACAATAAAAATGAAATTTAACAAAAATAACAAGGAAATTTAACGAAAATAATCACAGGTTTTTTTTTCAACAAAATTTGACTGCAGGTCTTTTTTCAAAAGTAATTGGGTTGAACTGCCCTCATCCTGTCTTTCATACTACAATAGCACAGTTTGTAATGCTTTGAACACCTCACCATGACTTGGTCCTTCCTCATCTTCGTTATCTGAACTTTCATTCTCATCATCCTCTTTACCTTCTTCTAGCACCGTACTCACAATTTCATCATCATTGAAGATGTGGAACCCTGCATCACTGTCACTTGCCAACCAAGCTCGCACATCTTCTTGGTCGCAGTCAGTAAAACCAGGAAGCCGGGGGAATAACTCATTTGTAATCTCAACCAAATCCTCAGCAATTCCAGTGTCATTCACTTCAACATTCTCCTCATCCTTTATTTCTTCAATCAATTTATTCCATGCTTTTCGAAGATTCATTGGTGTCAAGAGTATTCCAAGCATCAGCCGGCATGTAACAACAATCTTTCCAATTAAGTTTCTTCAAAAAAGCTATCACTCCTTCCTCATCTTCAGCCAATAGTAGACGACGTAAAATATATTTTTATACATGCGCTTCATCTTCTCTCCCCTTGATCCATAGGTTGTATCGGAGCAGTAACATTGGGGGGCAAATATTTCAATTCAAAATCTTCATCAATAGCATTTAACAGTCCAACGTCTGGATGGCTGGGGGCATTATCAAGTAAGAGAATCACCTTTCCAGATTTATTCGCATCTTTCCTGAGTCGCTTCACTTCTGGAATGAAATCATTTCTGTACCATTCATAAAACTCTGAATTCATCCATGTATTGCTTTGTGCTTTATAAACATACCGGAAGGTTCTTCACATTTTTAAAACACCACAGCTTCTTCGAGTTACCAATCATTAGGAGAGGCAGGCAATGAGTACCACTAGCATTCGCACAAACCATTATTATCACTCATTCCTTGCTAACTTTGTACCCAGGAGGTGACCTTTCTCGTTTTGAAGCAAGGGACTTAAATGGTAAAGTCCTACAATTGAAGCCAGTCTCGTCTGCATTGTAAACATCATCCAGGGTGTAGTCCTTATTCACCAAAAATTCAGCAAAATTATTTTTGAATTTGTCAGCAGCAGCCCCATCACTAGAAATACGTTCTCCTTGGATATCCAACGAATGAATACCATGACGAGATTGGAAATTTCTTAACCAACCCGTACTTGCCTTGAAATCGGAAGAGCCACCCAATTTTTCATTCAACTGAAGTGCTTTTTCACATAACAGAAGTCCAGAAATAGGCTCTGCTTGACTTCTCTTCTGAACGAACCAAACGTAACCAGCTTTCTCTAAATTTTCATCTTTCCTAGATTTCATAACTTTTCGTTTCTTTTAGCCTTCTTTACTGTCCAACTCTGGCACAAAATTTAAAATTCTTTCGGCTTTTTGAATAATAAATTGTAGATTTTCCAACATCATACATCTTGAGTAAAGATAGAACACTCTCACCTTTATCGAGTCGCTTGATAATCTCAACTTTCTGATTAATTGAGACAACATTACGGTTTCTTTTGGTTTGCTTACCGCTACTTCAACATGGAGTAGAAGTCATTTTCACAGCCGCTCATAACATACAGAACACAAAAATTAAAAGAACTGCAAAGCTTGGATCAATAGGGTTCAATACAGTAGCTGCAGACGACTGACGGACCGATGTGAATTACTAAACACAAAAAAAAAATACAGTAGCTAGAGGCATAACACCCAGCGACACGCTCTACAGCCCTACCAGTCTCGACTTTTATCGTTAATTTTGAGAAAAATGAAGCGTGCACGTGTGGCTGGGTTGAAGTCCAGCCCGCAAGCCTGGTCTGTTTCACCAACGGATCGGGGCTGGAGGACCAACAATCCTCCGGGGCAGGAATATACATCGAGGGCCTGGAGGAGCACGAGAGCTATGCTCTTGGTGCATATACCACGGCATTCGAAACAGAGGTGTACGCTATCCTGTCTGTGGCCAATAGGCAGGATGTAAGGAGGAGTCCCGTGAAATGTGTGTACATCTGCTCGGATAGCCAGGCAGTCCTCCGGGCAGTCTGCGCAGCCAGAATCAGGTCTACAGCGGTTCAGGAGGCCCCCAGAGGACTAGCCAGGACAAAGGAGGTACGACTAGTGTAGGTTCCGGGACTCTGTGGCGTGGCGGGTAATGAGGTGGCGAATAATCTCGCAAGGCCGTTCTGTGGCCCGGAGCCGGCAATAGGTATAAGGAGGAAGACAGTCTCTGTCGCCTTAGACAGGTGGACCGAGGAAGTAATGAAAAGGCACTGGGGGTCGGTTGGTGGCTGCAGGCAGGCAAGGGACTTCGTGGGAGGGCCGGACAGAGATAAAGCTGTCTGGCTACTCGGAAGGAGTCGACCTACGTTTCGCCGCATTCTTGGGGTGCTCACAGGCCACTACGCCCTTTGAAGACACCTCACATTGATAGGCATTGAGAGGGATCCCATTTGCCAGGAGTGCGGCGAAGATGAGGAAACGTCCTACCACTACCTGTGCGAATGCGAGGCTTTTGGGAGTCTTCGAGCAGAATTGTTCGGATCGAGGACTCTGCAGAGGAATCAGGTAAGTACCGTCCAATTGAAGACCGTCACGGCCTTCATCTCGAGGTCGAGGCGGTTTGGCGACGGAACCAAGGAGGAGCAGAGCACAGTTACTGGGGTAGGCAAAAAAGGCCCATGGCGGCCTACTTGCTTGGCGTTGGCCTCCCCAGCGTTGCTACTACTGCTACTACTAATTGTAACTAATAAAAATAATAATCAATAAAGGTAAAGGCGGCCTACTTGCTTGGCGTTGGCCTCCCCACCGTTGCTACTACTGCTACTACTAATTGTAACTAATAAAAATAATAATCAATAAAGGTAAAGAAACAAAAATTAAAATTAAGAATTTAAAATACAAGAAATTAATAATTTTAACTTAAGTATTAACTTACCTAGTGGCAAAAGTATGGCCATTGGAATCCTTAATGTGTACAATATCGAACGATCCAGGATGACGTTCTCGGTTAACCACGGTACCAACACGACCCAAATTCCTACCACCTGTAATCATGCACAAGTTACCAGACTCAAATTTAATAAAATCTAAAATTTTAGATGTGGCGATCTCCAACTGAATGGTGTCATTGACTTTGATCATTGGATCAGGATAACGGATGGTCCTGCCATCGTGAGTCACCAAGAATGGGATTCCCTTGGGACCTGTCTGAACTCTCTTTACTTTGCAGAGTTTGTACTGAAAAATACAAAAGATTACTTACTAGGTGTTAACAAAAAGAAAGCATTTAAAACAAAATAAATTCATTAATCAGTTGAGTAAGAATTATTTCATGGACTATCAAACTTTCATTGGGGAAAACATAAATGTTCTCTACCCAATGGTGTGCCTTTGTTATATTCTCATCACTTTGGACAGAAAGTCCTATAGTTTTCGTACTTTTTTAGATACAAATAAAAATCATTTCATTGAAAAGCCTACATAAGTACACTCGAAGAGGCCAGATTTACCACAACACATTTGCAAAGAACTGACGATCTTGTCACAAAGTTAGCATCATAGGCGATGACGCTAACTTTGTGACAAGATCGTCAGGTCTTTGCAAATGTGTTGTAGTAAATTGAGTCTCTTAGAGTGTACTTATCAGTGCTCATCACATGTTGCAAAGTGTAAGTCAAACATAAAAAAGTCTGGACGCAGCAAGTGTGTTATGTAAGTGAATTTTCATTAAAATGTTTCTAATACCAAACATGTCTCTAATGCAAGCAGGCATCAATCTGTTTACAGGTATAACTCATAGGGTAGAAACAATATACCATATTTTATCAAAAACTTATTGTTTGAAAATGTACAAAAATTTCAGGAAAATAAACTTTAAATGTTTGCTGGAAAACTGGTTTCCTAGCCAACACACCTTACGTCCATACCAAATTGAGTTATTGAAATTTGAAGCATTTAATGAAAATTCGCTACCAAAAAGCACTTACTGCGTCTCGATTTTTTTCTTACAAACATGCATCATATTTCGATAAAAAATCCAATAAGGGTGTTCGAAAAAAAATTGTGGGTATCACCGACAAGTCATGGGCCAGCCTGTGATTATCAAAATAATTTTATAAGATGGAGCTCCACCCTATAATTAACATATACAACTTTTTCTCGTATCTCATATAATATTATATCGTATAACAATTCTATTGAGCTATACCGTAGAAATGCGTCACCCTGTACAGATATAGACAGATAAAAACTGAAACCAAACCCGGATATGGATTTTGGGGCACCTAGTTTGCGCTCATTTGAAGATTTTTAAAATTCAAAAGTCGCGGAGACCGCTAACGAATTTTGACGTTTCAAATGGCGACTTTGACGTTTTGAGGAAAACCGCGTTTTTTTTTCTTTGCCCATAACTTGTTTATCTTTAAACTTAGACTTAAATTTTGGTACATGGTTCACTCTTTATAATACAAACACGCGTACCAAATCTGGTTGCCCTTACTTTGTTATATCAATTTTTGCCGAATGAAAACACAAAATTTTCCGGGAAAACCTGGACCGATTTTCCTGACAAACGAACTTATCAAAGCCACTTGCAAAAGGAAGGTACTCAAAAGATTTTATCAAAATCGGCCCAAAAGTGAAAGTGACCCTGGATATGGGCAGTATGAGGGCCTAGTTAGTCCTCATTTATGAGGGCCTAGTTATTGCTCATTTGAAGAAATTTTTCTCAGAATTCAAAAGTCGGGATCTCGTCTGTGAATTTTTTTAAAGAAAATTGACTAAAAAGTCTTATGTATCCTAATTTGTTAGGAGAGTTCTTATTGGCCTGGTATACAGTGGCTTTTGGCTCATGAGACACATAAAAGATCAGTCTAGTACAATGGTTTCCAACCAGTAGGTCGCCCATGTTGATATTTCTTTGAATAGTTCATTTAGGTCATTTGATGTTTGTAGAGCACCGAAGATGTATAATTTCAGAAAGGCTTATTACGTTGCATTGTATGATGCATTGCTCGGGGTTGATTGGTCTTTCCTGTATGACTGTCTTGACTGCAATGAAGCATGTGATAAGTTTTATGACACACTGTATGGGGTGTTTGATGCATGCGTGCCTGTCTATAGGAATTGTAAATATAACTACCCTGTGTGGTCTAATGAGCAGATTAGAGCCAATATTAAACTGAAACATGAGCATTGGTTAAAGTATAAAAGGTGTGGTTCAGACTATCATTTGCAAAGGTTTAGGGAATTGAGAATTTTGGTGAAGCGTCAGATTGACAATGCATATAGGAGTATCTGTGTGACACTCAGCAGTCGATCACTGACTGTCCTAAGAATTTCTGGTCATATGTAAATGATTAAAAAAAATGCACAAGAATACCTGGTCAAATGTATTATAACGGGGATGCGCTAACTGGTTCACAACAAATAGTTGATGCGTTTGCTGCATTCTGTGGTAGTGTTTATACACCATCCGGCAGAATTGACTTACAGAATAATGCGTCTGACTCAAAGCCTAATCAGTATTACGTCCACCTATCTAGAATTACGGAGGAAGAGATATGGAGAGCTATAACAAAAATTAAGCAGTAAAATGACGTCTGGCCCAGATCAGATTCCGTCTTTCCTTGTAGAAGACTGCGCTGCTGTTTTAGTTGTTCCACTTTGCTACATATTTAATTTGTTTGAACACTGGTCGGTTTCCTGCGATCTGGAAGTTGGCACGTATATGCCCCATATTTAAGACTGGTGATGTATCTTTGGTCATCAACTATCGTCAGATAGCTCTACTCTGAATTTTTGCCAAGATCTTCCAGGTTGGTCCTATACGAGGGTATCTACAACTCTGTGAAAACACTGATATCACCCTGTCAACATGGATTTGTGAGGGATAAGTCAACTGTCACAAACTTGGCCGTTTTCACTCAGTGGGCATTGATGCTGGGGGTCAGATTGATGTTGTCTACACAGATTTTGTGAAGGCTTTTGACAGTGTCGATCACTCTGTCTTTTTAAGGAAGCTTGCACCGTATGGATTCAGCGATAGCATGTTACGTCTTTTTGGGGATTATTTAGTGATCGTGTTCAATTTGTTAGCTATGGCGTGTTCAGGTCCTCTGAGCTCATTGCTACTTCAGGTGTTCCTCAGCGCTCTAATCTGGGGCCGCTATTGTTCCTATTATTTATCAATGATTTGGACAGTAGTTTAAGTGTGTTGAGACTTTTCTATGCAGATGACTTGAAGCTGCTTATGAGAGTGACGTCGCCGGATGATTGCGTTAGACTGCAGGAAGATCTAGACTTGCTCTATGAGTGGTGCTTACAGTATGGATTGGAACTAAATTTGAGTAAATGTAATGTAGTCATGACTTTCACACATAAAGCTTTCCCTGTTCAGTTTGAGTATACTGTGGGTCGGTTGGTGGTCGATCATGTGGAGACTGTGAAGGGCTTGGGGGTCCACTCTGATAAGAAACTGTCATTTGACATTCACATCAATACCATAGTAAACGAGTGTAACAAGTTTTTGGGATATATAGTGCGGAACTGTGAGTCGTTTACATGTTTTGGTACTCTCAAAGCTTTGTACTGTGCTTTTGTTATTTCCAAGTTACGATATGCTTCTCTTGTCTGGGGCCCATATTATGGTGTGCATATAAGCTCACTCGTATCTGTCCAGAGAAGGTTCCTAAAATATATGTGGTTTAAAGAAACTGGGCATTATCCGGAGAGGGGGTTCGATCATTCTGTTTTGCTTGAGCACTTTGAATTCGTCAGTTTGTGTAAGCTAAGAAGAGTTGACTCAATCAAGTTTTATATAAACTGATACACAATGTCATTGATTGTCAGGAATTATTGGGGCAGATAAATTTCCATGTTCCCAGGATGAGTGAACAGCATAATAGGTCATTTTATAATAATCAGGCTAGGACTGTTATTATGTTAAGATCTCCAATATACGTAATGTGTGAAACTTTCAATATCAATTGTTCACATAGTGATATATTTAGCGACAGTTTGTGTACATTGTTGCATAAAGCTATTGAAATGTTATAGTTTTAGGTTTGTTTTTGGATTAATATTTTATTGTTAATTTACTCGCTAATTAGTTTGTAAGTGTCCTGTAATTGGTCCTGTACTTGGTCTGTTGGACACGATAAAATTATTATTATTATTATATTGTGTTGTTTAATTAACTATATAAGTCCCATATCGTATATTATGTAGTACATATAGATTTGATCTTACCATTTTTATAGCATACATATGTAATTTTTCTCGATTACAAGGTACTCCTTTTCAAAAAAGTTGGGGACAAGGTGTCGGGGCAGTACTCTATAATCCGACAAATTTGATCATCTGAGGCTGCCTTGCATAACATTGGTCGGATTACTGCAGGTCAACTGTATATCTGTATCCAGCACCTGCTAAAACATTTGACTACTTTTTTCTGCAAGGACAGTATTTTTTAGAGTGTGGGCGAAAGTCCCCATACCAAAATTCAATAAGAAAGCAAACTATGAAAATGCACGTAGTTATGTCATGACTGCAGATTCGACACTACAACATTCAAGACTTATTTTGTAAGTAAATAGTTCTTAACAATTTCGTAAAAACTATATGGTTTCGGAACAAGAAATTTTTCTTGTGGTTTCTGCATCCAGGGGGGCTCCTAGGCATGTCTGAAAAAAAAATTAAAAACGTTCGGGAGGTAATCTGCAAATTTACCAGTATCTTAATCATTTCTTTGTTTAGTTTGAGTATGTTTTCAGTTACTAGTTATCCACCTCACTTAAAGAGTTCCCTGTCCTTTGGTGTCCACTTCAGCCGATATTCAGAAGAGGTCAATAAGTCTCCTTCTAAGATGTTCAGGTGTCGTTTATAAATATTATAAACAAAATGGGACCTAATATTGAGCCTTGTGGCACTCTTGACATTATAGGTGTACACTCTGATGAGGCAAATTTTGTAGCCAACTTTTGCTTTCTGTTAGTTAAATAAGACATCAGCAAATGCAATGGCACACCTCACACAGTAACATTATGTTGTGTGATATACCATCAAATGCTTTACTGAAATCACTTTGTTATTTTATGTGCATTTCCATTGTCGATACTAGGTCAAACTTTATTAATCAACTGTAACATGCCGCGTGTATTTAATAAGCCTGACATGTCACACAAGTTAACGCCGTTCACTTTTAAGCTTCTGAATCAACCCCTTTTGTGACGTCAGAGTCCAAGTCCCTTCAGTGACGTCAAACTCGGCGGTCGGTTACTCTACCGCACCTCAATTCAGTGGAACACACCTGCAGCCGAGCTAGCTCTGTGACATGTCTAAGATAAGAGAATCTTTATAAAGGCTTACAACACGTACCAGGCTCTCTTCTGTTTAAAATCGACCAAGAGATGATATCTTACAGTTAAATGTTAGTCGGAAAACAGCATGCCTAAATGGGTAAGTCTTATATTTAAATACAGACTTATTTACAATAATTGCTCGTACATTTCTTTGCTTGATAATAATAGTAGATTGCTTATTAGTGTATGTATACGGGATCCACTTTCAATGATTATTTTCTTCATCATAAAACTTTGTACTGTTAAACGGTGGCTTGTGGTAGCGTTAGTTCGGTAATTAACTGCTATTATGCTGTTTTAAATGCATTTTAAAAGAAGTCATTTAAGAATTTGTTTCATATACATTAGTTTATTTCCAATTATTAACCCGGATAAATTTTGTAAGTAAATGCAACATGCTACCAGCCGCCTTATGTAAATCATTAAGCCCTGAACCATTACTCATACACATGGAATTTTATAGCACCCTGTTAGGAAGCGGCGTGCAACAACACCTCTCTAAATAAATGAAACCGTTAGGAAGCGGCCTGCAACAACACCTCCCTAAATAAATGAAACCGTTAGGAAGCGGCCTGCAGCAACACCTCTCTTAATAAATGAAACCGTTAGGAAGCGGCCTGCAACAACACCTCTCTAAATAAATGAAACCGCTAGGGAGGAGCCCCCTCAACAACAGCGCTAGGGAGGAGCCCCCTCAACACCGCTAGGGAAGAGCCCCCTCAACAACACCGCTAGGGAAGAGCCCCCTCAACAACACTGCTTGGGAGCAGCCCTGTGATCACCACCCATAAATGAGACCGCTAGGGAGGAGCCCCTTCAATGATATCTTAAACAACACCTGTATAGATGCAGCCCTCGAGTCGCCCTATAATCACCACTCCGGAAGCAGAAATCTAAAGCTGGAAGTTAAGTACATTATTTATCTGTGGTTTTCTTTTTAAAGTAGTGTATGCTCCACAACTCATTTTTACAGTGCTATATGCCATGTCAAAGTAATCGATTCATTTTTTTTTAATCAAATTTGCTTGATTCAATTTGCTGCATTGTATAGATTCAATAACTTTTTAAATAAACTGATTTTACTCATAACACCTGACTTTTATTGGTACATCTTTAAACCTTCCAACTGCAAGTGCCTAAACCCAAGCCCTGAGATAATTTGTATTATTTAATATATGTTATATTATAAATTTTTCGTTATACTGGCTCCACAACGTGGGGCTTAGTAATATTTTTTCGTTACAAGTTGTTATAGAAGAATTATTAGTCCAGAAACCTTGTAGTTGGGTCACACAGTATGTTGATTCAATGGAGATATTCTATTAAAACAATCTCTTATGATAAAAAACTTGAAATTTTCTGTTTTTGTATAACCTGACATGAACTTCGAAAACAGTCAACTAGCGTTGCAATTTAAAAAAATATATAGATTTATTTAGGACACACTGTATATTAAAAAAAAAAAGAAACTGCAACTTGAAATGATCATTCATGTAATTTTTTTTAAAGTAGCTGCATTTGATTAATATTTTTATTTCAAGTTCTAAACTTGCACTGTATATTCTACTAACAAACTAAAATCAAAACATTTTAAAGTACTCACTTTTGCTTCTTCAGCAGTAATACGATGGATGGTAAATCTGCCTTTCACGTCATATATCAAACGGAAAAATTCTCCTGTCTTTTCAATAGTAATGACATCTGTAATTTAAAGAAAACATAAAGACTTTATTATATATAAAGATTTTATTGTTTTTGAACGTCAAAACATCCAGAGATCACATATTTCTCATTAAATTGAAAAAAATGCTTTAGCTTTCAGACAAATTTTATTAAATTCCCTGGGGAGTTAAACCTTTTATTCAAGTTAATAATAATAGTAATACATTCATTGGTAAAAATTATACAATACATCATATACAAGAAGTCAACAGTTTTGCTGTATACTAATTTTTACTTTAAAACCCCAAACTGTTAGATAATCATATTCCAAAATTAACAACTTCATTTTGACATATACACTAAACATATGTATCTCAATTTATCCCAATTTGTAGTTTCCTCATGTGAAATATAAAATATTTTAGCCCGAAAAAGGTTAAATGGCCACAGGACCACTTACCAAAGATTAATTCAAGATGAAGGCAGACATCATTTTATTTCCTAATTGAATCATAATTGCTAAATACAGTTGTATATATCTTCTGTGGCTTCATAATTCTTTTCTGTAACCAGCTTTGCCATTTTATCAAATCGTCAAGACAGGATGCTGCAAGGTGGTGGCGAAAAAAGTAATTATTAATTATTTTTTTTTTTAATAACACACCACGAGGGCTTACAGCCTAAATACTATCGTACCCTGGGTGTTGACAAGGGGGAAAGAGGCAACTTGTTAATTCTGGACTTGAAGGTTTGGAGGTTCGGAGGAGAACGAAAAACATGTGCCGGCAAGGAATTCCACAACTTGGAAGTCCTCAAGACAAAAGAGCGGGCATAACAAGATGTTCTATGTCTGATGACCTGGACAGTAAAAGGGTGCATTCGCTCTGTTCCCCTGGTAGATCTGTTGGGGGCAGCAGGTGGAGGAACTATGGAGGAAAGCTCCCCTGAGCAGTGCCCGTGGAGATATCTATAAAAGAGAGAAGTCACCAACTGCACGTCAGTGGGCAAGGGATGGCAGCCTTTGGGTGAGGGTAGGGTCACCGATGAGATGTATAGCTCCTCTTTTGAATGGAGTCCAGGATAGCGAGTGTAGAAACGGCAGCTGCACCCCAGATATGGGAGCAGTATTCGAGGTTTGGCCTTATTTGTGAAGTATATAAGGTATAGAGATTAGCTGGCGAAAAGTATTTGCAAGCCCGGAAGAGGAAACCTAATTGCTTAGCAGCCGCTTCTGCAATTGATGTGACATGTTGGTGCCAATTAAGATTGCGATCCACAAAAATGCCAGAAAAGGACTCATTACTTTGAATAACTTGGTTGTTCATTGTGATGGGTCTAGGGCAGGTGTATCTCTTATGAGAAAGAAAGCAAGACTGAGATTTGTTGGGGTTGAATTGTACAAGATTTCTACTTCCCCCGTCTAATATTTTTTGGAGATCCACGGAGACAGAACCCTCCATGAGTCTGCGATCCTCATCTAATTGGGCTAAAGAGACAGGCTTAGAATATTGTATATTTGAGTGGAGGGTGCTGTCGACAGTGTAACTGTGAACTAGGTTGGATGTGCTAGAGAGGAGGTCATTGATGTGGAGAAGAAACAAAGTAGGGGTTAAAGCTGAACCTTGAGGAACTCCTGCATTAATTGGATACAGTTTAGAGGAATGGCCATCCACAACAACAGAAATGCTCCTGTTGAGAGGAAATTT
This sequence comes from Tillus elongatus, assembly GCA_964006375.1. NCBI lineage: Eukaryota > Metazoa > Arthropoda > Insecta > Coleoptera > Cleridae > Tillus > Tillus elongatus. Next base: position 158,245,941 of record OZ023265.1, read on the forward strand.
GCTGTCCAGGTACAAAGTTTTTTAAGCAGCGCTGCGTACCAGACCTGGTCGAATGCTTGGGATATGTCTAGAGCAACAATCTGAGATTCACCGTGTAGTTCCATAGACCTGTTCCAAGAATGGATTATAAAGGAAAGGAGGTTGGCAGTCGATCTGCGCTGACAGAATCCATACTGCCTGTCGTGGATTAGACTGTGTTTTTCAAGAAATTTTAGTAATTTGTTGTTTATATAGTTTTCCATCACTTTAGAGACGACTGAAAGGAGATGAATAGCCCTGTAGTTGCTAGGAAGCGCTTTGGATTCTTTCTTGGGGATGGGTTGTACTCGAGCACTTTTCCAGTTACTAGGGAATATGCCTTTATTGTAAGATATCTGAAACAGGCGAGTCAGGACAGGAGCAAGTTCTGGTGCGCAATTTTTGAGTACAAATTAAGCAAGAGAAGTCCACAGCTCTATTTACTATTGAACAGTTTTACCAGGTAAGGGCAACAACAATTAATGGACAAATTACTTTTAATAATAAATCTTTCAATGTGTTTTAATATGTTACACATAATTTTCACCTTTTTTTTTGTTCTTTTATAATCTCGGAAAACAATAGCATCTTAATAAGTAAATTAATTTTGACCAAAAATAATTAAAGACTGTCCAAAAAAAAAAGGTATTAACACTACTAAATTTTGAAGAATTAACACCAATTAATAATGCAGTCGATATAAATGAACATATTAATTATATCTTGCATAAAATACATAATTTTATTCCTAATAGTTGTATAAAATGGAAAATTTCAATAATCTGGTGTACTGAAAAGTATTATAGTAAATAATGGTCTGGTGTGAGATGAATACAAAGAAAGCGAATTATGTTATGTAGCAAAATTTTAATCCAGATTGAGAAAAGAGTATCTAAATATTTTATAAATAAATATTAGGTACTGTAAAAGGCATTTGACTTCTTCATATGAGACACATTGTATAATTTTAATCAGAAAAGGATATTTATATATTAAACTGTCCTCTAGTTGGGTAATACTACTATAGCAGTATTTGCTATAGCAGTGACCTAAACGTAGAACCTTAATATAGGCTTCTTTTTGACTACAGTTGCCAATGTTTACGACAACTACAGCTTCGATTGAGCCAGTTATGAAAAAATTTAAAGGTCTAAAGGTGAATTAACATGATGCCAGTAACTGAGATCAGTTACTAAAATCAAACTTTCGACTACATACTAGACTTTAGATTTAGTACTAAAATCCAACTACCAACTCATCTTTAGTAAATTTTTTTTCAACAACACATCACGAGTGCTTAGAGCCTAAATAATATCGGACCGTGGGTGTCGACAGAGAGGAAAGAGGCAACTTGTTAATTCTGGACTTGAAGGATTGGAGGTTCAGAGAAGCAAAAACATGTGCAGGAAAGGAATTCCACAACTTGGAAGTCCTCGGGACAAAAGAGCGGGCATAACAAGAGGTTGTCTGGTGACCTGGACAATAAAAGGGTGCAATCGCTCTGTTCCCCTGGTAGATCTATTGCGGGCAGCAGGTGGAGGAACTATGGAAGAAAGCTCCTCTGAGCAATGCCCATGCAGATATCTATAACAGAGAGAGAGAGAGAGAGAGAGAGGGAAAGGTCACCAACTGCACGTCTGTTATTTGTTGATTATATACGGTATAGAGATTAGCTGGTGAAAAGTATTTGTGAGCCTGGAAGAGGAAACCTAATTTCTTAGCAGCCGCTTCTGCAATTGATGTGACATGTTGGTGCCAATTGAGATTTAAATCGACAGAAATGCCAACAAGTGAAAAGGACTCATTACTTTAAATAACTAAGTTGTTCATTGTGATGGGTATAGGGCTGGTGTATCTCTTATCAGATAGAGAGCAAGACTGAGATTTGTTGGGGTTGAATGGTACAAGATTTCTACTTCCCCAGTCTAATATTTTTTGGAGATCCACAGAGACAGAACCCTCCATGACTCTGCGATCCTCATCCAATTGGGCTAAAGAGGCAGGCTTAGAATATTGTATATTTTAGTGGAGGGTGCTGTCGTCCACATAACTGTGAATGAGGTTGGATGTTCTAGAGAGGAGGTCATTGATGTGGAGAAGAAACAAAGTAAGCTAAAGCTGAAGCTTGAGGGACTCCTGCATTAATTAGATACAGTTTAGAGGAATGGCCATCCACAACAACAGAAATGCTCCGGTTGGAGAGGCAATTTGCTGTCCAGTTACAGAGTTTTGGTGGTAGGCCATAGGCCGGAAGTTTATTAAGCAGCACTGCGTGCTAGACCTGGTCAAATGCTTTGGACATGTCTAGAGCGACAATCTGGAGACAATGGGCGACAAAGGAAAGGAGGTTGGCAGTTGATCTGCGCTGATGGAATCCATACTGAAATTTTAGTAATTCGGTGTTTATATACTTTTCTATCACTTTAGAGACGACTGAAAGGAGAGAAATAGGCCTGTAGTTGCTAGGAAGTGCTTTGGATCCTTTCTTGGGACGGGTTGTACTCTAGCAGTTTTCCAGTTACTAGGGAATATGCCTCTACTGTAAGATGTCTGAAACAGACGAGTCAGGACAGGAGCAAGTTCTGGTGCTTTTTTAAGAACATTTGCTGTGATCTTGTCAAGGCCAGAGGCTTTCCTGGTATTAAGAGAAGAGAGCATCTTTTGTACCTTTTTAGTTTTGAAAATGATATCTGTCAATTTATGCGCGACATTGGGGACTGTTGGTGGTTGAACATTTGGAGGTGGGTTGGTAGTAGAATTGCTGGCGAACGAGGCAAAAAGTTCAGCCATGCCCAGGGTGGTAGAAACAATTCCATCCAGAGACAAGAGGTAGGAATGTGCTCTTGCAAAAATTATTCCCAATAGATTTAGCAAGAGTCCAGGAGGATTTGCCGCCGTTGGAGTTTAAAAGGACTTTGTTTTTGATGTGGTTATTAAACGAGTTTTTTGCCTCAGAAAGAATGTGGACATAGCGGCTTCTTGCATCGTTAAATGCTTGACGGTTTTCTTGACTGGGATTGTGTAGAAGGGTTTTGTGAGCTTTGACCTTTTCAAGTCTGGCCTTGTCACAGGATTTAGAGAAGGCTTTACTACAAAATAGGATCAATACATATTTTGGAAATAACATGAAGAAATAATAACAGAAAATATTATATCATATTTAAAATCAATGTGGTTCAGCTGTTGCTAGGGTCACTTTACTAAAAGACTATGTAAACGGCATGGTGGTGAATACTAACTAAATTGACTACTTGATTTTAATAACTAGTGTCAATTACTGAGGGTGTAAATTCACTCTTCAAGATAGGTGGATACATTCCCGGAAACCAAAATTACTAACAAATGTATACCTATCTAAATAAAGCTGATTTTAGAAGATGCATTTTTTTATTTATATAAATTAAATGCTAGAAAAAGCAATGCCTTTTTGTCAAAAGATTGTGGTAAAATTGTGCAGGGGTATTTAAGTTTCTCTCAAAACTTAGACAAAAATATATAGGTGCTAAAGCACAACATGCATAAGCTCACTCAGTCAAAAATCAAACACATTCTAGTCAGATAATGAAAGTCTAATGATAAGTTTCATGAATTTGTTGAAATAAACAGCATTGTACCAAAATGGAATAAAATTTTATGGGGGACGGTCGACTTAACCGCAATTTGAATCAAGCAAAACAGCGCACACCACAAGAAAGAGTACGTAACGTAGATTTATAATCCGGAAAAAATGTACGGAAAACCCAGAAATAACAGAATAATTGAGAAATGAAATTCAAAAAAATGCACCAATTTCACGTTTTGAACTGTCAATTTTCAGCAGCGTTGCCACATTGAATGAATGCACTGCCGGACAGTGCTTACTGCTCTATTGGCTTGCCTGACCTGATGACCTGACATCCCCCAGTATCAAGTAAATAGCTTCTAAACTGATAACGCCTATCATGTCAACAAAAGCAGTCATGACCTCATCTACAAAAAAATATATACATTTTTGTTGCAAATCGGAACGTTTTAATTGCGTTTATCATTGAAGAGTTATTAAAAATGAAATATACCACACTGTTTTACTTTATTAAGGTAGGTACAACTGTTCTTAGAACATATTCTATTATAATCACATTGATATGTAGTAGCGGTTAAGCCGACCATTCCCATTGTATGTATAGCACAGTACACCAAATGTATTTAGATTTAATATTTACTATAAAACCCATTCACACCACATTCACTCTAAGGACAAAATAATCAAAGTGTTGTGAGACCCAATAATCACACCACTAGACATCTTGCTTTAAGACTAGTGTCTTTGAGATCTAAAAGCACATGGGTTTAGAAACAAAACTTAGCAAACAAAAACAGGGGCAGTCATAGCCGAACCAAAACCAAGCTTACATGCGAAATAAATACAAAAATATGAAAACATTTGTTAATTAATAAATTTTCAAATAAGGTGAACCATCATGTCAGATGTTATTACACCTTTCATTGCTGATTATTTCACAGGGAGTGAATTCCTTTAAAACATTACCAGCTAAGTACAAAATTAAACACACAAAATAAATAAAACCTGCAACTATTAACTTATAAATAAGCTACTTCTGCAAAGTTATACATGTGACCCACCACCTGTTTTATACATTCACACACTTCATATAATATTTATTTGAAGCTAGTTATTGCTACTGAAGCCCTAAAATATGTATATATGTACTTACCCATAAAACCGGCGGGATAATTTGGATCTGTCCTGACTTTGCCGTCTACTTTAATCAGCCTTTGCATAACAATTTTTGTAACTTCGCAATTGGTCAGGGCATACTTTAGTCTGTTTCTTAAGAAAATTACCAGCGGCAAAGATTCGCGAAGTTTGTGGGGCCCAGTGGAAGGTCTTGGTGCGAAAACACCACCGAGCTTATCCAACATCCATGCTTTAGGTGCGTTTAAACGCTTGAGATGCTTCTTGGGACCTCGAGCCTAAAATAAAAGTTAGGTTAGAAAACTATAAATAATATTTCACTGTTATTCGAAATTGTTAGAAAAATCACCATTTGCTACTCAATATGTATTTTTTTGCTGAAATGAAATGTAAACACTGAGTTTCTAGTAGTAGTAGTTAAGAGCAAAAATAACATTAACGTGTGTTTACAAGACAGGAATAAACTCGGCCTTTAAAAAAAAATTACTCTGCACAGAAAAGTATATGGCAAATACAACTTTTATAAGCAAAATAATATTGGGTTGCTTATGGATTACGATTTGAGACAGTAAATTAAAGGATGATTACGGATTTTACAATAAAATAAATACATATACTACTCACCATCTTGGCGATTCAACTTAAAAGGAAAGGAAAATATTAAAGACAAGAGACAGATGACATGACTGACATATAACACATTTCAGGATTTACATTTAGTTAACTACTACCAACCAATTTTTTTTTCTCGGTTCTAGGATAAAATTTGTACAAGGCAACAGATGGCGCTTATACTTTTTGTCATGTTACTTTTGCGGCCGCAGAAAAAAGTATGTCAATTGTTGTTTCTTTGGTATTTTTCTTAAGATACCGCATTGGTGTCTATGACCATTGGCGATATGATTGTTGATAAAATACAACAATGATTTCGATTTAAATTGTACCGTAGAAATTATTTATTATGATTATCGCTAATCCTTATAAAAATATATAAAAAGGTAAACGTTGAATATAAGGTACAGAGAATAGTGACAGGTACGAATTGTAAATTTCAACCGTTAATTTGCTAGCATGGTTGCCACATTTATTCACTAGACTTTATTTTTGGTTCTTGCCCATCGCATTTGTTTCTCTCGCTTATAAAACGTTAGAGAATATCAGTAAGTAATAATAATAGTAATAATAATAATTACAATAGAAAACGGAAAACAGGACGTAGATATAATGCCAAAATTGATGTGAGAGTTAATAATATCAAAAATGGAAAACTGAAGGAGTGTCTCGCCGCTGGAAATGGACTCGAGCACAGGTTTTATTAAATCGCTATAAACAAGGCCTGGGTAAAGGTGAAAGGTGCAGTTTAAACAAAACCCTTCCCCCCAACTTCCTGACATGCCCTGACTATCAGTTTGACTTATTAAAACGTTGGGGGCAAGAGAACTATGAGGCAATTAATCCTGGCATACATCAAGGTCATGCGAGCATAATACCTTATATGTACATTACTTCATGGTTGTCCTTCCCCCAGCATTTTAATTAGCCAAACTGAGGGTCAGGGCAGGTCAGGGGGTTGGGTGAAGGGTTCTCCTTAAACTGCACCTTTCACCTTTACCTTGTTTATAACGATTTAATAAAACATGTGCTCGAACCCATTTCCTGCGGCGAGACAATCCTTTAATTTTTGAATTATTAGTATTATAAGACTAGATGCATTCTCGCAACAATTAGAACCGTAGACCGGTTTCGCTCTCATTAGAGCTCTTCAGTACGGCATACTAATTGCAGCAAAAATGCACCAAAAATAACACGGCTATCGTATAGCCAGTCTTAAATCACTAAGTAAGTAGCGAACGTGTCGCCACCTAGTTCGGAACCAAGTACTTGTTGTCACGCCCGCTCCAAATAATACAGAGTATTAAAAATAGAGACGGTATACAACCAACTAACAATTTAAAAAATTATACGGTATACAACTAACAATTTTTTAAATTGTTAGTTAGTTGTATACCGTCTCTATTTTTAATACTCTGTATTATTTGGAGCGGGCGTGACAACAAGTACTTGGTTCCGAACTAGGTGGCGACACGTTCGCTACTCACTTAGTGTTTTAAGACTGGCTATACGATAGCCGTGTTATTTTTGGTGCATTTTTGCTGCAATTAGTATGCCGTACTGAAGAGCTCTAATGAGAGCGAAACCGGTCTACGGTTCTAATTGTTGCGAGAATGCATCTAGTCTTACATACTTTGTCCCTATATTGGGGTAGAAATGGGCCAGGGCTAACAATTTTTTAAATTGTTAGTTAGTTGTATACCGTCTCTATTTTTAATACTCTGTATTATTTGGAGCGGGCGTGACAACAAGTACTTGGTTCCGAACTAGGTGGCGACACGTTCGCTACTCACTTAGTGTATTAGTATTATTATTAACTCCCAATTATCAATTTTGGCATTATAGCTACTTTCTATTTTCCCATTTCTGTTATGATTAATATTATTATTACTTACTGATAGTTTCATTTAATTAAAAAGACATGAATATTCAATGTAAATCCTAAACAGTACATTACCATGATACAAATTTGTAACATAGTTTTATTTTGTAATCTAATTTAGAGTTAAATTTTTAGATCTGGCAATACAGCTTCACATTCATCGTGATCTGACGTCATTTGCGGCATGCGCAGTTTGGATGTACCCTATATTTAAGGTTTACTTATAAAATCGAACCTAGTTGCAGTAGAACTGAAGCAGACACGACTCCGAATTCTAGGTTAGTGTAAAAATTGTTACTTTTTAAGCCGTTATATTTATAAATCCATATTGGTGGTTATACCGTTACGGCTCGGTTACCCTTTAAAAATAGCTGACAGTTAAATAACGACCCATCACTAATAAAAACATATTATTCAATTTTTGACAACTGAGCGAAAAGCGACCATATGTGATTTTAGATTGCTGATAATTTGGCTGATAATCATCTATTATGGCACCAATCCTTGGAGAATGAAAGAACAGGAATGAGCAATATAAAACGTTGTTGGAATCTAAAAGGAGGTTGCGAATGTTATGATATGTTATTTGTTCGTTGTCTGAAAAAAAATTACAAAATAATTACCTACCTATTATATCAAAAGATAAAACTGCATCATGAAAACGCAAAATCAAATTATCAATCCCAGTTCTTCGTGCATATATAACAAGACAATATATCACATACCTTACAATGATCTGGGGACACTCACCAACAACAAAAATTAAAAAATACAGAGAGCACAAAACAAATCAATAAAAGCGATATACAGATTACCCCTACAATACGAAACCGAAACACTGTATCAGAAATATAACATTCTAAAACTAAGCGAGATTTTAACGGTCGACACCGTCACATTCATACATGATCTAATCTCAAATCCAGATAAGTACAATTTAAATATACACTGCAATAGCAGCATCAACAATTACCTGACGAGAAGTCACATAAACATCCACCAAAATGCAGTAAGTATCACAAGATATGGAATAATACACCCCTTGACAGAAGGAATAAAACAGTACAATCAATTGCCTTATTAGAAATCAAAAATACGTTAAGAAAGAAAGAGTTCAAAAATAGACTGCAAGCATTATATATAAGAACGGAAAGGAATGCAATAGACAGCTGAGGTGTATACCCAATTCAATAGCACTCAGAGACTGATATTAGAGTAGTAAATAAAAACCAAAACCTTCCCAAAGTTAATATTTAAGTTCCAATACTCTGTTGTAACATTCATTAGTTTCTACATTATTAGTGCACCTAAAGTTAGTTAGATTATATAATAATAAGCCCGCTAGATAGGAAGGCAACTATATTAATAAATAAATGAACATGTATTCCCCGTCTGTAACCACAACTCTAGATTGGGTAAAAACTAATTTAGCCTATACCTTTATCGGTTCTAGTTAACACCAAGCATAATTATTTCCAAATAATTAGGCAATGCTTCTTGTACGGCCTGCATTTTTATTGTTTGCCTCAGTGCGAAGTTTTTTCTTAACAGAAAGATAGAAAAGTTAACGGAATGGTTATACCTGTATAGACGTCTTTTTCTCGGGTTTTACAAACACCTGTTGTTATCGGCTAAGCTTTTAGTGAATTTTCGTAGAAAAAATTCACTAATGGAGAGATCCCGACTTTTGAATTTTGAAAAAATTTTTGCAAATGAGCGCGATCATCTAGGACCCCTAGAACCCATATCCGGGGTCAGTTTCAATTTTTATATGTTATATATATATATATATATATATATATATATATATATATATATATATATATATATATATATATATATATATATATATATATATATATATATCTATATATATGTATCACACCGATAACTCAAAAAATAATAGGCCGATTTTGATAAAATTTGGCGCGTACCTTTCTTTTGTAAATGGCTTGGATAAGTTCGTTAGTCAGGAAAATCGGATGAGGTTTTCCGGGAAAATTTTGAGTTTTCATTCGAAAAAAATTCTTATCTCAAAAAGTAATAAGCCGATTTTAATAAAATTTGGCGTGTACCTTCCTTTTGTAAATGGCTTTGACAAGTTCGTTAGTCAGGAAAATCGGATGAGGTTTTCCGGGAAAATTTTGAGTTTTCATTCGAAAAAAATTCTTTTCTCAAAAAGTAATAAGCAGATTTTAATAAAATTTGGCATGTACCTTCCTTTTGTAAATGGCTTCGACAAGCTTGTTAGTCAGGAAAATCGGACGAGGTTTTCCGGGAAAATTTTGACTTTTCATTTGAAAAAAAAATTTATCTCAAAGAATAATGGGCAGATTTTGATATAATTTGGCATGTACCTTCCTTTTGTAAATGGCTTTGACAAGTTCGTTAATCAGAAAAATCGGACGAGGTTTTCCGAAAAAATTTTGAGTTTTCATTTGAAAAAAATGTTTATCTTAAAAAATAAAAAATCTATGATAACCAAATTTGGTAGGTAGGTTTACGATATAAAAGGTAAACTATACACCAAAATTTAGATTTCCATGTTACAAGAAAAAAAAGTTATAATAAAATATTTTGTGCCAGATCATTTCTATGAAAATTCACTACCCTAACGCACTTGCTGCGTCCCGAGTTTTTTAAATGCATTGCTTTTGTCCAATGTCACACCGAAAACACTTCGGCGACAAGCAAGGAGCTTGTAAATTCCTCTTGATAAATTTGGACGGTTAACAAACGTCACATCTGTGTGGAAGCAATGATTTAATTCGCAGCACTATTTTTTGCGTCTCACTACTTACATATTATATGACGTAAAACGAGAATGACCATAGACATATGTACTTGACGGACTACCACACTTTTTGCACAGAACAGTGAAACAGATAGACAGATACGTCAATGTCAATAGTTTACCAATTTTACGTCACAAAGGCGCGTCATCCCCATCATCCCATATGATTTTTGATTAAATTATGCGCTTTCACCAGAAATTTTATCTTCTTTACTGATTAGTGGTGTTTGCTTTGTGATGAATAATGTGTCAAACATATAGAGTGATTAAATTAATTTAATTAATATTGATAAGTAAAGTCATATTCTAATATGTTGCAAAGAACTTCGTAACGATATATTATGTACCTATATGTATTTGCTAGTTAGTTTGTTATATTTTTATATGTGCAACAAAACGAGAACGTAATAGAAACTTATTTATTATATAAACATATTTTGTTGAAGTTTGTGTTAGATATCATGGGTTTATTATTTTCAAAGCTATGGAGCCTTTTTGGCAATGAAGGTAATGTTTTGGTGTATGTAATAGATTCATTTTAGTTAATTGAATAAACTTCCTTTTAGAACATAAAATTGTTATTGTTGGATTGGATAATGCTGGGAAGACGACAATTCTGTACCAGTTTTTGATGAACGAAGTAGTGCATACAAGTCCAACGATAGGATCAAATGTCGAAGAAGTTGTTTGGAGAAATATTCATTTTATAATGTGGGATCTTGGGGGACAACAATCTCTTAGGGCAGCCTGGAGTACTTATTACACCAACACAGAGGTATTTATATGGCTTTTTTGCCCCAACATTTGATTAGTATCCAGTAATAAGTTGATGTTTAGTTTAAGGACACTAGTTTTACCCAGTGCAACCTTTTATAGTAAAACAAGATAAGCACACTTGGAGAACCCAAATCATCACAACACATTTAAAAAAAGACTTAATGATCCTTTCACTAACAAAATTAGCATCATCAGATGATGAAAAATTCTAAAAATCAGGTCTTTTTTAAATGTGTTGTGATTTGGGTTCTCAAAGTGTACTTATCAGTGCTCATCACAGGTTACAATCTTCACTTAGTGTAAAAGAGGATGTTGCATTTTCAGTGTTGTGTTATTGATAGTAAATATTGAACATACTTCAATAATTTGTAATATCTCCTTTTTAATTCATGCCTGTTATGGCCACTTTAATTTTGTCTATGACAATCTTTTTAGTGAATCTTATTAAAAAATTCCAAAGCCATTTTAATGAAATTTGGTGGATATGTTGCCTCAGGAAAGACCTTACTACATAGTAAAATTCAACTTTCTAAGTTTATAGAAAATTGAGATATAAATTTGAAGCAGTTAATGAAAATTCAATACCATAAGGCACTTGCTGCGTCCCGAACTTTTTGTTTATATATGGATCTGCATCACTTGTGATTGGGATGTATTCTGTGGTGGTTTACCATAAGTAAAAACATTTTGTATTATCTAAATGTTTAGTACTTTCTATGCATTATCAATAAACATGTACCTATTGTCAAATACTTGAATTTACAATAAAAAAATCTCGGGACGCAGCAAGTGCGTTATGGTAGTGAATTTTCATTAAAATGTTTTTATTGCAAATATGTGTGTTTTCTTTTTAAGAAAGCAGACATCAATTTTGGTTACCAGTATAACCTATATAGAAAAAGCAGGCATCAAATTTGATTACCAGTATAACATATATAGTAAAAACAATGTGCCATGTTTCATCAAAATAACTTGATTGTTTGAAAACGTACAGAAATTTCCAAAAGTAAACCAAAAGTGTTACTGAAAAAATCCGTTTCTTGGTCAACCTTATAGGTTAATAGCAAATTGAGCTTTTCAAATATGAAGCATTTAATCAAAATTCGCAACCACAACGCACTTGCTGTCTCCAGAATTTCTTAACTTACAAACATGCATTATATTTCGATGGAAAATCCAAAAAAATAAGGCGTTTTCGACAAAAAAAAATTATTTGTATCACCAACGACTTATGGGCCACCCTGTGATTGTCGCAATAATTTTTTAAGATGTAGCTCAAAACACCGTATAATTAATGTATACAATATTTTTTCATATCTTGTATAATAACGAATATATTGAGCTTTATTGATTTTTTACGAAAATTCGACAAAAATTATATACCATTAAACAATAAACCCTATAGCTAAGGCTACTGCCAAGCATCAGAGAAAGGGTCTATTAGAAATGAATTTTCTGGAAATATTTTAGTAAAATGAAGGACAATGACGGTTGAAACTAAGAGTTCGGTGTATGTAAAACATTCTTCTTGAGACATTTTCTTTCCATAGCCCGTATTAGATTCAAGTTATTTGCCTAAATGTTGCGAATTTTGACGTTTTCAATTGTCACTTTGACGTTTTGAGGAAACCCCCAATTTATTTTTCTTTAAATGCCCATAACTTTTTTGTCTTTTGACCTACAGAGCTAAATTTTGGTAGGTGGCACACCTATAACGATATAAACCAGCTTACCAAATTTGGTTGCCCTTACTTTGTTAATTTTGGAGATATAAATATTTTGCGAAAGAAAACACAAATTTTTCCGGGAAAACCTCGGCGGATTTTCCTGGCTAACAAAATTATCCAAGCGACTTGCGAAAGGAATGTACTCACCAATTTTGACGTTTAAAATCTCAATTTTGACGTTTTGAGGAAAATCCAAATTTATTTTTCTTTGAATGCCTGTAACTTTTTTATCCTTTAACCTACGGAGCTAAATTTTGGTAGGTGACTTGCCTATAATGATATAAATCCGCATATGAAATTTGGTTGCCCTTACTTTGTTAATTCCGGAGATATATATATATATATATATATATATATATATATATATATATATATATATATATATATATATATATATATATATATATATATATATATATATATAAACATATAAAAATTGAAACCGACCCCGGATATGTGCCTAATTAGCGCTCATTTGAAGAAATTTTTTCAAAATTCAAAAGTCGGGATCTCCTCATTAGTAAATTTTTTTTAAGAAAATTCACTAAAAGGCCCTAAGGTAAACTTATTGATTTTAATTGATTTTAAACAATCTTCTCAAATGTTTCCAGTTATAGATTACTTATATTTGCAGAGGGACAAATATTTGTTTTTGTTTAGCCAAAGAAAAAAGCAAATAAAGAACACAAAAACAGATTTTTATAAATTTCACAACTTCATTGCCTTCTTTATCTGTCAGCTATAATAATAGTTTTAATTTAAATATACAGTTTTTATACAATTTTCTCAGTTAATATATACATACAGCCATAAAAATAATTTTTTAAGCAAGATATACTATTGGACTCTTGATAAGCCAAACTCTTTTGCAGTTTAAAAATGTTTGCAATTGTTTTATGTCATTTACCTGTTGATGACAAAGATAAAAAATATTTTATAGGTACCTAATCAGAATAATAGGTGGCAGCTTTACAAGTAGGTGTGCTTGTAATAATTTGTTATCTGAATTGTGTAAATATGACCACCTAGTGTTGGATGAAAGGTCACTCTAACATTTAATATCTCCATTTCTCTGTGGAAACAGGTGGATAATCATGATTTAAAAAAAATGGATAAACAGTACCTATGTAAATAGACATGGTGGTACCTACCTATTTTATTTATTTCAAGCAATAGAATTGCCACATGGAAGCTATTGAGGTACTACCAAATTCTTAAATCACAATAAAAAAATTATGGATTGACAGTAAAAAAAAATCATTGAAAGCAATTTATTTATTTCAAGCAATAGACTTGCCACATGGAAACTATTGAGGTGCTACCAAATGCTTAAATCACCATATTATATGTTACTCTGAGTCTAATCTACATTAAAAATTATCAGAATAAATATATAAACCTAACACTATATTTAGTATATAGCTAGGGATTCTTACCTGACATGTTTGTCGATATACTCCATGTTTCATTATCTACACTCCAGACAACGAATTACTTAATTACCCAAAATTCAAACAATTCAGGCTACAATAAGATTGTTCAATTTTTAAAACTTCCCGAAAAATAAATAGTTATAGATCAAATAACAGCTTATGATGATATAAATATAAGCCACAATCCGCCATTAATAATTAATGCCGGGCGCATTGTCAGAGTCAGTTCGCTGTTGGCGTTGCTATGTTGCTATTGGACGACGATGACATACGATCGAACATACACGAACACGAAAACGGAGGGAATTCAAATAAATGTTTACAAACTAAAACAAACTTTCAGAAACATTACAACTGTAACTTTACGTGAACTTACAAATGGAGAAACACAACAAGCCGGCAAATGAGATATTACATTTGTTGAAGTTTCATTTGTAAGTTTGCATTGGTTTTTTGGCTGCAAACATTTAGAAATGTTACAAATTTAACTTTCTTAATGGTAAATTATCTAACGTTGCGGTAACCATTTGTAAGTTACCATGCTTAGTGGGTTCAGATCCTACCTAAAACAAGATTCAATGTAAAATATAGAAAACCATTTTGGGTTGGGTTCATATGTACACAAAAGCAAATGCATAAATGAATTTTGCTAAAAATGATATTTATGAGGTCAAATAATTGTTTTAAATATTTACCAGAGAGTTGCTTATCTCATCTATAACCGCCTGTTGAATAAATGCGATGGAATAAAAAAGATTAGTCAAAAGAGGTATGATTTCACTGTCCAATACACAGGTACAGTTATTTTGTATGGCCACAGGTAAGGATGCATTTTTAGTGCAACAAATTTGTAATGCTGAAGCATATCTAAGAAGTTGGAAAATGTGCAAGAACAGTGACACGACATTTTAATGAAATGAACTCAAACTGTAACATGAGTCATTGGTATGTTTTGAATTCAACAGAATAGTTTATTGGTTCACTGGGAAATACAAAAAGAAATAACCTTCGAGCGCCAGACCACCACATTCTTGTTGTGGAACCCATAATGTCACGTACAATGGCACGCCTGGCAGGAGTGGCACACGAAACTGTTTGACAAGCACTGAACTTGCATAAATTTCATCCATATAAGATGCAGATTGTACAAGAGCTTCACAAAGATGATTTCACGTGAATAATAGAGTTTTACGAAATGATGTCAAATTTCATTAATGTTACCCCTACTGATGAATATTTGCTTTAGTGATGAGTGTACGTTTATTTTAACTGGAAGGGTTAATAACAGGGTTCCCACTCGTCTGGAAAACCGGGAAAAGTTGGGAAATTTGTAGAAGAAAAAAAATTGTCAGAGAAATCAGGGAAAAATTGAGAAAATTGACTATGAGTCGGGGAATTTTTGTCCCTGTCAGAGCGCAATTTTTTGTTTCCTTTTTATGATAAAAAATTGAAACAATGTGTTTGCTTTTTGTGAAATTCTGAACCATTTATTTAATGATTTCTTGTTCCACAAAACCACAATAATTGTTTTTTTTAATTTTGCGTTATTGGCTTTGTACTTGAAATGGGGAAGTGTGTTTTCCGCCATGATGCGAAGACTTGCTGTATTCCGTGGTAGTGTGTTACACATGTTGGGGGTAAATTGTAGAGGATCAAATTCAGGGAAATAGATTCCGACATGTCAGGGAAAAGTCAGGGAAATTTATATGCTGCTTTTAGTGGGAACCCTGAATAAGCATATTTGTTGCTATTGGAGCAAAGAAATGCCTCATATTTGTTGAGGTCATACACATTGGCCACAAAAAGCTAATGTTTGGATGGGTAATTTTGGAAATGCCATAATTAGTCCTTTATTTATTGAGGAAAATTTGACTGGTAACTGTTACCTCAATATACTTCAACATAAGTACACTTGGAGAACCCAAATCACCACAACACATCTTTTTAAAGACCTCACGTTCGCTTCACTAACAAAGTTAGTGCCATCAGAGGACGAAAAATTCTAAATACTTACTACCAACATCACCTTTCATACTGAATCTTAGGTAAAGAACGGTACCGAGAGGGAGACTAAATCGCAGGCAAATTTTTCAGTGTATTTTAATTGCCGCACGAGGTTTTTGAACTTCCTTTTATCACTTTACCTGACAGGTTTCGGAATGTTTATCTGCATCAAAGACAGAGCGCAAACAGAGGACTACAAACTAGTGGCGGAGCTCCGTTTAAGGAACTTTTGTATGTTATTGCCCTAGAAATATAAATACTTTCGTACGCATTCAGCTCCACTGGCCGTCTAACATTTTTGATAAGTTTCAGCTTTTCTTTATCAATGTGGTGGTTATTATCCCAAATATGTTGTGTTTCTTTTTCTTTGTTCTGTGTCTATTCATTAAGTGGAAAATTAATTAAGAGACACAGAACAAAGAAAATGTTAGCAGTGTGCACGACATTCAAGGAAGATGAAACAGAAAAAATTTGAACCGCGTATCACAAGGGGTCTCACGGGCATTTTTAATAAAGCAGATTGGCAGCTAACTCTCGCGACAAAAAATAATTGAAGAAATTTGTTAGGTAATAAGAAAGATAAAGCCGCTGGAATGTCGGGTATCTATGAGATAGGTTGTAAAGAGTGTAATCTTAAATACTCTGGGCGGACTAAGAGAACCATTGAGACTAGATTTCGTGAACATCTGGGACAGCTGAAATAAAGTAGTGTAGACAAGTCTTGCGGGGCACAACAGATTTGGGATAATAACCACCACATTGATAAAGACAATCTGAAACTTATCAAAAATGTTAGACGACCAGTGGTGCTGCATGTGTACTAAAGCATTTATATTTTTAGGGCAATAAAAAACAAAAGTTCCTTAAACCGAGCTCTGCCACTGGTTTGTAGTTCTCTGTTTGCGCTGTCTTTGATGCAGATAAACATTCCGAAACTCGTCTGGTAAAGTGATAAAGGAAATTCAAAAACTTCGTCCGGAAATTGAAATACAATACACTGAAAAAGTTGCCTGTGATTTAGTCTCCCTCTCGGTAGCGTTCTCTACTTAAGATTCAGTATAAAAGGTGACACTAGTAGTAAGGAGTTAGATTTTTTCATCATCTGATGATGCTAACTTTGTTAGTGAGACGATCGTCAGATCTTTACAAAGATGTGTTGTGGTGATTTGGGTTCTCCAAGTGTGCTTATCAGTGCTCATCACAACTTCACTTTGCATGAGAATCTTTTGCGCTTTCAACATGGTGGAGCTATTATTTTCTTTATATGGATTGGTAGAAGGTAAGCAATTGAGTGGCCAGGAAAATCACTGGATTTAGCTCCAGTAGACTACTTCATTTGGGGCATGCATTCTAGGAATTAAAACGTTGAATGTAAAGGCTTCTCCTCCAGACACCAAAATTTACTTCAGATTTCTCTTATTCCTGACGCGTTTCGACACTCCAAGAGGTCATCTTCAGGGGATAAATCTATAAACATAAACAAGACAGGTCTGTCAGAAAAACATTAGTTTTCCGGTAGGCAATTGTGCACGTCCGAGCACAATGATGACAAGGTGATCCTCACAGAAAAGTCAAAGGTCACAAGTCACACAGAAGAACACCGACCAACAGTCGAGTCAAAATCTAAAAATCTAAAAACTACAGATACAGTAACAACAGTTAAAATGTTGAGTAAAACATGCAAACTACGTTAACAAAGTTAAAAGCATCAAGCAATTAAAAAGCACTGAAAGACACAAAAACTGTCAAAGTATAATAAGTGATATTTTTGAACACTAAAATAAGCAAGTCTATTGTTGAGGCAATTTTTAATTATGGTAATCCCAGACGGTGTGACGTTCAGAAATGAAATTCTAGGAATGGTTTATTTACTTGATCTTTAATGTTATATACAAATGGGGAAGTTCTTTGATAGAAGACCTTTTGAATTAATTAATTCTTGTTGTCCTTACTTGGTGAAACTTTTATGCTAAATGTAGATGTAGATCCAAGGCAATGATATCAGGCAGGGAAAGCTTTAAAGTTGAAACCATATATATATATATATATATATATATATATATATATATATATATATATATATATATATATATATATATATATATATATTGTATGTATAGGTAAATATATGTGTATGTGTGTGTGTATTTGTGTATTTGTATAATTTTTATAAATTAAAATATTTTTTTCCAGTTTGTGATTGTAGTAATTGATTCCACTGACAGGGAGAGGCTGTTAACAATTAGGGAAGAACTTTACAAGATGTTGGCTAATGAGGAGTTATCTAAAGCAGGTGTTCTCATCTATGCCAATAAACAAGACGTCAAAGGTTCCATGAGTGCTTCTGAAATATCAAAAGAACTAGATCTTACTTCCATAAAACAGCAACAATGGCATATACAGTCTTGTTGTGCTCTAACTGGAGAGGGGTAAGTAGTTTTTTACTTCCACATCGTTAATATGTTAATATGTGTGGAAGTATGGCATCAGCGACAAAAATGTCAACAACAAAAATTACGCCTAAACGTCAAAAGTGTCAGCACATATAGAAAACATGATTTGTGAACGAAAATATTTTGTGTCTGTTGGTTTGTATGTCTGTCTGTTTGTAGCCACGATAACTTTAGAACTAATGGAGATATGGTCTTCAAATTTGGTACACAGCACCCGACAAACGGACGGTTCGGATTCTTTTTGGGTAAAATGGCTCCAGGGGGTGGGGAACGAATGGGGGATGATTTGGTGAAAAGTGAAATATTTTGTTAAAACTCGAGTAATATAAACTTTTAGGGTTGGTTCATTAGAAAACTTTCAATTTCATCAAACATCTGGTATTTTAAATAAAATTAAGGGTTGAATGTGTGGGGGTGAAATATCGGTGACACAAATTTCGACATTTTGTTTGTTGCTAAGATTTCGTAAAAAGTCTTAAAACATATAGAAAACCTGATTCTGGAACGAAATTTGTTTATTTGTCGGTCTGTCTGTCGGCCTATATGTCTGTCTCTTATTAGGCACAATAACTTTCGAACGAGTTGATATATCATCTTCAAATTTGGTATCCAGTTAGCACCTGATAAAGCAGCGCTTGGAATTGTTTTTGAGTAAGATCGCTTCATGGGGTAGCAGATAAATGAGGGGTGATTTGGTGAAAAATGACATTTTTTCGTTAAAACTCGTGTAGTATACAGGCATGGACCCTAAGTTCATTTCATGAGGATGTCTTAATGGGGAGAGTAGATTATTCCAGCGATGTGGAAGTTATGATTGAATTAGCAGCACTATTTTTTTTTTTTTTTAGTTTGATTTTAAACCTTAATTCTGCTAATTTTGAAACAATGAATTAAAGGTTATAGATGTTCCAAATTTAAACAAGAATTTTGTAACAGGTGCAGCTGTGTGCATCCATTTTTAAATAAATATTTTAGAGAGTTTGTGCACAATAACAAAATAATGTGCGAACTTGATAAAAACGCTGTTTTTATGAAATATATGTCTCTTTTTGACCATTATCGGTGAATATGTGAAGTATAAATATTGGTCACAATAAGTATGTTAAATTTTTATGTCATATTAATCAAAGAACTCAAAAGAGCGATAACTCAAAAAATACTCGACTGATTGGAACGAAACTTGGTACATATCTTCATTGTATTAAGACCGCGGGTGACTTCGTATATCAGCTATTACAGACATTTTTTCCACCAAAAATATACAAAAATATTTTTTAAAACGCTAAGTATATTTTTGTAAGTATCAGAGTAACTGGAATGAGACTTTACATGTGGCTAGGAATGGTGTAAATAAACCTGTCGTGAATTTTAAGTAATTAGGTACACAATATTTAGAGTTTTTTCCTAATTAAAAATAAAGTCTGAAAGACATGCGTTGAAACGACTTAGTGGTTAAACGCCAATGCCCGACAAATAGTGTAGTTAACTGCCACACGTAGATTGATTCATACAACAGGTATAAACCATACATCAACAGTAACCAAACTAAATAAATAACAGGCATAAAACGTACTACCCAAACCTATAATCGTGAAATCAAAGTCAAAGACTTCTGAGTGCGGAGTTTGTCTACTTTGGTGGTATTGTATATATTATTATCTTGGCCACAAATGACAGATGACATGAAATTAAAAAATTGCCAAGTGATTGTTATTTAACTGGGGGATTCGATTAATTTTTAAAATACACTATATTTGTAGCTTGTGGAACAGCCGCAAATACAGTTTTAGCACAGCATAGATATATTATGCTGTGGTTTTAGACTGAAAGTGTAGCATGATATAGTATAAATGTAAACAAAATAAAGTCAAGTCTCTATATAAGTGATTCTAAACTCGCTTCTTTTATCTTTAAACTTAAAGATAAAAGATCATATAAAACCAAAACAGTCGTTGAATGTGTTTTAATGGTAATTCTACTAATTCTGTAACTAATTGTTACATATACTTTTAATATAATATACCGGGCATGAAGCCGGTGTCAAGTATCATGTAAACAAAACGTTAGTTAACGTATCCTTAGATACCTCAGTTCGTAGCGTGCTTGTCTTTTACACAGGAGGTTGCGTGATCGATTCCAGTTCGATGAATGTATGTTTTCTTTAATTTTGACATTTTGAGAAACAATATTGCACAGATTTCATACGTTTTGAACAAGATCTCATTTTTGTTTAAAATGCCTGAATAACTTTGTCACCTTTTATCTGAAATTATAAATTTCAGCAGATATTTTGTTATTGTTGATATTGAAAAAACTGGTTTGATTAGGTTGACTAAAACGAAATCATTCTGGTGATTAATAAGGAAAAATAACCGCTACGTTTATAATTTGGCAGATAACTTTTCTAAATATGAATTAAATTCCCTTCTGTTTTGTAACTTTTATGAAATTTGTAATACAATTTTCTTTTAAAGAGACTTACACTATCTACAGATATAGCAAAATTTAATTTTTTAGCTTCATAGAAAATTGAGTTTTGGGCATTTTTCTCACAAGGAGTTACACAAGATTTTTTTGATAATAGAGAGATATTGATTGTAACACTTTCGTAATAATTCTTCAAATGTGTGCGTGCTAGGACCTCTAAAATTGATCTTCAAGGTCTGTGTAAGTTTAAATTATTAACTTTACTAATATGCCGTATAATAATAGTGTACAATTCTTATGAAAATTCACTACTATAATGCACTTGCTGCGTTCTGAAATTTATATACTACATAAAGCAACCTTTGAAGCCAAAGTTGCAGCTAGGATGGGGCTGGAAACTTTCATATAATAAATAATTGTGGGAAAATTTGAAACACATGACAAAAATACTGACTTTCCAAAAAATCCAAACACTCAGTAAGAGACTGATTGCAATGAAATTTTCTATACTACTCTGTTTTGTCTGATAAAAACTGATAACAATATGTACAAAAATGTTAGCAGGTGTATGCTTTAAATGCTGTTTTATCAAAGAATTATCTCTTTAAATTTGTGTTTCCTTTATTTTGAAGCAATATTTCGTAACGGTTTGTGCTCAATTTATTAAATCATTAAGTCATTTAAGTTAATTCAAAAGGGGGCGACAATACAGGAAGTTTTTCAATCAGACAAATTTTAGACCGCATAGGACGTAGTGTGTCAGCAGTGTTACAGTGTTGGTCCAGGTGGTCTGAAGAAGGATCCATAATCGTCATTACAAGACTCAGACGGCCTTGACCAACTTCAGCAAGGGAAGATCCTCATTTGAGGATTGTGGCTTTACAAGACAGAGTTTTCACAGCACGGTCGATTTGAAGTGCTTAGTTGGGAGTTTTACAACAAGAGTCTATGGCAGTGATATATCGGAGAATAAACGCTTTTGGAGTTTGTATAGAGCATTTTTTTGTCTCCCACTGACACCTCGACATCGTGTTACTCAGCTTGAGTGGTGAAACGGCAGATTAAATTGGGATAGGGAATGGAATTGTGTTGTGTTCTTTGACGAGTCCCGATTCGGTCTTTGGGTCCACGATGGTCGCAGAAGAGTAAGATGATTACGTGGAGACTGTAGAAATTTAGAATTTGTTGTGGAACGGCATACAACCCTTACAAGGGGGGAGATAGTATGGTGTGCGATAACATATGGTAGCAGGTCACATCTAGTTTTTATTGACAGAAATTGACAGCCTGTTGCACTGCTATACCTACGAGGGTTAATTCAACCTTCTTTCTAACAGAATAAGGCACGTTCTCATAGAGCAAGGATTACTACAAGGTTTTTATTAGACAATAATGTGACCCTGTTTCCATGGCCTTCTCGCTCTGCAGACTTGTCACCAATCGAACATTTGTGGGATAAAGATTGGGAATCGACTGGGTAATTTACACCAACCACAAAATAACCTAGTTGACCTTCATCACCAAATTTAAGTAGCCTGTGATCACACGCCTCATGATCCCATAAATAATTTAATTTCAAACATGTCTCAAAGAGTTATAAGAAACCTCGGTGGACCCAATCATTATTTTTTTTTTTAATATTTTAGTTTGAAAATGTAGTCATTTTTGAAATTTGGTGAAACACATTATGTATAAATTTGATTTAAAGTGTTAGGATTTTTTTAAAGTCAGCATAGTTTCATTTTTCAAAGTTCACAATGTTGAGAGAAGACAAATGTTGCAAAGTAACGTAAACGAAGCACCCAAAGAACTGCTGTGACAGCCAAATAGGTATAGTTGTTCAGAACAAAAATTAAAAACCTTCACCCAAAATAGTGCTGCAAATTGAATCATAACTTCCACATAGCTGTGATAATTTATTCTCTACAGAAAGACATTCTCATGGAATGAATTTTTGGTCCGTGACTTGACCACAAAGAAAATATTTGTATTCCTGTACCCATAAACTTTTTAAACGTTATATTACTCAAGTTTTATTAAAAAAATGTGAATTTTCACCAACTCACCCCTTACGTATCCCCTAGCCCCTGAAGCGATCTTACCCAAAAACAATTCGAAGCGTTAGTTTGTCGGGTGCTAACTGGATGCCAAATTTGAAGATATCTCAATTTGTTCGAAAGTTATTGTGCAGACATACATACCGACAGACCGGCCGACCGACAGAAAAATGTTCATTCCAAAATCAAGTTTTCTATATGCTTTGAGACTTTTTACGCTGTTTTAGCAAAAACAAAATTTCGAAATTTTTTTCAATAATAGTCCAACCCCACACATTCAACGCCTAATTTAATTTCACCACAGAATACCAGATGTTAGATGAAATCAAAAGTTTTCTAATAAATAAACCCTAAAACGTTATATTACCCGAGTTTTAACCAAAAAATGTCAATTTTCCCCAAATCACCCCCATTCATCCCCTACCTCCTAAAGTGATTGTGCCCAAAAACAATATGAACCGTTCGTTTGTCGAGTGCTAACTATATACCAAATTTGAAGACGATATCTCAATTCATTCTAAAGTTATCGTGGCTACAAACAGACAGACCGACAGACAAAAAAAAAACACATTCTCAAATCATGTTTTATATATGTTTTGCGACTTTTTACGACGTTTAAGAGTGGGGTTCAATAAAATGTTTAAAATACACTATATTTGTAGCTTGATTATCTGTCACAGGTAAAGCTTTAGACTAAAAATATAGTATATAATAGAAAGATAAAGGTTTAAGGAAGGCAATAAAGCAATATTTAAGGAAATATCGCTTTTATGAAGAAAATACGTTTTTGCCAAACCATGATTTTACATTTTTTGTCACAGTATTTGCTTAAAATCATTTGTTGTCTAGAATAGGTATCCACGAATAAGTTTCTTAGATTTCAGATCTATTGGATTTCAAGTAAAACGTATATCAAACTGAAACGTTATTTATGATGTTCGTTATTTATTTAGTCAATGTGTCGGATGAAACTAGCATGTTTCACACCATACGTAGATTAGCTATTTAATAAAAGATAGTGCCCTAACAATTTAATTCTCTGAATGCAATTACAAAACGTATTTCATTTTCATTCATAAATGTCATATCATGAGAAGAATTAAATAAATATTGTAAACAAAATGGGCTCACATTTCTAAGCCAATGATTTCAGAGCTGTTTGTTTTTTATCTTTAAACTTAAAAATAAGAAGCAGGTGCTTCAATTGAATATTATGTACATTAATTACATTAAGCCATTAAATTATTATTTTCTTTTACTATAGAAATAATAAACAGAAACGACATGCCATTAGTGAAATTTTAATATCATCTAAGACCGAAACAGCCTACAGTGGAATATGTTTCAGTCACCGAAAGAAGTCAGTCAATTCTGCAGTTATCTATTGACCTTGTAACTTTCATTTTCTTTCGGATGTACTTATATAAAATTTCCTAACGCAGCTACCGTTTGTTTAATTATGTGATAAGAACCACAAACTCTCCCAAATTTCCTATGTTTGGACCAAGATCCAACTATTTTTTTTCCACCAACTTTAATAACGAACGTATTTTTGTGCCAAAAATTAAAAAGAAACAGCTAAAAAAAAGTCAGAATAGTTATGCCAATCAGGTTGGGTTTTTAATCATATGACTCTGATATATTGACTGCATACGCGCCAAAAACGGTCAGGTCAGGTCAGGTCACAGGTTACACAGAATGTAAATTACTCCCTCATTCATTAAACCTTTGTTACGGGGCAATAAGCACGTTATCTCATGATTCTGAGCCATGCTAATAGTTTAAAAATATTCAAGTAACGATACAGCAGGACCCCAACCCCCCACCCCACCCACACACACGGAGATTTATACTACTTTTGAATCCTACTCTTATGCGAAATTTTTTTTTGAATTTTTGTCGCCGACGTGATACTTCCACATGTTGTGACAATGTGGAAGTAATTAACTAAATTAAAATGAAAGTGTTTTAGCCTAAGAATGCATAATGTTGTTTTAAGTCTTCTTTAGTATACCGGGTGTTTTTCAAAAGTGGTTCATCCCAATAACTTTTTAAATTTTTTTAGATAAAAAAATGAAATTTGATATGTTAGTATGACATAAATCAAGATTGATTGATGTATTCAGTTCTTTTCGGTTACTTCCTGTGTCCCCACAAATGTATGCAACTTTTGTTTTTTCAATTGGACCTCCTGTAGTTTTTGCTTTTTCTAAATTAGAAATAAAATCCCAAAGACATGTGTTAAAGTCCAATGCCTGACGGACAGAGTAGTTAACTGCCACACATATATTGATTCATACAACAGTACAGTACATCAACGGTAACCAAACTAAATATATACCAGGCATAAAACATACTACCCGAACCAACAATCGTGAAATCTCGCCCGCATTTTTGGAAAATGACAGACGAGATGAAATTAAAAATTTGTCAAGTGATTGTTATTTAATTTACTGAGGGATTCAATCAATTATTAAAAGACACTATATTTGTAGCTTTATGAACGGCCTCAAATACAGTTTTAGCACAGCATAGATATATTATCCTGTTACATAATATACTAGAAATGTAAACAAAATCAAGCCTATAAAATGATTCTAAAATAGTTTCTTTAATCTTTAAACTTAAACATAAGACGCTTTATAAGACCGAAATAGTCGTGGGATGTGGTTCAATGGTAATTCTGCTAATTCTGTAATTAATTGTTACGAATATTTTGAATATAATATCCTGGGCATGAAGCCGATCTAATGTATCATGTAAACAAAACGTTAATTGACGTGTGCCTAGATGGCTTAGAGGCATCACGCTTGCCTCATAAGCAGAAGAATAGACAATCGAATCCAGCTCGATGAATATATGTTTTTTTATGTTTTATTTTGACATTTGGAGAAACCATAGTGTACAGATTTCATAGGTTTTGAACAAGATCTCATTTTTGTTTAAAACACCTAAATAAGTGTGTCGCCTTTGAGTCTGAAATTATAATTTTGTTATTGTTGATATTGAAAAAAAAACCAGTTTGATTAGGTTGACTAAAACCAAATCATACTGGAGATTAATAAAGAAAAATAACTGTTACGTTTATAATTTGGCAGATACTTTACTTTTATAAATATCAATGTTTCCTTATGGAAATCTTCTGTATAGGTTAGGCTAGGTTAGGTTTGAATGTGAGTGGGCCATACCGGTCCCTCGACCGCGACCATAAGGTCTATTGTGGCTCACGCCTAATGGTCTATATTTCGCCCAACAACGCCAGCCTCCTGCAGAGGTCGATAATCTTTGTAGGTAAAAGTTGATCCAGATCTTCCTGAGCAAGCTTTGTCTTGCCAAAGAGCAGGTATCTAGTCCTGTCCGCCGCCGGATAGGAACACAGTACATGCTCTGCTGTCTCGTCACTCTCCATACACAGCCGGCACTCCTGACCGACTCCAATTCGGTGCATGTGGTGACGCAAGCGGCAGTGTCCTGTATACAGGCCGACTAGAGTACTCAGTTGTCTGTTTAGCTCTAGAAGTTTTTTAGTCCTTGACTCAGACAGGCCATTTATAAAGGCCTTGGAGTGAGCTAATCTTGGCAGATTTTGCCAAAGCTGGATTGTCATTCTTTCTGTCCAGGTCTTTAAGGTGCGTTTTGCTGTGCATGATGTTATCCCCAGCACGGGTTCTGGTCCGACAAAGTCCCTCTGGGCACCACTCCTGGCAAGTGTGTCGGCTGCAACATTGCCATCATTGTCTGAGTGACCCGGTATCCAGACCAGCGACACCTAATTACAGCTGCCCAGTTCGTTGAGGGCAGATTTACAACTCCATAGCGTTTTTGAATTGCAACAGTAGGAACCAAGGGCCTTTATTGCAGCTTGGCTATCTGTATATATTTTTTCGATTTGTGTGTGTACTGGTTTTCTATACTTTCCCTTGCACACATCTTGATGGTATACACTTCTGCTTGGTGTATGGTTGCGTACTTGCCAAGGCTGGCTGATAGTCTAGCATCAGTGTTGCCCCCATATGCGCTGGCTCCTACTCCCATATTGGTTTTGGAGCCGTCAGAATACCAGCAGAGATCGGCTCTCAATAGGGTTGTTTGATTTCGTTCCCAGTCCTCCCTTTCTGGGAGGACGGTCTTGAAAGACAGATCTCTACTGATCTTTGTAGGCATCAAGTCTGAGACCATTCCCAGAATCCCATGACCCTCAATGTCATCGAGGAGTCCGGACCCTCCCAGACTGACTTCCTACGGCATACTGTCGGCGGTTTGTTTTAGTGTGCGGTGCTTATCGCTCCCGTTAACATCAGACAAGCTTGTCTCTGTAGATGAGCCAGTTTGGCCCTTGTGATACCACGAAGTGCCTTGGGCCACCAAACTATGGCTCCATATGTTATCATTGGTCTGATAACCACTAGATAGAGCCAGTACATCTGTTGGGGGTTTGTTCCCCAGTTATTTCCACAGATTCTACGCCATCTTCTGTATAACTTTAATGAAATTTGTAATACAAGTTTCTTTTAAAGAGACTTAACCTATCTACAGATATAGCAAAATTTAGTTCTTTAGCTTCATAGAAAATTGGGTTTTGGGCATTTTTCTCAAAAGGAGTTAGAACACAAGATTTTTTTGATAATAGAGAGATATCGATGGTAACACTTTCGAAAGAATTCTTTAAATGTGCGAGTACTAGAACCTCTAAAATCGATCTTATAGGTCTGTGTAAGTTTTAAATATTAACTTTACTAATATGCCGTATAATAATAGTGTACAATTCTTATGAAAATTGGCTACTATAATGCACTTACTGTGTCCTGAAATTTTTTTCATAATCCTTTTTCGGTCACAAATATGTACATATGCATGTAGATTATACTCATTCCCAATGATTGGTTTTACGTCGTTTCACTTAACATCGCGATTGGTAGGTCCCTAGCTAGGACGTTAAGCGGGGACTTACTGTACTCTCTTTTTTTTTTTGAAATGGCGAACAATATTTTTTATGAGATTTGAGTAAACTCATAGATGTCTTAGAACATTTTGTTTAGTAATAGAAATTACCCATATTATTTAATCGATTTTTGTATTTGAGAATAGGTTTGATTTAAATAATACATTGCATTTTTTTTCTTTAATTTTCAGGCTATATCAAGGACTGGAATGGATTGTAAGCAGATTAAAAAAGAAATGATAACCAACAATCATATTAGATTTTATTTAGGCATTGTTCATATACAAAAAATGTATCATATAATATGTAAAGAAAAACCAGTGGCAACTGCATTTTCTCATATTGAGAAATAATGTGACCTCACAAGTTGTGATTTTGTATTATATTAACTAAATGATATAAATTTGTTCATTCTATCAATGGAAAGATTTCACCCTTCTTCACCCTACCTCACACAACACTCAAAAAATTGTGTAACCTTTACCAGCAATTTAAAAAGCATTAACGCATAATGTCCTGGTCCCTGTTTTTTTATGGTTAGCATATTTGCAAGTCTGAACAGGAAAACCGACTCATTTAGAAAAATTAAGTCCTATATTATTTTTGCAAGTCCTAATTAGGCGTTTTAAGTTAATTTAGCTAGGTACTATGAACATTTGTTTAAGGAAAAATTAAAAGGCTTTCACTACCAGACAACTCGATTACGGGGCCTCAATCTGAGCTACAACAACCCAACCCACCTTTGTCCACCGCTCTAATGAGTAGGCAGATTGAGGCCTTAGAGTGTCCTTACATATTTCCTTTACCTCTTGAAAATGGCTCCAAAACCGAAAGGTCGAGTTTTCATAAATTCTGGACGCAGTTCAACACGAGAACCAAGTATGGCTCATATATATATATATATATATATATATATATATATATATATATATATATATATATATATATATATATATATATATATATATATATATATATTAGTATATATTTAACAAAACATACTATTACAATGTGTTTCACAAATAAGCTTGCTGCTTTTGCTTGCAATACACAATTTTGATTTCTGATTTGCCTAAAGGGAACTGCCAAATCTTGCTACTGTCACATTTTAAATTTTGTTCAATATTCAATAACTTTTAACTTCCTTTATGCCATTAACAGTTGCACTGCCACTCTAAATCTTCAGCTCTCATTTTACAATAACTTCTCCTCTTAAACCAGAAAATTCTTCCAAAATACTGATCAGTTATTGTTATCATATTAAATATGCTATGCAAAAACTCTCTATGATCTTATGACTGTATTCATGCTGCATAAAATAATTTCTGGTATTAATTACATATTTCACACTATATTTTTTTGTTTTTGCCTTCCAAAATTCAATAATGCAATAAAAAAGTGGATCAACCGGCACTCAATAAAAATATATTTTACGGGCAGTTAAACTAAAAGTCATTCTCATTGAATCATCATTCATACTTCCACTGGCTCAAAGTTTTAAGATAGTTTTTTTAATATAGTTGTCGTAAAAATATTTACAATTTTTTTCAACTAGGTACCACATGGAACAGGGTATGAATTTAAAGGTATCATTGCAGCAGTGGCGTTGTGGTAGTATATTTTCATATTTCAGGCACAATCCAAGGCTACAAAATTACACTCTTAATAAAAGTTTTGGGGTAGATTTGTTAATATAGTAGCAAAAATATTCTACAATTTTCTTCAATCACGTACCTACGTAAAATGTTTTGTAGGATTTCAGTCATAATCCTAGACTACAGAATTACACCCTCTCAAAAGTGTTGGGGCAGTTTTCATGTAACATATTAGTCGCAAAATATTTAACAAATTTCTTCAACTACCAATGTAAAATATTTTGTATGATTTCAGCAATAATCCAAGGCTACAAAATTAGTCACTAACAAAAGTTTTGTGTGCTCGAGGCAGCGATGTCAACTGAAAAGATTTAGGTATTGGTGAATATATGTTATGAGTGAACGTTAATTTTTTTTCCCATTTTTTCCATTTACCTTCAATTCTTAAATTTTTTAGGTACAGCTTTGAAAGTTTCTGTAATCATGCTCAAGAGTTTTTTAGTATTGTAATTTTAAGTATTAAAAAAGTCAGGTTAAGACATGAGTCACGCAGGTAATTGAGATGCTACTTTTATTATGGTTTAAGTTAATTTTTCTTTAGTTTTCAGACAAAATCGGTATATTGATAGAAATTTATATACGCCCCGATGTAAATAATAAATAAACTTTATCTAAAAAGGTGATTATTATTATTTGAAACATTAAAAGTATAACAAGACAAGGTTTTTTTAAGGTAGGTGCCTTAATAGGCACAAATTAAATAGAGCAAAATGAAAAATAAGTACTTATGAATTTTTGGAACTCTGCTTAATTTTCTAACTTAACATCTAATGATGTTGGCAGAAAATTAAGGAGAGTGTCAAAAATTCATCCGTATTTAATTTTCATTGCACTCCATTTAATTTATGCCGCTTTCGATTGATTACAGCTGCAATGGCAACTAACTTTGTTATTAGTTGATTTTCTTTAAAAAAAATTCACTAATGAGGAGATCCCGACTTTTGAATTTTGAGAAAAATTCTTCAAATGAGCGCTAATTAGGCCCGCTAGAACACATATCCGAGGTCAGTTTCAATTTTTATATGTTTATATATATATATATATATATATATATATATATATATATATATATATATATATATATATATATATATATGTATATATATATGTATATATATATATATATATATATATATATATATATATATATATATATATATATATATATATATATATATATATATATATATATATATATATATATATATATACAGGGTGGTCCTCCGGGAGGTCCCACGATCGATTGCGGGAAAACTATCAATAGGAAAAACCTGAAAATTGGATATTACACTAAAGTCGTTGGGGGCCACAGGTTAAAAATATTTTCAAGATGGCGGCACTTCCGGTTATACCGGAAGTAGATGTCAATTCGCTTATTTTAAATGGAACACCCTATATTTTATTGCAGTTTCGGATTTTATAATACACTCTGAACACTTTTTGTAAATAATGTTCTATACCTATCTTCAACCGTCCAGAAGATATTTAGACTTTAAGATAAAATTTGACATTTATGGCCAGTCATAAAGATACCGATATTTTTATAATAAGAACATATTTCGTTATGATTTTTAGAATTCTTCTGAAAGATATTTCACTTCATCTATTTCCATATCGAGACTAACGATAGAGTATACAGAGTGTCCAAAAAAAATTCTTGAATTTTGCAATGAGAAATTGCAAAAATCTCGCGATTTTCAAATTGGAACACCCTTTTTTTATAACACTATCGTGTTAAGCTCAAAAAATCACTGATACTTTGTATGTAATTACCTATACCTAAATCAAACGGTTTTCATTTAATTTTGAAAAAACTCATTTCAAAGTCTGATAATTTGATAAATTTCCTACCATAAGCGTTAGACATGGAAAATAAATTGCCGAGTGTGTTTCTATGGAAACTTTGACAGTTTGTTGATTAACTAGCTAATAATGGCACGGTTAAACGACACACACGAAGATTATTTAAATTTTATTTACTATTTATGGACAATGTAATAAAGTAATTTCGCGAACGTGTGATACATTTGCTGATAGATATCCAGATAAACAGAAACCGTCAAACGAATAGTAGACAATTTCAAAAACTGCGGATCTGTCAAGAAAAAGGTGCAGGGGGCTAAACCCGTTGTTGACAACGAACAAATCGAGACAGCAACATTTAGGTATCTTGCCATATAACCTTATATAAACCCATCAAACAGATAATAGAAAATTAAAAAAACAATTCACACACAACATGGACTGAATAAATGAAACAAAAATTAACGTCCTAAGTGTTCAAATTGACGACCTCTGGCGTGAAGACATTTTTCACACTTACGTGTCAATCCCTCAAGTGTGGCCCTTCTTATTTAATCCGGATCCAATTCACGAAATGATTCTCGAACCCGCTGCATGCAATCTTCTTTAGTAGAAACTGCAGTTTTGTCGATTTTATTTTTTATAGTACCCCATATAAAAAAATCGAGAACAGATAAGTCAGGCGATTGAGGCGGCCAAAGGTGTGGCCCATTGTTGAAAATCCATTGGTCAGCTAATAGAGATTGTAAAATATTGTTAACCAGGTGACTATTATGAGGAGGGGCCCCATCATGTTGGTAAAATATTCGCCTATATTCATTCAATGAAAGGTTGCCAAAATAAGTTACTTCCAAATTTTGCAAAATTTCTAACTAACGCTCACCTACAAGTAAATAAATAAAGTATTTTATGAATTTCGGATTAATTGTCACCATTCAAATTATCGTCGTACATTTCTAGGGCAACAACGCCGTCATTCCTTATAGCACAATAAACATTAAACTGCCAGCTTTCTTTAAAATGTCCTTCCCTAGAAGGATGAACATTGGTGTCACTCCAATAGTGAGAATTACGACGATTGAAAAGTCCATTCTTTGAAAATGTTGCTGAATTCGTCCATATGATGTTATCTAAAAACAGCTTTTTTTCTTGGAATCGCATTAAAATAAATTCACAGAATTCAACCTTTCTTGAAAAATCAGTTTCCTTTAAATGTTGCACAACTGAACAAGCATAAGGATGGAACTTATCTTTTCGTAAACTTCTCAGAACGGATGTTTTTGACAATCCTAACTCCAGTGCTACTTGCCTCGTTGACTTTGTAGGGTATGCGGCAAAATATCTGCTTGCTGTCTCAATTTGTTCGTTGTCAATAACGGGTTTAGCCTTCTGCAACATTTTCTTGACAGATCCGCAGTTTTGAAATTGTCTACTATTCGTTTGACGGTTTTACGTGACGGTTTCTCTTTATCTGGATATCTATCAGCAAATGTATCATACGTTCGCGAAATTACTTTATTACATTCTCCTTAAATAGTAAATAAATTTAAATAATCTTCCTGTGTGTAATTTAACCGTGCCATTATTAGCTAGTTAATCAACAAACTGTTGAGGTTTCCATAGAAACACACTCGGCAATTTATTTTCCATGGCTAACGCTTATGGTAGGAAATTTATCAAAATATCATGCTTTGAAATGAGTTTTTTCAAAATTAAGTGAAAACCGTTGATTTAGGTATAGGTAATTACATACAAAGTATCAGTGATTTTTTGAGCTTAACACGATAGTGTTATAAAAAAAGGGGGTTCCAATTTGAAAATCGCGAGATTTTTGCAATTTCTCATTGCAAAATTCAAGAATTTTTTTTGGACACTCTGTATACTCTATCGTTAGTCTCGATGTGGAAATAGATGAAGTGAAATATCTTTCAGAAGAATTCTAAAAATCATAACGAAATATGTTCTTATTATAAAAATATCGATATCTTTATGACTGGCCATAAATGTCAAATTTTATCTTAAAGTCTAAATATCTTCTGGACGGTTGAAGATAGGTATAGAACATTATTTACAAAAAGTGTTCAGAGTGTATTATAAAATCCGAAACTGCAATAAAATATAGGGTGTTCCATTTAAAATAAGCGAATTGACATCTACTTCCGGTATAACCGGAAGTGCCGCCATCTTGAAAATATTTTTAACCTGTGGCCCCCAACGACTTTAGTGTAATATCCAATTTTCAGGTTTTTCCTATTTATAGTTTTCCCGAAATCGATCGTAGGACCTCCCGGAGGACCACCTGTATATATATATATATATATATATATATATATATATATATATATATATATATATATATATATATATATATATATATCACACCGATAACTCAAAAAAAATGGGCCGATTTTGATTAAATTCGGTGAGTACCTTCCTTTTGCAAGTGGCTTGGATAAATTCGTTAGCCAGGAAAATCGGCCCAGGTTTTCCCGGAAATTTTTGTATTTTCTTTCGAAAAAAATCTACCTCCGGAAATAACAAAATAAGGACAACCAAATTTAGTACACGGGTTTATATCGTTCTAGCTAAATTACGCACTAAAATTTAGCTATGTAGGTCAAAAGACAAAAAAGTTATAGGCATTTAAAGAAAAATAAATTTGGGTTTTCCTCAAAACGTCAGTCGCGATTTAAAACGTCAAAATTGGCAACATTTAGGCAAAAAACCTGAATCTTGTACGGGCTATGGAAGGAAAATGTATCAAGAAGAATGTTTTACAAACCCTGAGGTCTTAGCTTCAACCGTCATTGTCCTTCATTTAACTAAAATATTTCCAGAAAATTCATTTCAAATAGACCCTTTCTCTGATGCTTTGGCAGTAGTCTTGGCTATAGAGTTTATCGTTTCATGGTATATAATTTTTGTCGAATTTTCGTAAAAAATCAATGAAGTTCAATATATCTTATTATACAAGATATGAAAAAAATTGTATACATTAATTATATGGTGTCTTGAGCTACATCTTAAAAAATTATTTCTACAATCACAGGCTGGGTCATAAGTCGTTGGTGATACAAATAATCTTTTTTGTTTTTAGTCGAACACGCCTTATGTTATTGTATTTTTGCATTTTCCATCGAAATATAATGCACGTTGGTAAGAAAATTCGGGACGCAGCAAGTGTGTTATGGGTGCGAATTTTGATTAAATGCTTTAAATTTGAATAGCTCAATTTGCTATTAACCTATAAGGTTGACCAAGAAACGAGTTTTTTTGGGAATACTTTAAGCTTACTTATGAAAATTTTCGTACATTCTCAAACAATAAAGTTATTTTGATGAAACGGCACATTATGTTTACTATATAGGTTATACTGGTAACCAAATTTGATGCCTGCTTTATTTAAAAAAAAACACATACTGGCTATTAAAAACGTTTTTATGAAAATTTACTAACATGACGCACTTGCTGCGTTCAGACTTTTTTTTAGTCGAACACACCTTATGTTATTGTATTTTTGCATTTTCCATCGAAATATAATGCACGTTTGTAAGAAAATTCGGGACGCAGCAAGTGTGTTATGGGTGCGAATTTTGATTAAATGCTTTAAATTTGAATAGCTCAATTTGCTATTAACCTATAAGGTTGACCAAGAAACGAGTTTTTTTGGGAACACTAAGTTTACTTTCGGAAATGTTTGTACATTTTCAAACCATAAAGTTATTTTGATGAAACATGGCACATTGTTTTTACTATATAGGTTATACTGGTAGCCAAATGTGATGCCTGTTTTCTTAAAAAAAAAAACACATTTGCTATTAAAAACATTTTAATGAAAATTGACTACCATAACGCACTTGCTGCATCCAGACTTTTTAAAATAGAGCCGCCTGTATACTTCCAGATTCTACGACAAGGTTTAATGACATGTATTAATCCCTACACAAAAATATGGGCTTCAGGATAATTGGCCAAATTTTCTATTAGGCCAACCTGACAGCCAAGCGATATATTGAATTAATTATGCCCATATTGGAATATCTTCTAGATGACATTGACTTGGCTAACAGGGAAAGTATGAACATGCAGCAAGGTGGGACACCAGCTCATATTCTTGAAATGTAACTGAGATGTTAGAAAATATGTTTCCTATTAGGTGGATTGGAACCACTGGTCCCATCTAATGGCCACCATGCTGATCAGACTTCGTACTTACCGACTTTCCCTTCTGGGTGCAGTATCACGGATATTGTGTACAAAAGCAAATATGAAACTCTTGAATCACTTCAGAATGCCATTACTACCATTGTACATAGAACTAATGCAAGAATAATTTTAAAAGCCACTATGTGTAGCTAGTACTGTACATATAGTAATATTGTTCATATCTGGTATGTGTGAGAATCGAGGAGCAAATGTTGTATGTTATTTTCTTTACATTTAAAGTTAACAGATTGGAGTCTAGCCATGATTTTACTGCCATAATATCATCAGCAGCTATTTTTTTAAACGATTCCCAGTCAAATTCTTGGAAAAGTAACACTGTGTCATCTGTGTAGCACATAATATTCCCAGACATATCAACACTTAGCAAATTGTTGATATCTACGAGAAACAAAATAGGGCCAAGCGTGTCATGGTAACGAATAAGATATTGTTGTTTTTTGTGGTTCTGGATTTGTTGACTAACAAAACACAGGTTTTGAAACTACTAATTTATTATAACCCACTATTTTCCAGCACCACCATAAACTAAAATAGTTCTCTAGCAAGTAGCAAAGAAATTATGAGAGAAGTACAAGACGAAGGGTGTAAAGACCATGTAAGTGTGAAGCTAAGCCCGAAAAAGGTCAGTGATCACACTGGTTGGAACAGAGCTGATGTCGACAGGAGAAATATGGCCTGCAGATATATTTGTGCTAATATAAACACCACAGTAAGAGCAATTGTGCAGAAGAAACAGTGCAACGTAAGAACTTCGCTTGAAGAGAGCTCTGACATATTGACGAGAAGGAAAGCCATCCATTCTGCTGGGCCAATGCACATACGAGTAGAAAGCGACAGCATAAAGACGCTTTATGACGTGCGCGCTAATTCAGCTGGTTGTAAAGAAAAAGATCATGTTTGGTTCTACAATAATCCAGTACGACACAAGGGACGGTCACCGAAACTACAGAAATTATGAGAAGGTCCGTATAAGGTGGACAAAAGGATCAATGACGTTGCCTCTGGCATTCAGAGGAGCCCAAAGTGCAAGATGAAGGTGGTCCAATAATGCATAGGCTTACTCCATACCAAGATATATCAGAATTGACCGATACGGTCGAATTTAAGAGGGGGACAGGGTCACACTCGTATATGAGATTTATGTTTATGAACTTTGTTACTCTTATGGTCAGATGTCGGTTATAAAGTGTGTTGGTAACAGCGAACACTCTGGAATTATATTTTTAGAAGGGACCCGAAGTGACAGGTGTAGAAGGTATAGAATATCCATGGACAGTATAAAGTGACGAACGGCACATAGAGTCAGTTAGTTCAGTATTGAGTTAGTTCGGTGCAGAATAAGTGATCATAGAGTATTAAGCGAGTCAGCAGTAAGTGTTGGTGTATAAGAAGCGATCATAGAAGGCGAATAGTGGAATATATTTCTATGGACATTTAGTAATAGAAATATTTTAGCTGATAGTGGTGTTGGAGAATAGTTGGTCACAATAAAATATTAGTTTGAAAAGCTGTTTTGTTAGTCAACAAATCCAGAACCCTGTAGAACGTAACAATATATATATATATATATATATATATATATATATATATATATATATATATATATATATATATATATATATATATATATATATATATACGTAGGTATCCGAGCAATAACTCAAAAAATACTAAACTGATTTTAATCAAACTTGGCATAAATCTTGTCTGGGCGAAATTCGAGGTCGAGGTCGAGGTCGTTAATGAGCCTTTATGTTCAAGTTTTGCCGGTGGAAAACTGTTTGAAAACGCTATATTTTTGTAAGTATTTGAGTAACTGGAATGATACTTTACATGTGGATAGAAATGGTGCAAATAAACCTATGTTGTGAATTTTAAGGAATTTAGTACACAATATTTAGAGTTTTTTCCAAATTAAAAATAAAATTCCAAAGACATGCGATGAGACTAATAAGTGGTTAAAGTCTAATGCCTGACAGAGAGAATACTTAACTGCCATGCGTAGATTGATTCATATAACAGGTATAAACCATACATCAACGGTAACCAAACTAAATATATACCAGGCATAGTACATACCCCGAACCAACAATCGTGAAATCTCGGCCGAAATTATGGAAAATGACGGACGACATGAAATTAAAAATTTGCCCATTGATTTTTATTTAACTGGGCGATTCAATCAATTATTAAAATACAATATATTTGTAGCTTTATTAACGGCCCAAACACCGTTTCAGCGCAGCATAGATATATTATGCTGTCGCATAATATAGCAGAAATTTAAACAAAATCAAGCCAAGTCTTTATAAAAATTACCTTTAAACTTAAACATAAGACGTCATATAAGACCGAAAAAGTTGTGGGATATGTTTCACTGGTGATTCTACGAATTTTCTGTAATTAATTAATTCTGCATACTTTGAATATAATATCCGGGGCATGAAGCCGATCTAAAGTATCACCCAAATAAAACCTTTGTTGACGTGAGCCTAGATAGCGAAGGGGGTACCGCGCTTGCCACCTAAGAAAAAGGTTACGCGATCGAATTCAGCTCGATGGACGTATGTTTTTTTATGTTTTATTTTGACATTTGGAGAACAATAGTGCACAGATTTCATACGTTTTGAACAAGATTTCGTTTTTGTTTAAAACGTGTGTCACCTTTGAGTCTGAAATTATAATTTTGTTATTGTTGTAATTGTTATTCAAAAAACCGGTTTGATTAGGTTGACTAAAACGAAATCATACTGGCGATTAATAAGGAAAAATAACCGTTACGTTTATAATTTGGCAGATACTTTACTTTTCTAAATATGAATTAAGTTTCCTTCTGGAAATCTTCTGTATAACTTTAATGAAATTTGTAATACAAGTATCTTCCAAAGAAACTTACACTTTCCGCAGATATAGCAAAATTTAGTTCTTTACCTTCATAGAAAATTGAGTTTTGGGCATTTTTCCCAAAAGGAGTTAGAACACGAGAATTTTTTGATAATAGAGAGATATCGATGGTAACACTTTGGAAAGAATTCTTCAAATGTGCGCATACTAGGACCTCTAAAATCGATCTTCAAGGTCTGTGTAAATTTAAAGTATTAAATGTCTTAATATGCCGTATACCTAATAATAGTGTACAATTTTTATGAACGCACTTGCTGCGTCCCGAATTTTTTTGTGTTCTACCTAGTTGATTAAGAAAATCAATTATGTTTTATGTAGACGTATTTATTTCATTACATAATTTTTCAACAATTGGCAAATCATTTAATGTAAAAACGTGTACTCCTGGGAAGAGATTATCTTCAAATATTTGGTGAATCAAATGTTTGGCCTTTTTAATACCAAAATTCTTTATCCACTCTACATCTTGTTTCTTTTCACAAAGAGTATTGATGATGTCTTCAGGTACAGGTATTTTTATCTTTGACATCATTTTAGCGGATTCATATGAATTGATTAAAAATATTCCTGGAATTATAGGTATGTTGATACCAAAATTCTTACAGTTCTTGTGAAACTGTCTTAAGTTTTCATAGTCAAAACAAGCTTGGGTTATAATGAAGTGACCTCCATAATCAATCTGCAAGAAAAATAGTCTAATTAGCATATTGTTTTGAAATTGCTACAATTACAAATAGTAACATCGCCCATGATATGCAAAATCAAATTTCACATGCTAAGTAAGCGCCAAAATTTCCCGGCCTGGCTATGAAAAGAAATTGCGTAGGCTGATAATAAAATTTTATTTTTCGTTATAGTTCCACCTTACATATAACACTTATTACATCGTTTCAGCAACGATTCGATACCCCTAAAAATATTCTTTCGGTTTCAGAATATTTGTTTCGGAATGTTCGAGTAACATTTATGAAATTACAAACTTCAATCTTGAATATTCTGAGTACATTCATTCAATCACATCCTAAGAAAATTCTTGATCACTATACTGAGAATATTTGAATAGATTATTATACCGAATATTTGCTCAGCATGTGCTTGAGATGTCCTTATAATATTATATAACTTTAAAATTTAATGAAAAAGATAGATGGACTATACGGAGCGTGATAAATTTGTTCGAAACCTCAGTCACGAATTGCGGCTTGTGCAATTGCAGCAGTGTGCATGAGTGCATTGTCATGGAGCAAACGCACGCCTCTGGTCAGTTTTCCAGGTCTTTTCTCGCGAATGTTTTGTCGCACTTTATGCATAATAAGTCACGTTGACTGTGGTGTTGCATTCTTTAAAGTCTATGAGAAGAATACCCCCACAACTTCAAAAAAATGGTAGGCATCACTATTTTTGTCGACTGACAGACCTTGAATTCTCCTGGCGGTGCTTCTCCTTTACCACTTTATTCCATCGACTCTCTTTTGAACAAAGAATCATAGTCGTCGACGTGTGGAAGTCAATTGTCACAGGGGATGAAACTATATGGTTCTCATATAGTTTCATCCCCTGTGACAATTGACTTCCACACGTCGACGGGGTTTTCTCCACAAAGGTTAAAACAGAAAAAGCAGGTAGGCAATTTTAATTACAGGGATTTAAGACTCAACAGTGGGGTTCTGTCTGTATACCTGTCTAGACCTGTAGAGGACGCTGTTCGCAACTGCGTGGCAACTTACATATAAGTAGGAGTTCTAGTTTCTATTCGCTTAGTTTATTCATCCCTCTGATGACGCTAACATTTTTAGCGAAACGATCGTCAGGTTTAAAAACTGTATTGTGATCAAAGAGGTCCTTACAACCTCTTTGATTGTGATGAATTGAGTTCTCCAAATTGTACTTACTATATAATAGAGAGTATAATATTGTCACATTTGTCTATGAGAATTAAGGACTTTGTTGCTTCTATGGTCAGATGTCAATTATAAAGTGTGCTGGTAAGAGTTAACACTCTATAATGATATTTCTAGAAGGGACCAGAAGTGACAGGTGTAGAATAGCGTAGAAGGTCTAGAATCTCTGTGGACAATGTAAATAGACGAGCGGTGCGCAGAGTAAGTTAGTTCAGTATTAAGTCGGTGTAGTGTAAAATAAGTGATTATAGAGTATTAAGCGAGTCAGCAGTAAGTGTTGGTATTTAAGAAGCGATTATAGAAGGCGAAGAGTGGAATATAGTTCTATGGACATTTAATAATAGAGAGACATATTTTTAGTTGATACTGGTGTTGGAAAATAGTTGCTTATAATAAATTAGTTTGAAAAGCTGTGTGTTGTTAGTCAACGAATCCAGAACCCCGGAGAACGTAACAACTGGTGTCAGAAGTGGGATTTTCAAGCTGCTAGCGGAAATATTTTCCAGAATATTCGTTGAACAACGTGAAAACTTCTAGAATCTCTGGAAGATCAGTGTCAGCAGTGATTCATAACTGGGTGTGTTCTTGAAACAGAATAAACTGTGTATCAGCTTTAAGTACGTCTATGCCTGTGGCGGTGGTTCCGACCGCAGTGTTTCCGTCAACACTACTCTATGTTTCTCTTGACAGCTAAACGTTACGTTACGTTATTCGACAGCAAGCTGTCAAGAACTACTATATAAGAGACACCAGGGATCTCTCTCTCTCTCCTCGCTACCAACCGACTCAGTGAAGATACGTCTCTCCACGCTCGGTCAGTTATCTGTTATGTACTCATGTACTATTATTAAAGTGTATTATAGTTAAATGTATCGTAAAGTTTATCCAGTTAGTGAAGTAATAAAGTTATATTAAATGTTTACGTATGGATTTAATATCAACAAGTGCAATTAACATCCATATTGGTGACACCCGTGCCGCAAGCCGAAGATGCCCAGCCTGATGTTCCAGCCGACGTCGCCTAACTTCCACGCACGTGCTCATGCCTACAGAAAACGAATATCTAAACAGGTCAGTCTTTTCTAATTTAAAAATTATCTGATTTTTTCACAATGGCCGAAGATTCTTCAAGCAGCAATATCATGGCAAGGGTTGCAATAAAATTACCTCCTATATGGAGACGTAACGTGAAAATCTGGCAAATGCAGGTTGACGCCCAGTTTGATATATCGCAGATCAGTTCTGAAAAGACAAAATTCAGTCATGTACTCGCTATACTCGATCCTGATGTCGCAGAGTCAATTTCAGATTTTTTAACCCAACCATTATCATCAACCCCCTATTCAGATCTAATGAAACGTCTTTTATTAGAATTTGAAGAGTCCGATAGTCGCAAACTAAATAAACTTTTAACAGAATTAGAATTAGGCGACAGAAAACCATCGCAACTTTTACGCGAAATGAAGTTTTTAGCTGGTAGTCAGATTGGAGAAAATTTCCTTAAAATTTTATTTCTACAACGTTTACCAGTCAACGTTCGTTCAATTTTGGCTTTGAGCAACGATTCTCTAGAAAATTTGTCGGTTACAGCAGACAAAATCGTGGAATTTTCCGGAGATAAATACAACGTGGCTGAAATTCAGTCACGCGAGCCCGACAAGCTAGCCAAATTAGAAGCGCAATTAGAGAAGCTAACAGCATCAGTCAACGAATTGCGAACGCGTTCCCGTTCTACCTCCCGAGAAAGACCCAAGCTTTCTCGAAATTCCATAACCGCAAATTCCTCAACCTCCACGTGTTGGTATCATGAACGATTTGGCAACAAGGCCAAACGTTGCATCCAACCTTGCAATTTCAAAGCAAAACATGTGTCGGAAAACTAATAAGGCACTCCCTCCACGCGGCAGGAGACGAGAGCCACCTAACACGCCGCCTTTTTATTTTTGATAGACGCTCTAATATGAAATTTCTAATCGACTCTGGAGCAGATATTTCAGTTATTCCACCCACTCACGACCAACGGAAATTTCAATCGAAACGTACCTTGTATGCTGCAAACGGGACCCCTATTCATACCTATGGCGAACAACTATTAGATTTGGATCTAGGTTTACGCCGTAGGTTCTGCTGGCCCTTCACACTTGCCGATATCAAGCAACCAATTATAGGCGCTGATTTCCTAGCAGAGTTTGCTTTACTTGTGGATATGAAACATAGACGTTTAATCGATACAAAGACAAACCTCTCTAAGACCGGTGCTAACCCACCACCAGGAATTAATTCTAAAATTCATCTTGTAGACCCGACACACCAGTACTTCAAATTGCTACAACAATTTCCTGACCTTTTTAAGGAAACTTCTTCTAGCAACCTTCCAGAGGTTGAGTTCTTCCATACTATAAGTACGGAAGGACCACCTGTCACTGCAAAAGCTAGAAGATTGCCCCCAGAAAAGCTAGCTCAAGCAAAGTTAGAATTCCAGCACATGATGGACTTGGGAATTTGTAGACCCTCCAAAAGTCCATGGTCAAGCCCCCTCCACAT
This sequence comes from Tillus elongatus, assembly GCA_964006375.1. Classification (NCBI taxonomy): domain Eukaryota; kingdom Metazoa; phylum Arthropoda; class Insecta; order Coleoptera; family Cleridae; genus Tillus; species Tillus elongatus. The sequence continues at coordinate 158,288,797 of OZ023265.1, forward strand.
GGTGCAAAAAAAGGATGGCTCATGGAGACCATGTGGGGATTACCGAGCACTAAACGCTAAAACAATCCCAGACAAATATCCCATTCCAAATTTGCAGGATTTTAATGCCCAGTTAGAAGGCAAACGTATTTTTTCAAAATTAGATATCATTCGCGCTTTCCATCACATCCCAGTAGCACCTCAAGATATTCCCGCAGACTATTGTTCTCGCATTGAAACAATTTCACTTTCTTCCACTGTGTCACTCCAAGAAATTGCGCAAGCTCAGTCATCTTGTGAGGAACTCAAACACCTTCTGCAGTCTAAATCTTCCTCATACAAATTTCAAAACATGCCTCTTGACAACGGATTGAATCTTATTTGCGAATCTTCTTCAAAGAAACTTCGCCCATTCATTCCGCTCAAATTTCGCCGAAAGATTTTCGATTCTATCCACAATTTATCTCACCCAGGCATATCAGCTTCAGTCGATCTGGTCCAGGATAGATTTTGTTGGCCCAAATTGAAACGCGATGTATCTCTTTGGTCTAAAACTTGCATTCCCTGCCAGAAAGTCAAGATATGGAGACACACTTCCAGTCCCATTGCACAATACACCCCAGCCACGAGAAGATTCTCGCATATAAATGTTGACATTGTGGGACCATTACCACTATCACAAGGTCAACGCTATCTGTTAACAATAATAGACAGATTTTCTCGATGGCCCGAAGCAATTCCATTGTCAGATATTACAGCAGAAACAGTAGCGAACACTATTTTATCATGCTGGATCTCTCGTTTCGGTGTTCCGCAATACATCACCACAGACAGAGGTAAACAATTCGATTGCCACCTTTTCACACACCTCACTAAAACACTAGGTGCAGACCACATCAAGACCACAGCTTACCACCCAGCAGCAAATGGTGTAATCGAGAGATGGCATAGAGTTCTGAAACAGGCCTTGAAAGCTCATATGGACGAAAACTGGGTCGCTAAATTGCGAATTGTGTTACTAGGACTCAGATCGTACATAATTCCAGAATATCGCTCAACACCCGCTGAAATAGTCTATGGAGAATCAATCAAACTTCCCACCGACTTTTTCAACAGCACACAAGCTCATGATGTTCCACCACTTATATCTCAGCTGAAAGAAGACATAAGGAAACTTCGACCAGTACCTTTTAAACATCATACTGCAAAAAAGGTATTTGTCCATCCTAAGCTTATGGAAGCTCCTTTTGTTTTTGTTCGCATTGATATTCCGCGAAAAACTCTCGAACCAGTTTATGACGGCCCCTTTGAAGTGTTATCCCGAACTGACAAAGTCTTCAAAATCAAGAAATCACACGGAGAAGAGACAATTTCTGTTGACCGTCTTAAACCCGCATTCATTCTTTGTGATAACGAACAGACAACTTTCCAGCCTCAGAGACATCCTAGTGAAACTGAAAGTGACAGTGAAAGTCCAACACCCAGTGAAACTGAAAGTGACAGTGAAGTTCCCGTTCCCGTTCAAACTACACGCCATGGACGTACAGTTCGATTTCCACGAAGATACTTGAACTAATAGCGTTGCCACTGAGAGGGGAGTATGTGGCGGTGGTTCCGACCGCAGTGTTTCCGTCAACACTACTCTATGTTTCTCTTGACAGCTAAACGTTACGTTACGTTATTCGACAGCAAGCTGTCAAGAACTACTATATAAGAGACACCAGGGATCTCTCTCTCTCTCCTCGCTACCAACCGACTCAGTGAAGATACGTCTCTCCACGCTCGGTCAGTTATCTGTTATGTACTCATGTACTATTATTAAAGTGTATTATAGTTAAATGTATCGTAAAGTTTATCCAGTTAGTGAAGTAATAAAGTTATATTAAATGTTTACGTATGGATTTAATATCAACAAGTGCAATTAACATCCATAATGCCTAAGACACGTAGCGCAACAGCCAATATGGACGCCCAGCTATTGGAAATGATTAAAAGAATGGACGAAGAAGCTAAATTAGCACGAGAAGAAGCCAGAAAAAAACGAAGAAGCCAAAGAAGAAATGAGAAAAAGAGATGAATAAGCCAGAAAAGGAGAAGAAGAAGCAAGGAAAAGAAACAAAGAAGCGAAAGAAGAAATGAGAAAAGGAGATGAAGAGACCAAAGAAGAAATAAGAAAAAGAGATGAATAGGTCAGAAGAAGAGAAGAAGAAGCCAAAGAAGAAATGAGAAAAAGAGATAAAGAGGCCAGAAAAAGAGACGAAGAGATAAGAGAGGAACTGAGAAAAAGAGACGAAGTCAAAGAAGAAATGATAAAAAGAGATGAGGAGGCCCGAAAAAGAGACCAAGAAGCCAGAAGAAGAGATGAATAAACAAAGAAAATTCTGCAAGAACAAGCCATCAGAATTGAGAATATTACTTCGTGTGTGGACGAACGTATGAAGCAGGTAAATGACGACATCTTCCAACAAGTAGAAAGCAGAGTAAGGGGTATCAGCGACGATGTACATGACAAGCTGACGAATATAGAAGAGTAAGTGCATCAGAAAATACAATCACTAGAAAATAAGTACGAAACCCTAGCCAAAGGAAACATCAGGCTCGAAGATAGCCCGGTCACAAGAATTAAGGTTCCCACGATTGATGGCTCAGTCCCATGGGGTATTTATCTACGCCAGTTCGAAGCCGCTGCTACAGCAAATGGTTGGGGCGAGAGAGAGAAAGCGACCTCGTTAATAGTAGCTCTCAGAGGAGATGCTCTAGATGTGCTTCAAGATATTGCCAGGGAAGAACCGCTGAGTTTTGACAGCATCAGACATAAATTAGAAATGAGGTTTGACGAACAGCATTTACAACAGTTGTTTCGATTGCAGTTGAAAAATCGTTGTCAGAAACCTGGTGAAAGTCTCCAACATCTCCACGCCGACGTTATCAAACTGACGCTATTAGCCTACTCCATAGCTCCGATGGGGTTTTTAAACCAGTTGTCGGTGCAAACCTTCATTGACGCCATTAGAGATACCGACACACAGTAGGCGTTGAGGATGGCGAGACACAAAAACTTAAACGATGCTTTGGCACATTCCTTGGAGTTTGAAGCGACAAAGCAAGCGTCGGAAAGTCATGTGAAAGTTCGCAGTCTCCAGGTCCAAGAAGAAAATAAAACAGATTCATTCAAGGTCATGCAGCTACTAGAGAAAATAGCAGAACAAATAAGGCCGATGTCTCATAAACACCCAATAAGAGCTCACCGTGCAAATGCCTTGCGCGCTGGAACTGCGGCAAGGTGGGACACATAATGAGCGAATATTGGGCTCTAAGATCACGGCTACGGGAAACAGTGAAACTAAGGCCGGTAACCATTTCTCAGGTTAGCGATTCTGGCAGCGTGTTGTCGTATACGGATACGTAAGCGGTAATATGACCCAGATGGTCGTCGACACAGGCGCACCTAGGACGATTATTCGCCGCGACATGGTTCCAAGATGGCGAGTAAGAGAACCAGACAGAGTGTACAGAGTAAATGCGGCCGGTGGTGATCAGATCCAGGTATCTGGCGAGACTGACGTCGAGCTGCAAATTGGGACATGGAAGGCAAAGTAGAGAGCCATAGTCGCCGCCATATCAGACCAGATTATAATTGGCTTGGACATACTTCAGGGCCAGTGCGCTAAACTTGATCTTAGCACTAACATCCTGACTATCGGCGGTGAAGAAATAATAATGTCGCCTGGCAGTAACCCGGTAGTGCGGAAAATCACCATAGAGGCAAATAGCAACGTCTGTCGTGAAAGTGCCATTCAAGTGAAGAGAGCTGTGAGAGGAAAAGACGACCCAGTTACTCAGCCAGAAGCAAGTGGAGAAGAAAGTATGAGAGAAGCACAAGACGAAGGGTGCAAAGACCACGTAAATGTGAAGCCTACCCAGAAAAAGGTCAGTAAACACATTTGTTGGAACAGAGCCGACAGGATGAATAGGGCCTGGCGAGACATTTGTGCAAGTAGAAACAGAACAACAGCAACTGCACGGAAGAACCAGTACTACCTAAGGACTTCGCTTGAAGAAATCGCCGACATATTGACGAGAAGGAAAACCATTTACTCTGCGGTCGGAATGCATATAGGAATAGAACGCGACCGCATAAAGACCCGTTATGACGGGCCACCTAATTCAGCTGGTTTTAAAGAAGAAGATCGGGTGTTGTTCTACAATCCAGTACGACGGAAGGGACGGTCACCGAAACTACAGAAATTAAGGGAAGGTCCTTATAAGGTCTACCGAATTGAGAGGAGCACGAAGAGCAAGATGAAGGTGGTCCATATGCACAGACTTACGCCATTCCAAGAAATGTCAGAATTCGACCGGGATGGTCGAATATAAAAGGGGGACAGTGTCAGATTTGTCTATGAGAATTAAGTTTATGGACTTTGTTGCTTCTATGGTCAGATGTCGATTATAAAGTGTGTTGGTAAGAGCGAACACTCTGGAATGATATTTCTAGAAGGGACCAGGAGTGACAGGTGTAGAATAGTGTAGAAGGTCTAGGTGTAAAATAAGTGATCATAGAGTATTAAGCGAGTCAGCAGTAAGTGTTGGAAAAGTGTGGTTGATGAATAAAACATTCAAAACCATCCCATGATACAACACAAACACACAGTAAGTGTTGATGTTTAAGAAGCGATCATAGAAGGCGAAGAGTGGAATATAGTTCTATGGACATTTAATAATAGAGATACATATTTTTAGTTGATACTGGTGTTAGAAAATAGTTGCTTATAATAAATTAGTAGTTTGAAAAGCTGTGTTTTGTTAATCAACGAATCCAGAACCCCGTAGAACGTAACAATATGTTGGTCTGAGGACCGAACCCTGTGGCACTCCTAACTCTCTTCGAAAGATATCGCTGTGAAATCCATGAAAATAAACATATTGTTTTAATGTGGTAATTAAATTAACGAATTCTTGACTAAGAATATATGCTAATTGATTAGAATCCAAGTAAATGAATGTTCAGAAAAACGAAAAGTAGGTTAATATTTAAAATGCGTAACTAATTAAAATTTTTACAATTGTAGATGATACAGTTCAGTTAATTTAAATCGTTCAATATATTTTATTATTTGCCACCCGTTCTGCACATGAGCCACTGGAGCGATGTTGACTAGATAAGGAATACACTGTAAATTTAGAGGACTATCGATGGTACTTATTCTCAAACCTACAACCAGAAAATATTGTTAAACTTCATCGGTCCAGCCAATAGAAAAAAAAATCATTCAGGCTTTCATGGTTATGAAAAAGGTAGACTTAGGTACCTTTTCTTTCAGTCTCGACAAATCATCTTCTAAGCTCTTACATTCAGGATGTCTCTCAGGATAACCAGCTACACCAACAGAAAAATCATTTTCAAAATTCTGGTTAATAAACGCGACTAGCTCGCTTGCATATTTGAAACTGTCTTTTAAACTCGCATTATCGCCCAGATGAAACGAAGGATCTAAAATCAGTAGAGAATAGGACCATCACTATCTAATAATATCAAGTAGTACGTTTAAGTTAAAATAATTTAAATAACGCAGGACCTAACAGTACTATAAATACACTCTATAACTACTATATAAACACTCCCTAGAGATATCAGCTCCTTTCGGGTTCTTTTGAACCCGACACCGTCACCGCTTGACCCAAGACGGTATCATTTGGAATCTCGCTCCCGAGTTATATGCAAGTAAGGTCGTTTGTCCGTTCGATGCCCAAGTGGAGATATCCTCGTAGTGTAAACCATTCACTATAGAGATCTCTGACCCCCCCCCTACCCCCCCTCGACAGCCGGGTTCGTCCAAGCTCGACACCCGCCAGTATTTGACCCTAGTTATTTTCCTCTTACGCCAGACAGCATATACATTGAGCTTATTATTTTATGTCATCCCCGGACCCACAGGGGACAACTAATGAAATCAATCTTAATGGTTAAATATCTGCATGGATGGACATAAAAACTAGTTTGCAAGCAGCCGTGGAAAAAATATTAGGCAACAAGAAACGAGAACCAAGGAAACCCTGGTTGACATTAGAAACACCAAAGTAATAAAAGAGCGTAACAGGTCGGGAACAAAAAAGCATGCACTAGGTATAAACATGTAAATAATATGATTACACAAAAATGTAGAAAGGCTAAAGAAGTATGAATGTAAAAAAATGGTGAAAAAGATGAAAATTACATGAAGAAAGGATGGTCGGATCAAAGTACCAACAGGTAAGAAGACTACAATATAAACCAGGAACGAAAAGTAAAGTCATGAAAGAGAAGACATTTATTCTCAGAAAGGAAAGACATTGTGCTGAGCACTGGACAGTTTATCATGAAGAGTTATCTCACGAAGAGGAAATTAATTTTGAAAAAGGGTAGGTACCTATATAGCGGAAATATAAACCCAGATGATATGGACCCGCGTATTTCAAAAGAAGAAACTGAAAAATCAATTAAAGAACTTCGACAGGGAAAACTCCCATTGTACATGAATTAAGAGCAGGACTTTTAAAATCATCTGGTGAAAAGACGATAGCAAAACTTTTTCAACTGATTGAGAAATGGAAACCGGGAGAACTGCCCAGTGAGTTTATGAAGAATAAAAGTATTACAATTCTCAAAATGTAGCCAGTACAGGATAATATATGTAAAGAATTATGTGGCGAAGTTTCTGATAATCATAATAGTAATAATAATAATAATAAAACAAAACGAATCCATCATCTGCGTAAACAAATTTAACGGCTGGTCTAAAGAATAGTCTAAGAACGATATTGAACACCCAACTCAACACTGTACACATTACTACAGTCATCAATACATATGTCGTACATCACTGACATATTCTTATGGAATAATACAAAGCAGAACCTGAATCACTTGAAAGAACCATCAGAACAGAAATGACGGGGCAACATATGCGACACACGAATGCAAGTATTAGAAAGAATAACTCTAACTAAGGGATGAAAGCTGGGGGGAGTAATAGATATACCTTCGCATCCTACATGATACATAGGCGGAAAGTCTACGTAAATACTTTCATGAAAGATATAACCGCTCCACTCTACATCACGCGATTTGTCAAAATATATGCCTCTCAACCTACATAATATACTTCCACAACATAATGCAATTACAAGAACCATAGCAGATGATCAAAGACTGGAAAATCAAAGCTTTTCACGGGAGACATAAACACGACGTCGATGGGCTCATCGATAAAATAACGTCGACGCATGACTTAAAAGACGTTTCCCGAAACTAGAAGATTCATGATGGCCATACAAGACCAAGTCATCAACACCAAAACCTATAGAGGTATGTTTTAAAAGATCCCACAATAACAAACGATACACATAGGTGTAGAAAGAGTCACGCAAAGCCAAAAAGAATACCGTACATTACAGGAGGACGCGGGCTCCTTACCTCAAATGATTACATTTACAGGTACAATCATGTGGCTAGTATGATTCATCAAGCATTGTCTTTCAAACATGGATGGCTAAAAGGTGCTTAGACTGCATCTTACCACTATCAACTACAAGCGGTCATGGAGAGAACACATTACAAACTCTACTATGATCGCACCATACTAACAAATAAAACTATAAAATACTGAGGTTAGACACTTTGGCTAGAAACTGTAACAAAAACCACAATCACCCCAAAAAACCACGAAAATAATAACAGAGAGTTATGCGCTAGATACGTATTTCGACAACGAAGTTGTCTTCATCAGTAGCTGTCGCTAAACTAACTGTATGGGCAAAATTATCCTATTTATATATCTAAACTATAAGCTAAAAATGATGTAATCCATATGATGCAATACCGGATGATGAAATGCCGGATGATGCAACATCGCATCATGAAATATCAGATGCCCCAGTACCGGATGATGTAGCAACGGATGACGTAAAACCGGGTGACGTAATTCCAGGACTATTGTGTCAGTGGATACGCCCAACCGGTTGTGTCGATGTGGAAAGCAACCATGACTATTGCTAGTTATTTAAAAAAGTTTGGGACGCAGCAAGTGCGTTATGGTAGTGAATTTTTATTAAATGCTTCAAACTTGAATAACTCAATTTTCTATAAACTTAGAAAGTTTAATGTCTCTCCCAAGGCAACATATATAATAAATTTCATTAAAACGGGCTTGTAATTTTTGGAGAAAAAATGTTTTTTGAAAGAAAACTCAAAATTTTCCCGGAAAACCCTGTTCGATTTTCCTGACCAACGAATTTATCCAAGCCATTAATAAAAGAAAGGCACTTGGCTAGTTTCATCGAAATCGGTTAATTATTTTTCGGCTCACGAAGAGTTCAGCCACGAAGGGAGACAATGCTTTTTCCATTGTAGTTCCCTCCGTCTGCCGTTAAAACTTCGGCCAACTCGAAAGAAACTCTCAGACATGCACAGTGAAGTTAACTTAATATATTTGCCCAGTCCTCTCAATTTTGGTAATAAGTTGAACAGGAGATTTCTTTTAATCAAGTTTACTTACGAAATGGGGAACAACGACCAATTAACCTTCCTTGATACTTTTTGTGGTTTTTAGGTTGATTCTGCATTTTGTAACAGTTTCCAGCCACAGTGTCCAACCTTAGTCTTTTATGGTTTTGTCTGTTAGTATGGTACGATCATAGTAGATTTTCTAATGTGTTTTCTCCATGACCGCTTGTGGTTGATATTGGTAAAATACAGTCTGAGCACCTTTTAGCAAACCGTGTTTAGAAGAAATGCTTGATAAATTATATTAGCCACATGACTGTACCCGTAACTATACACAACAACAGACCCGACATAGTTCTAAAAGGTAAAGTAACCCAAAATACACACATTGGAGACATCGCGGTTCCCAACACCCATAATGTAGAGATTCAAATGCAAGAAAAGATCCAAAAGTACACCGAACTTAAGAGCGGGGTGATAAAGACATGGGAATATGCAATTTGTGTCAATAATACCAATAGTGAGTAGCGCTGCAGGTGTAATTCCAACAGTATCACCTAAAAATCTGCAAAAGCTCGCCTTAGACATTGGTCTATGTACCTTTCTCCAGAAAGCCGTAATAATAAATACACGCCGTGTGCTTAGAAAATTGACAAGTGGGCAAGTAGCACATCATAGTTTAAGAGCTGGAATATCAACGGTATCTTAATTTATAAAATTTGAAGCAGTGGGTTCTGAGAAATTGATTTTTGCAAATAAGAAAGGGTTTTCCTCAATTTGCTACAAGTAGTATCGTCGCGTCTTGTTGATTGCTTTATCTGATTATCACTCACGAAAAGTGAGAGTTGATAATTTTACTTCCACATCGTCAATACTTGTGACACTGTGGCATCGGTGATAAAATTTTCACATTTTTTTTCCGCTTAAACGTAAACCGTGTCAAAACATGATTTGGGAACGAATTTTTTTTGTTTGTCAGTCTGTATGTCTGTCTGTTAACGAATTGAGATATCGTCTTTAAATTTGGTAGGCGGTTAGTACCCGACAAACAAACAGTTCAGATTGTTTTTGGGTAACATCGCTCCAGGGGGTAGGGGATAAATGGGGGATGATTTGGTGAAAATTGACATTTTTTCGTTAAAACTCCAGTAATATAACGTTTTAGGGTTTGTTAATTTAGTCAAACATCTGATATTCTATGCTGACATTAAATTAGGGGTTGAAATGTGGGAGGAAATATCGGTGAGTAATTTCTAATTTTTTTGCTAAAATGGCGTAAAAAGTCTCAAAATATATAGAAAACTTGATTCTCGAACGAACTTTTGTTTGTTTGTTGGACATTCGGTCTGTCGTAGGAGGCACAATAACTTTTGAATGAATATTGAAATACGAGGGCGGGTCAATAAGTCCGTGACTTTCTGAATTTCCCGGCTCTTCACAGGAAGGGCAACACTGCTCCTGTCAACAAGCATCTTTCAGTTGACTCTTGTCAAATTTTGAACAAGCTGCGTCATTCAGTTTGTGTTAGATAGCCATTGAAAGCAGACGACAACCTCTTGAGTTATATAAAATGGGAAAAAGTGAATTTCGTGTGCTCATAAAACATTACTTTTTGGGGAAAAAAAAACCACCACGCAAACCAAGGCTAAGCTTGATAAATACCATGGGGACTCTGTACCATCAATCTCTCTGGTAAAAAAGTGGTTTACTGAATTTGGTTGCGGCCGTACAAGCACAAATGACGCCGAACGTTCTGGACGCCCAATTGAGGTAGCTACACCCGAAACAATTAAAAAAATTCACGATATGGCGTTGGCCGATCGGAGATTGAAAGTGCAGGAGATTGTGGAAGCCATAGGAATATCACATGGCCCAATGGTTTCAATTTTGCATGATCACTTGGGTATGAGAAAGCTATCCGCAAGATGGGTGCCGCGTTTGCTCACAATCGACCACAACCGCAATCGTGTGACAACTTCTAAGGAGTGTTTGGGGTTGTACCGCAATAGGGACGAGTTTTTGCGCCGTTTCGTAACCGTGGACGAAACATAGATTCACCACAACATGCCAGAGACCAAGCAGCAGTCAAAACAGTAGGTTTCTCTGTGCGAATCGGAGCAGAAGAAAGCCAAGGTGGGTTTGTCAGCCAATAAAGTCATGGCGACCGTTTTTTGGGATGCACGCGGTATAATCCATATTGATTACCTTCAAAAGGGAAGAATAATCAATGACGAATATTATACCAACTTATTGGACCGAATGAACGACGATTTGACGAAAAAACGACCGCATTTGGCCAAGAAAAGTTATTTTCCACCAAGACAATGCAAGGGTGATACATGTGTAGTCTCCATGGCGAAATTGCATAAATTAGGCTACGAATTGGTTCCTCATCCGCCCTATTCTCCCGAGTGACTATTACTTGTTTCCAAACATAAAGAAATGGCTCAATGATGAAATAATCCCACAAAGAAATACCTATTTTGAATTTTATTTTTTGGAAGGGATAAGAAACGTTGGATGAAGTTATAGAGCTCAAATGAGACTATGTTGAGAAATAAAATGATTTTTTATCAAAAAACTTGTGTTTCATTCAATAAGTCACGGAATTATTTACCCTCGTATCATCTTTAAATTTGGTATCCAGTTAGCATTCGACAAATGAACGCTTCGAATTGTTTTTGGATAAGATCACTTCAGGGGGTAGGGGATAAATGAGATGTGGTTTGGTAAAAATTTACATTTTTTCGTTAAAACTCGAGTAATATAACGTTTCCGAAGTTTATGGGTACAGAAATACGAATATTTTCTTTGTAGTCAAGTTGTGGATCTTAAATTAATTTCCTGAGAATGTCTTTCTGAGGATAGTAGATTATCACAGCTATGTGGAAGTTATGATTCAATTTGTGCAGTTATTCAACAAAATGGTTTACTCGATTGCACAAAGTGTAAAAATGATCTTACATTTTTATGCAAACAAATAATCAATGTGCTAATAGAACAGCAAAATTATTTGTTAGTGGCAAAATTTCAACAGACCAGTTCTGTTTGTAATGTGTGTGTGTGTGTTTTGTTTCTTTAACGTCGGCCAATTTCCGCAACTATGGCCAATCACCGATCCCAGGGAGCAGTTTCACCTCACCATCCTGGAAATGTTGCCGAACCCCTGCCTTTCTGTAAAGAGGGTAGGGATCTTTAACGTGCCCAACATCGCATGGACACGGGACCGACGGCTTTACGCCTCCTCCTAATGACGGAACGTGCAGACATTCAACTTGCTCAAATACAATGCTAGAACCTCGGTTGATATTAATGTTACAGTTTGTACTGAAAAAGTGAAAGGAGTACCCTGGGATCGAACCCAGTACCCTTCAGTTCAGAGGCACACGTTCTTACCTCTGAACCACCGAGGGCTCTTTTCTGTTTGTAATAAAAAGCGAAACGCTGAAATAAATGAAGCGATAGAAGTGGTGGTTCTTGGTCATGTTGTTTTGAATCTCAGGACGATCACGAGGTGACTAGCAAGTGTGGTTTTGGGCGAACTACCATTCAAAATATTCTGAAGCACATCAATATAACCCATACAAAATCCATCTTGCATACGAACTAAATGAAGATGACTTTGACAGCCGTCTGGAGTTTTATAAAGTGATAAGCGAACAAGTGGTGAATGATCCGAATTTTCTTTTTTATACTTGCTTGTCGGGGAGTTTGTTTCTCCTAAACGGTACCGCAAATCGTCATAATTGTCGCTATTGGGCCAAACCTAATCTCAGATTATTTCACGACATTCATACACAATACCAGGTAAAACTCAATGTCTGTCCTGGAATTTTTAGTGTCCTAGTGATCTGACTGGAAATATGTACTTGGAGTTGTTGGACAACACCATTGATCCAATGTTGACATTATCGAGCATGACGAGCATTATCTAGAAAACCAGTTGGTACTTCAGCAAGATGGAACTCCTCCACACTACCCTTTGCCTGTTCAACAATAATTCGACCACAGATTTCCATAGCGGTGGGTTGGGAAAAGAGGTTCAACAGAATGGCCCGCACGATCGCCATATTGATCACCCCTAGATTTCTTTTTGTGGGGTCACAGGAAAAGTAAAACATATTCTACTCAGTCCCATTTCTTACAGGATTTACGCCAGCGTATCGTAAACGAATGCCGCCAAATTACTACAGAAATGTTACAGAATGTGCGCCAACGTTTTAAACAAAACTTGTACTATTGTATTTACGCTGCCGGGTTGAAATTTGGAACATTTGATAAACTGATGTAAGTTTTTGACAAATAAATTAATCGGCTTTACAGTTCAATTTCTCAGAACCCACTGCTTCAAATTTAAAAAATAAGGCACCCTTGAATAGAGATTTACACCAGCTCTACTTGACACCCCTTGTTATTTAATATTTTAGGGGTGGATCGCAGCACTGCTTAAGGGTTGATGTTGCTAGTTGACAATAAGCCTAAAAGTCTTCCCGGTTGAAAGCTAAATTTACCTCTTTGAGCGATTTTCAACAAAACCACGATGAATGCCCTAAAACGTTTCGTTTTCAAGTGGCCACCCTATATAAGGATGCGTTCAGGAAATACCGGCAGGAAATATTTGTCGAGGTGTGTAAAAATAATTTTACAACAGACATAAGACATTCTATCTTTAATCGTTGTTTACAAAATAAAATAAAATCTCATATTATATCTAAAATGCATCTGGAAATATAAATAGAAAATCACATCTGTCGTTACTTATAAAATTTTATGTGGCACTGATTGAAGCTTCATTTAAACTGTCTTGTATTGTTGTGTCTAAACCTACGATATTTCTTTAATAAATTTTGAGTTTTGCCGTTATTGTTCAATTTTAAATCCAACATAAATAAAAATGACTTCCATTTAACAATAAACAGTCTGGACGCAGCAAATGCGTTATCGTAGCGAATTTTCATAAAAATGTTTTTAATGTCAAATATATATTGTTTTTAAAAGGACATTTGGTTGGCAGTATAACCTATATAGTAGTAACAATGTACCACATTTCATTATAATAGCTTTGTTGTTTCAAAAAGTACAAAGATTTTCCTAAAATAAACTTAGCAATTTTCATAAAAACTTTTCCGATTTTCCTGACCAACAAACTTCTTCAAGCTATTTACACACCTGCCAGGATATAATTAATGACAAACAGCTTTATGAGCCAAAACGAATTTTTTTAAATGTAATTTTGCCAAAATTTCTTTTACAAAAATTCACCATTTTTTCGCCGAAATTGCCTTCAGTAATGTTACACTATATTATATTTTTTACAAAAGTTCGACAACTTTTATTTACAATAACTTACTAAACATTTATTATTAATTACCAACATTTCACAAAAATGTTACAAAAAATGATTTCTACGGAAACACTAAAAACATTTCTGCGAAAACTTTTCAAATTCAGCTACTATTTGAGAGTGCCTGTATACGGCACCTTGATTTTTTTGACGAGTCATACAAACAAAAAGCTCTCTGAATACGTCATTTCCATGGGGCTCAGGTCTCTATTGGTACAAACGCCTTTTTACAATTTGTGATATGTGTTTGTACAATCTGCCAAAAACGTGAAAAGTTGCAAAACAATTGAAATAACTCAAAAACGATGAACGATATCAATTTATTTTTGCTCACAAACATGCATTATAATTCAATAGAAAATGCAAACATGCAATAACATAAGAAGTGTTCTATTAAAATAGAAACTGTGCATCTCCAACGACTTATGGGCTACACCGTGATTATCAAAATAATTTTATAAGATGCAGCTCAAAACACCCTGCAATTAAGGTATACAGTTTTTTTTTTAATTTTATTTAAACAACACACCACGAGGGCTCACAACCTAAATAATATCGTACCGTGGGTGTCGACAAGGAGGAAAGAGGCAACTTGTTAATTCTGGACTTGAAGGTTTGGAGGTTCGGAGGAGAAGGTAAAACATGTCCTGGCATGGAGTTCCACAACTTGGAAGTCCTCGGGACAAAAGAGCGGACATAATAATATGTTCTATGTCTGGTGACCTGTACAGTAAAAGGGTGCATTCGCTCTGTTCCCTCGTAGATCTGTTGGGTGCAGCAGGTGGAAGAACTATGGAAGAAAGCTACTCTGAGCAGTGCCCGTGCAGATATCTATAAAAGAGAGAAAGGCTACCAACGGCACGTCAGTGGGCAAGGGATGTCAGCCTTTGGGTGAGGGTAGGGTCACCGATGAGACGTATAGCTCTCTTCTGAATGCAGTGTATAAGCGGCAACGGCACCCCAGATGTGGGAGCAGTATTCGAGGTTTGGCCTTATTTGTGAAGTATATAAGGTTACAGATTAGCTGGTGAAGAGTATTTGCCAGCCCGGAAGAGGAAACCTAATTTCTTAGCAGCCGCATCTGCAATTGATGTGACATAGTGGTGCCAATTGAGATTTCGATCCACAGAAATGCCAACAAGTGAAAAGGGCTCATTAATTTGAATAACTTGGCTGTTCATTATGATGGGTCTAGGGCTGGTGTATCTCTTATGAGATAGAAAGCAAAACTGAGATTTGGTGGAGTTGATATGTACAAGATTTCTACTTCCCCAGTCTAATATTTTGGAGATCCACAGAGACATAACCCTCCATGAGTCTGCGATTCTCATCTAATTGGGCTAAAGAGACAGGCTTAGAATATTGCATATTTGAGTGGAGGGTGCTGTCGTCCGCGTAACTGTGAACTGGGTTGGAGGTGCTAGAGAGGAGGTCATTGATGTGGAGAAGAAACAAAGTAGGGGCTAAAGCTTAACCATGATGGACTCCTCCATTAATTGGATACAGTTTGGCCATCCACGACAACAGAAATGCTCTGGTTGGAGAGGAAATTTTCTGTCCAGGTACAGAGTTTTGGTGGTAGGCCATACGCCGGAAGTTTATTAAGCAGCGCTGCGTGCCAGTCCTTGTCGAATGCTTTGGATATATCTAGAGCGACAATATGCGATTCACCGTGTAGTTCCATAGACTTGTTCCAAGAATGGGTGACAAAGGAAAGGACGTCGGCAGTTCATCTGCGGTGACGGAATCCATACTGCCTGTCGTGGTTTAGACAGTGTTTTTCAAGGAATGTTAGTAATTCGGTGTTTATATACTTTTCAATAACTTTAGAGACTGAAAGGAGAGAAATAGGCCTGTAGTTGCTATATGAAGCGCTTTGGATCCTTTCTTGGGGACGGGTTGTACTCTAGCAGTTTTCCAGTTACTAGGGAATATACCTCTATTGTAAGATGTCTGAAACAGACGAGTCAGGACAGGAGCAAGTTCTGGTGCGCATTTTTTGAGAAAAATTGCTGGGATCTCGTGAAGGCCAGAGGCTTTCCTGGTATTAAGAAAAGAGAGCATCTTTCGTATTTTTTTAGTTTTAAAAATGATATCCGTCATTTTATGCGCGACATTGGGGACTGTTGGTGGTTGAACATTTGGAGGTGGGTTGAGAGTAGAATTGCGGGCGAATAACGAGGCAATATAAACTAAAATATTGAGTTTTACCGTAGAAATGCGTCAGCCGGTATATGTGTAAACAGACAAAAAGTGAAACTTACCCGGTATATGGGTTTTAGGGCTCCTAGTTCCCGCTCATTTGAAGAAATCTTCTCAAAATTCATAAGCCTACGATAATTTGCTAAAATATAGGCTAAAAAAACTAAAAACTATATAGCTGAAACTACTGCCAAAGTATCAGAAAAGGGTGTCTATTTGAAATGGATTTTCCAATAACATTTTAGTAAAATGAAGGACTATGATGGTTGAAGCTGAAACTTAAGGCTTTGTAAAACACAACTATTATGACAATTCTTCTGCAAAATCCGTATTTGTTTCAGATTATTTGTCTGAAAATTGCAAATTTTGACGTTTCAAATCGCGACGTTTTAAGAAGAAAAATTTTCAAAAAACATTTTCTGCAAAATGGTCAAGAAAACTTAACCGTTGTATGTAATATTCAATTAGTTTTGTTAACCACACAAAATGTTTTGTTCTTGTGCTTTCCTTTGATCACCAGTGGCACCCAATTTTTTTTCTTTAAATGGCTATAAGTTTTTGTTTCGTTTTAACGTAGCTATATGAATTTCGCAATTTTGGGATAGGTTTGATAGTAGAAACTAGAAACGTATATGCCGAATTTGGTTGTCATAGCTTTGTTATTTTCGGAGATACAAAAATGTTCCAAAAGAAAACCCAAAATTTTCCCGGAAAAACTAGTCCAATTTTCCTGTATAACGAACTTGTCCAAGCCACTTACAAAGGGAAGGTACTTACTAAATTTCATCAAAATCGGCCAATTATTTTTTGAGTTATCGGTGTGATATAATATATATATATATATATATATATATATATATATATATATATATATATATATATATATATATATATATATATATATATATATATAAACACAGATCTCCTCATTAGGGATTTTTTTACGAAAAATTCGCTAAAAATCTGTCTTTCAAATTTATTGGCATGGTTTTGCTACGACTTGACAGCTTACATTATTTAGAACAATATTAAGAATATTTTTTTACAAAATAGACCCCATTGACCAAGAGAGCGTTATTCACGTTAAATTACCTATTCACTTGAATGTCTCCACATTCCGCACTTAAGAGAGGCCTAATTCGCCGATCTCCTGTACCATTCAATGTTGGGCAGGTTGAAGATCCCAGCCCTGTTTACAGAAATTAATGGTTTCGGCAACACTTACAGGGTGGTAAGTTAAAACTTCACCCTGGCGTTGATGGTTGACCATAGTTGTGAAAGTAGTCCGTCATTAAACACACATACCACAAATGGACCATTTAAAACATAATTGAAAACACACTGTTTATGTTTTTACTGAGATGAGTTTTATCATCTTATTAGTGAATTTTTATTAAAAATCACTAATAGTGAGTTTTAATAAAAATTTAATTAGTGAATTTTTATTTAAAAAAATTCACTAATAGAGAGGTATCGATGGTGAGACTTTGCAAAAATTTTTTCAAACGAGCGCGAACTAGGACCCTTAAAACCTATATCCGGGGCAGGTTCAATTTTGATATGTTTATATATATATATATATATATATATATATATATATATATATATATATATATATATATATATATATATATATAACTATTTATTATAGGTCGAGCTTTCGGAAAAATTTATTCCATTCTCAAGGCTACAACATGGAAAGAAAAAAATTTACATGGGAAAAATATAAGTTTAAAATACTTACATATAACGTGATTTCTACTAATTATTTAATAACAAACATAAAAAAAAACCTTTTTATAAATTTGACTGAAGTCGAAAAGTGCCAAACTGACATATAAAGCTAACTATTATCTAATTGAATTGGTTTTTTGTTTTTGTCTAGGAAATATAAATAGGGGTAGTGATTTCTAAAATTATTATCTTTCTTTAAGTTTATTAAATTGTCGTTAAAAGTAATTTCAAATTCTTCTAAACAAATTCTTTTATTACTTAAGGTTTCACAGTGTAAAATAGAAACATTACTAAAATTTATATTGTGGCCAGTGTCGAGATTATCTTCTGACAGAGCGCAAGTTCTTTTTGGTAAACCTATGTCACTTTTGTGCTGTGTTAACCTATCTTTTAGGACTCTGTTTGGTCAACGTATCTTAAACTACAATTATTACATGGAATACAATATACCACTCCAGACACTTTGGAAATTTCATCCTTACTTTTGAGTTTACTGAAAATGTTATTAATTTTTTTTGAATATATATATATATATATATATATATATATATATATATATATATATATATATATATGTATATATATATATATATATATATATATATATATATATATATATATATATATATATATATATATACAGGGTGAGCCACGGTGGATGGAGTATTAAAAGTATATGGAGAATGAATCAACCGATTGCTCTGAAATTTTGGTTACGGATGTAATGGCGTATGATCTCTCGACCTAAAATATTTTTGAAAATGCAGTGTTGCCACATATACGTAAAACTGGCAACATCTTCGTAATTTTAAATGGAACACCCTATATATTTTTGCTTTTTTTGAATTGTCGTCTCTTTTTGAGTAACTTTTGTTGATATTTTCCTATACCTATCTCAAGTCGTTTTCGAGATAATAATTATTTTCTGAATTTATTACCAAAAATTTGACTTTCATTAAATCGTGTTTTCTCCTACCGACGAAGCGATTTAAAGATAATTTTTTAGCTACGGTTAGGCAAGGTCTAGGGGCATCTCCTCCAATAATCAAATGTTTACAATATCATACAGGGTGAGTTAGAGAACGTTTTCTATAAGTGACTCGGAGAAATGCACGAAAGTCATTTTTTTTAAATAGAACGCCCTGTATATTTTTAAATTTTTTGGATCGTCTTCTCTTTTTGAGTAACTTTTGTTAATATTTCCCTATACCTATCTCAAGGTGTTTTCGATTTATGGTCACTTTTCTCTAACCTATCCAAGATTATTGGTCTTTTTGTATATCATAATAGGTGGGCCATGAAATTTCTATTTTGTCAATTTGACATGACAACAGACATGCTGTTTATCTAAATAAATTTGACGTTAGTGATATTTGCATTCATTTTGAATAGCTATAGCACAAATATGGCAGAAAATAATTATACAAACACAGTTTTAATGGATTTGTTTATTATTCATGGACAGTGCAATAAGATTATCAGCAGAACTTGTAGAAGATTTAATGATAAATATCCGAATTTGCCGCAGATGAATAACAGAAAGTTTCTACGAATTCATAGGAATTTTATAAAATCTGGTGCGTCGTTAAGAGATGCAAGAAATCTACCCAAACCTGTGACATCTGACGAGGTAAATGAAATCAATGTGCTAGCGTATTTTCATGCGAATCCCCAGTATTCCATACGTTGTGCTGAACAGGATTTAGGATTGCCATATTCATCCATTCGAAGAATACTAGTAAATCATAAAATGCGTAATTATAAATTTACAAGAGTTCAATTTCTCACGCCTCAGGATTATCTACAGAGAATAGAGTTGTGTGAAATGTTAGTTGTGCGTATGCAAGAGGACCCCAATTTTTTAAAGAAAATGATATGGACTGATGAATCCAAATTTTCTAGGGAGGGGATTTGTAACACACGAAATCGTCACTATTGGGCCACAGACAACCCCCACGTTACTAGAGAGGCTGGTTTTCAAGTCAAATTTAGTTTAAATGTTTTTTGTATGTTATTAGATGACAAAATAAAATATTACATATATGACGAAAAATTGAATTCCAGAAAATATTTAGATATAATTAGAACAATTGTGGAAGGCTTCCTTGATAATCTGTCAATTGAAACATATAGAACTTGTTGGTATCAACTCGACGGGGCTCCTGCACATTGTACATCCGAAATTAGTATGGAGTTGGACCGGCTTTTCGATGACCGTTGGATCAGACGTTTGGGACCGTGTAACTGGCCTGCGAGGTCCCCTGACCTTACCCCGTTAGATTTTTATCTATGGGGTATTCTTAAAGATCGAGTTTATAAAACTCCAGTCCACAACAGGGCAGAATTAGAACGTCGAGTGATTCAAGAGATTGAAAACTTGGACCCCGCTGAAATAAGAGCTGCTACAACAAACGCCGTGCATCATCGTATACAAAAGTGTCTGGAAGTTAACGGTCAACATTTCGAACAATTATTATAGTTTTAAGATTTTTATACATATTTATTACTGTCATTGGTATTATTTGTTATTGCTACTTGGCCTTTTTTACTATTATCGCTGATTAGGTATTAGTTTTTCCAAATACTGATAGTGTTATTGTTCTCATAACGACGAACCAAAATTTATAAAATTCCTATGAATTCGTAGAAACTTTCTGTTATTCATCTGCGGCAAATTCGGATATTTCTCATTAAATCTTCTACAAGTTCTGCTGATAATCTTATTGCACTGTTCATGAATAAAAAACAAATCCATTAAAACTGTGTTTGTATAATTATTTTCTGCCATATTTGTGCTATAGCTATTCAAATTGAATGTAAATATCACTAACGTCAAATTTATTTAGATAAACAGCATGTCTGTTGTCATGACAAAGTGACAAAATAGAAATTTCATGGCCCACCCATTATGATATACAAAAAGACCAATAATCTTGGATAGGTTAGAGAAAAGTGACCATAAATCGAAACCGCCTTGAGATAGGTATAGGGAAATATTAACAAAAGTTACTCAAAAAGAGAAGACGATCCAAAAAGTGTGAAAATATACAGGGCGTTCTATTTAAAAAAAAATGACTTTCGTGCAGTTCTCCGAGTCACTTATAGAAAGCGTTCTCTAACTCACCCTGTATGATATTCTAAAGATTTGATTAATGGAGGAGATGCCCCTAGACCTTGCCTAACCGTAGCTAAAAAATTATCTTTAAATCGCTTCGTCGGTAGGAGAAAACACGATTTAATGAAAGTCAAATTTTTGGTAATAAATTCAGAAAATAATTATTATCTCGAAAACGACTTGAGATAGGTATAGGAAAATATCAACAAAAGTTACTCAAAAAGAGACGACAATTCAAAAAAAGCAAAAATATATAGGGTGTTCCATTTAAAATTACGAAGATGTTGCCAGTTTTACGTATATGTGGCAACACTGCATTTTCAAAAATATTTTAGGTCGAGAGATCATACTCCGTTACATCCGTAAACAAAATTTCAAAGCAATCGGTTGATTCGTTCTCTATATACTTTTAATACTCCATCCACCGTGGCTCACCCTGTATATATATATATATATGTATGTATCCATTCAATAACTCAAAAAATAATTAACCGATTTCGATGAAACTCGGAAAGTGCCTTTATTTTATAAATGGATTGGATGAGTTCGTTAGCCAGGAAAATCTGACAAGGTTTTCCGAGAAAATTTTGAGTCGTCTTTCGAAAAAAAAATTTTCTCCAAAAATTACAAAGCTGTTTTAATGAAATTTAATAGATACATTGCCTTAGGAGAAACCTTACTACCAAGCAAAATTCAACTTTCTAAGTTCATAGAAAATTGGGTTATTCAAATTTGAAATATTTAATAAAAATTCATTACCATAACGCACTTGCTGGGTCCCGAACTTTTTTATCTATCTTGTTAACTTTTATTGCAACGGTGCGTTGTTTCGTTTGATGTTGTATTTGATTAGGATCAAAATTTATTAATACATACTCGCACTGAATGCAGCCATGGAAAAAGATTTCTATTTTATAAGATGAATGTATCAAAGAGTACGATAGAGTAGGATTTTGAGCAAAACTACTTCATATTTCTATGAAATAAGGCACATACAATTTACATGTCTAGTTTATTTCACCTATTACATCACATAAGAAAAAGCCTGGACGCAGCAAGTGCGTTATGATAGTGAATTTTCATAAAAATGTTTTAAATAGCAAATATCTGTTTTTTTTTAAGAAAACAGACATCAAATTTGGATACCAGTATAACATATATAGTAGAAATGATGTACTATATTCTATCAAAATAACTTTATTATCTGAAAATGTACAAAAATTTTCGAAAATAAACTTAAAATGTTCATGAAAAAACTAGTTTTCTGGCCAACGAACCTTATAGGTTAATAGCAAATTGAGCTATTCAAATTTGAGGAATCCGTAAAAACTCGCTACCATAACGCACTTGCTGAGTCCCGAATTTATTTTCTTACAAACATGCATTATAATTTCGTGGTCGAAATTCCATACATTTAAGGTCAGCTCAGAACTGACACTGATAGGGGGAATCCGTCTGTCTAATTAAAAGAAATCATTGTTTAATCTATTTCAACTGAGCAGATTTTTCTGGATAACGAATTTATCCAAGCCACTTGCAAAGGGAAGGTACTCACCAAATTTGATCAAAATCGGCCCATTATTTATTGAGTTATCGGTGTGATATATATATATATATATATATATATATATATATATATATATATATATATATATATATATATATATAAATTGAAACCGACCCCGGATATGTGTTCTCGGGGGCCTAATTAGTGCTAATTTGAAAGAATTTTTTCAAAATTCAAAAGTCGAGATCTCCTCAGTGATTTTTTTTTAATTCATTAAAAGAGAAAGCAAAATCACACCAAAAACCATAAAAAACTCTTTCTTATTATGACGATGAATAGTATGATGTCATACATCGACTTACCACCTTGAACTGCAAGTATATTTTTAATTCCAATTGATTTTAGTGTGTCTAGAATTTCAAATGCATGTGCTTTGGTGATTTTGTTACCGGCTATGTGCAGTAATACTTCATGTCCTCTAGATTTAAGTTGATGGGCTAGAGCAATAGGGGGAATTTCAGATATGGTTTCTTTAAAATGGTAATCACTTAACCAAGGTACTGAACAAAATTTGGGTTTTAACTTCGTTATTAATTCTATATCTAAGTTTCTGTTGGGGCAGACTTCGAAAGACACAAACTTTGCTTCCGATTGTTTTATAATTTGGGGTAACATTTTAACACTTCACTCATATAACGTCTAGGTTATGATATCTGTTGGCTGCTGGATTTTTGTTGATATGATAACCTCAAAAAGTGCACCGTTGACACTACATCGGTTATCTTAGATAAGACGAAACTATTTACCATGGTGTTTTTATGTTAAAATTTATCTAAGAATACAGTCACAATAAATATATAAGTTGAAATTAATCTCTTTGACAAACGTAGAAAACAAGTGATATACAGGTGTCCTTAAATAATGTGGTTACTCTAGTGTAGATATACCAAAAAAAAAAAAATAATGAAACGCTGAAAAGGTAGAAAATGTATTGATTATCAAACTTACATACATTTAAAAAGTCTGAACGCAGCAAGTGCGTTATGACAGAGAATTTGCATAAAAATATTTCCAAACACGGAAAAAAAGCAAGATGTTTTATTATCCAAAGAAACATTTTTAATCAAATCATCTGGTGATTCACTGGCCTGCGGTAAACTTGATAAGATACTGGCTCCAACGGCAACAAAAAAATCCTTAAAATCATCCGACTTTAAATTTAACTCGTGATTTCCTTTATCACTTAATTTTCCAGTCTCTATTTTGATAAGAGTTTGGATGAGTTCGTTAGCCAGCCCAATCAGACAAATCTTTAAAAAAATAATTATTTTCTTGAAAAAAAAGTTATATCTCAAAAAGTAACAAAGTTTTACTTTAATATATACCAAAATTAAAGTTTCTAGCTTAATAAAAAAGTGAATTATTAAATTTGAAAAATTCTATGAAAATTCGCTACCATAACGCACTTGCTGCCTCCCGAATTTTTTATAAATTTATAATCTTCGCACGTTTGATATTTTCGACACCAGGCTACTTCTCCCTTGTTGATAGTATTTAAGTTTTTGTAAAAGTCCACTTTTCTGGAATTTCAGTTTTACTTTATGCCTAATACATTGGCCGCGCTGAGTGGACTCAACAGTTGTGTATGTTGAGTTCTTTAGTCCGCTGAACGCTAAAGATGACTCCTAACTGTTGGAACTTTTAGGCACCAAGATTATTCACGTTGATTTAAATAAAAGGTAAACTACAACCATACTTTTTGTCAAATGGCAGTCTAGCTAGCGGCCATTGGCTGTGACGGCAAAATTTTGTCATTTGGCATTTAAACAATCAACTTGTCATTCTGACACATTGAACTTGTTTTATTTTAGCATAATATAGTACTGGAAATAGAAAATTTGTTTCTGCATTAAACTACAGGAGTTTTTTTCTGATACATAGGTTCAAAATGACGTACTGAATGTAAAAACACAAAATCCTTACAAATTAGGGGGGCGGAAGTGCCGCCATTTTGAGAAAAACCGTTTCGGCCTATATCTCCGTAACCGTGCACTTTAGGCCAAAAATGGTAATGACCTTTATTGTAGATAATTGCATTTCTCATCTTTATTGTTAAACTTTTTTTTGTATCACTCACCGTTTACAACTTATACGACTATTAGTATTTATTTATTGACTTTTTTACCTATATCTTTGTTAATAATTGTATAAACAAAATAAAAATGATTATAACTTAACTTTTAACTTGACAAAATTTCCTACAACTTTTACTGAAAACTTTTTTTTCTCAAATCAATATTTAGCAAGTTATAACGCGTTAATTTCAAAAATCCTGTGCCTAGAGGGTTGACGCCAGTCTGGGCATGAAAACTGAGTCATCCAACATCTGGCCATATATATATATATATATATATATATATATATATATATATATATATATATATATATATATATATATATATATATATATATATTAAACAGTCGATTGAAAAGTTAAGTTATAAGCATTTTATTGTTTTATTGTTTAAACAATCATTAACAAAGATATAGGTAAAAAAGTCAATAAATGATTCCTAATAGTCGTATAAGTTGTAAACGGTGAGTGATACAAAAAAATTACAAAAAAGATGAGAAATGGAATTATCTACAATAAAGGTCATTACCATTTTTGGTCTAAAGTGCACGGTTACGGAGATATAGGCCGAAACGGTTTTTATCAAAATGGCGGCACTTCCGCCCTCTTAATTTGTAAGGATTTTGTGTTTTTACATTCAGTACGTCATTCTGAACCTAGGTATTAAGACAAAAAAGTCGTAGTTTAGTGCATTATGGACAAGAGTAACGGGCTCCTCTATTGTCTGTACTAATAAAAGCATTGCAAGTCAATACTTGGCTGAACGCGCCGCGCCCATTGATAAGTCTGATATTTTTATTGTTTGTTAGGTAATTTCTATCAAAAATAAAAAGGGCATGTTACCAAAAGTTGCATACCTAATATCTAGAATCCTGAATGATTTGGATTCTTCGACTAGCTGATTGTTTTTCAGTTAACAAAATAACGTTATTCATACGTAAACGTAAATTTTATCTAAATTTTATTCTAAAATTCAATTCAGATCTAATCACATCACTAATAAAAAGTAACCATGGCTTACAGTATGTGACGTGATAAATTCCGTTAAATGCCAACTTGGCAACTTCACTACTCTGTGCTAAATCAGCTTTTAGTCTTTCCAAACACGTACCTGGGACTTCAGTTGACGGGTTACTTGTGATTTATGCGTGTATTTAATTCAATTTGTTCCAGCCGTCGTTTGCTCCCCCTACTCACTACTAAATTAGCATTAGTCCAGAAGGCCGTGGAATGATGCATTGATTACGTTAGCGAACAACAATATTTAAAAACAGACAAAAACTATACCCATTAAAAAAAAATTGACAAATTTTGTTTTTTTCCCAAATAACTCGAAAACGAAAAGAGGCAGGGCAAAATACAAGTCATATTTGGAACGAGCTTGAAATTACACAAAACATTGCTTATTTAACCGTCTCTCTATCTCTAATAATAACAGAGATACATTCCCATCTAGTTTGGGACACAATGTATATATATATATATATATATATATATATATATATATATATATATATATATATATATATATATATATATATATATATATATATGTGTGTGTGTCCCACGTCGAGTAATGTATTAGATTATTTCCGAAAATATACATTTTTGAGTCCTGAAAATTTGTATACGGGGGTTTCAGAAGATGCTCTATTTAATGGAAATATATTCCAAAATGGTGGACTTCCGGTTACATCGTAAATAGATATATAAACATCGTTATTTCAAATAAAACACCCTGTATATTATTGCATTTTTAGAATACTCATCTAATTTTAGGTTAAAAGTTATATCAGGGTATGCTCTCCCTATCTTCAACTGTTTTCGAGTTATGTCAGTTTATTTGAGAATTCTGTTCAAGGGGAGGTTGACTTGATGAAGGTGATTTCGTGTCGTGTTAGGATGCTGAAAATTCTTTAATTTGTCAGACACGTTTCAAGACCATTAAGCTTCGACATGATTGTGAGCGAAAATTGTTTCATATACAGGGTGTTTTGTGGGATGTATTAGAATTTGGTGTGCTTTAAACTAGAATAACTCATTTATTTCAAATAGAACATCCTGTATATTATCTTCTCATTGAATAGAGCAGATAATTAACTTTCAAACTGTATTAGCATTCTCTATACCTAAAGTTGATAATTGTCGAGATATTTGCGGTTTACCAAAAAAAAAAAAATTTAATATTTATGAAGTTTCAACAAATAACAGAGGATAACCAAAAGTATTGAAAGCTGAAAATGATTATGACTAGCTAAGAAACTCATGATTGATATTGTTCAAATTGTGTACCATTCGCACTAATACATCGTTCTAAGCGTATTACAACTCCTGATACGGAAACTCTTGCCATAGTTTCCCACGAGTAAAAGTTATAACGCTACACTTATCTAAATTAAGGTAAAGCTGATTTATGCTACAATAATTAGTTAAGCTGTTAAGGTCGGCCTGTAAACGCAAACAGACTTGTTTAAAATTAATGGGAATAAATAATTTGTGGTCGTCGGCATTCATCAAAATTTACAGAATTGAAGACAAGTATTTATATCATTAACGTATACCAGAAATGATAGTGGCCCAAGGTGGGATCCTTGGGGTACACCTGATGGTAATTCGTAAGGGATAGATTCATAACCTAATACGGATATAAACTGAGATCTATTTCTAATATACGAACTGACCCATCGCAGAAGAACTCCATGCACACCGATCCCCTCCAGCTTTCTCAACAAGATCTTAATAGAAATTCTGTATATGAAGTTAAGTTGGTGTCAACCGACCTGCCTCTATAAAAACCATGTTGCTCTGGAATAATTTGATGTTTGACAAATTCATAAAGCTTTACATATACTAAGGATTATGTAATTTTCCAAATACATCTAACATACTGTTCAGGCGATAATTTTTTATAAATTCCCTAGGACCACCGTTATGTATAGGAATACCCGAGGCAGTCCCCCATTTTATAGGATAAATTCCAGAATGCAGAGATCTGTTAAAAATCAACATCAGAAAATCGCCACATCTCTTTACATAATACGCCGACAATCCGTCGGTGTATATATATTCACACACACACACACACACACATATATATATATATATATATATATATATATATATATATATATATATATATATATATATATATATATATATATGACCCTACCCTCACCCAAAGGCTTCCATCCCTTGCCCACCGACGTGCCGTTGGTGACCTCTCTCTCTTTTATAGATATCTGCACGGGCACTGCTCAGAGGAGCTTTCCTCCATAATTCCCCCACCTGCTTCCCCCAGCAGATCTACCAGGGGAACAGAGCGAATGCACCCTTTTACTGTCCAGGTCACCAGACATAGAACATCTTGTTATGCCCGCTCTTTTGTCCCGAGGACTTCCAAGTTGTGGAATTCCTTGCCGGCACATGTTTTTCCTTCTCCTCCGAACCTCCAAACCTTCAAGTCCAGAATTAACAAGTTGCCTCTTTCCTCCTTGTCAACACCCACGGTACGATAGTATTTAGGCTGTAAGCCCTCGTGGTGTGTTGTTGACATAAAAAATATATATATATATATATATATATATATATATATATATATATATATATATATATATATATATATATATATATATATGTATATATATATATATATATATATATATATATATATATATATATATATATATATATATATATATATATATGTATCACACCGATAACTCAAAAAATAATAGTTGATAAAATTTGGCAAGTACCTTCCTTGGTTTTGACAAGTTCGTTAGCCAGGAAAATCGAACCTGGTTTTCAGGGAAAATTTTTGGTTTCCTTTTGGAAAAAAAAGTTATCTAAAAAATTAGAAAAGATATGGTAACCAAATCTGGTACGTAAGTTTACGATGTTATAGGAAATTTATATTTCTATGTTACAAGGAAAATAAGTTATAAAAGGATATTTGGAGCCAGATCATTTCTATGAAAATTCACCACCATAACGCACTTGCCGCGTCCAGACTTTTTATTTATTGGCTTTCAAGCATTTATTTTGATTTTATGAGAAAAAGCAATTCGTAAATTTTTAGTGAATTTTCTTTAAAAAAATCACTAATGAGGAGATCTCGACTTTTGAATTTTGAAAAAAATTCTTCAAATGAGCGCTAATTAGGCCCCCTAAAACACATATCCGGGGTCAGTTTCGATTTTTATATGTTTATATATATATATATATATATATATATATATATATATATATATATATATATATATATATATATGTGTATGTATGTATATGTATCCAACGGATAACTCAAAAAATAATTAACCGATTTTGATGAAACTCGGCAAGTGCCTTTCTTTCATTAAAATCGGATAAGGTTTTCCGGGAAAATTTTGAGTTTCTTTTCGAAAAAATGTTTTTCTCCGAAAATTACAAAGCTTTTTCGATAAAACTTGGTGGACATGTTACTTTGGGAAAGACCTAACTACGTACCAAAACTTTCTAGGTTTACAGAAAATTGAGCTAATCAAATTTGAAACATTTATATTTAATATCACCGATAACTCAAAAAGTAATGGGTAGATTTTGACTAAATTTAGTAAATACCTTCCTTTTGCAAGGGGCTTGGACACGTTTGTTAGCCAGGAAAATTGGTCGACTTTTTCCCGGAAAATTTTGTGTTTTCTTTCGAAAAAAATTTATATCTCAGGAAATAACAAGGTACCGACAACCAAATTCGGTACACGGATTCATATCGCTATAGGTAAATCACCTACCAAAATCTGGCTCTGTAGATCAAAAGACAAAAAAGTTACAGACATTTAAAGAAAAATAAATTGTGGTTTTCCTCAAAACGTCAAAGTCGCGATTTAAAACGTCAAAATTGGCAACATTTAGGCAAGGAACTTGAATCTAATACGGGCTATGGAAAAATAGTGTCTCAAGAAGGATGTTTTAAAAACTCTGAAGTCTTAGTTTCAACCGTCATTGTCCTTCATTTTACTAAAATGTTTCCAGAAAATTCATTTCAAATACACCCTTTCTCTGATGCTTGGCAGTAGTCTTATCTATAGTGTTTATCGTTTAATGGTATATAATTTTTGTCGAATTTTCGTAAAAAATCAATAAAGCTCAATATATCCGTTATTATACAAGATATGAAAAAAATTGTATACATTAATTATAGGGTGTCTTGAGGTACATCTTAAAACATTATTTCTACAATCACAGGGTGACCCATAACTCGTTGGTGATACAATTTTTTTTTAGTCGAACACGCCTTATTGCATTTTGCATTTTCCATCGAAATATAATACACGTTTGTAAGAAAATAAATTTGGGACGCAGCAAGTAATTTACGGTGGTAAATTTTGTTCAAATGCTTCGAAAAGCTCAATTTACTATTCACCTATAAGGTTGACCAAGAAACGGTTTTTTCGGGAACACTTTAAGTTTCCTTTCGGAAATTTTTGTGCGATTTCAAACAATTAAATTATTTTGATGAAACATGGCAAATTGTTCCTACTATATAAATTATTCTGGTAACCAATTTTTATGCCTGCTTTCTTAAAAAACGCACATATTTGCCATTAAAAACATTTTTTAAAATGAAAATTCACTAAAATAACGCACTTGCTGCGTCCAGACTTTTATTCGTTAGGCTCAATATCTCTGCTACAAACCCAGGTTGAAAGTATATGTATTCGTAAATAATATAATATTATGAACTGTATACCTACCTAAAAACAGCAGTCTTTTAAATTGTCATATAATAATATATAACTACTGAAACAAAATAAGACAACAAGACTTGAAAAGTGTAGTATAAAGGAAGCCAAACTTCAGATATGAAGGTCGCAACAAACTTGTCGGGATGCGCGTGACTCCGCCACTTTTCCCTGTATACCGAGAGCTTTGAGCTTTTACTTCAACCTGAACACGCACATCCCGTTCGAGATCCCGGCAGCGCGCTGTAATATATTTGAAGTTTCGCTCGTTGGCCGCTAGGTGAGCCATCTGCGTATTGCTGCAGATAGGACGGGAAAATCTAAAATGAAAATTAGTTATTTTTGAACCCTTCGTTGGTGTAGACCGTAAACCATCACTAATCATTCCATTATGCCGATTTTAGTCACCCCGTCGCGTAGATTAAACAAATATAGTGCGAAACGTAGCCCTGTGCAATATTTGTGTTTCTTTTAATAACCTTGACCCTTGTGACCCGATCTCTCTAACCTATAAAGTCATGGACTAAAATGATAAGGTAGTTCTAATAAGTGTTCGGTGTTTTGACTGATCATGCCAGTCCTTGTTGTCAATTTATTTCTTTGATTTTCTGAATGACTGTTTTTGTTTTCTTTTAATTTTATTAACCAGTGATGCATTTTGGATAATGTTTGTCTTTTAATGAGCATGAGTTTTGACTGTATCCATAATAAATGTCTGTTTTGACAAGCGATGTTTTTTGTTGTTTGATTTTTGCATACCTTTGCATATGTTTAGCAAATAGAGGACACAATAGATGTTATGCATTTATTTTTAGTCGATGTTTGTCTACTGCTCGAACTCACATACACACACACACACACACACACACACACACACATACAAAATAAACCTTGGTTTTAAATATACCAATTGCATAACACTTCATTCAATACCTACATTCTTAGACCTGCCACAATTTTGTATTATCTCAACAATTCTAAATAAAATAAGAAATTTATTGTAGAAAATTCAGAAAAAAGACAGGTGTTTTACCAATATTTAATACTATATAGTTTTTTGTTTATAATATTAATAATTACAATATTACAACAAAAACATATAAACAATAAATAGGTTACATTTAATATTTACTTGAAATATGTTTTCATTGTGGCTTTTTAGCATTTTAAATTTTTTTGTTTATATCTAGGTAGGTATATATAATTCACTCAACAAGTTTTTCAGACACTAATATTGAAAATTTATTGGAAGTACCCCGCTTTATTAATTATTTTAAATAGGATCCACAATAATTAATTTCGGTTTGAACACTAGGGGAACGTACTTATTAACAAATAGGTTAAAGGAAACTGCTTAGTTTTCAGGGTCATCTAAAATACAGCTGGGCTTCATGACAAGACATCAGCATGAAGGTGTTCTAAATACATATTTGATAGTAATCTTCAACAATAAAGTACTCTTACTTTCTAAAAAAAAGCAAGTTACAACAAAAAATGTAGCTAAAAATCGTTTTAAAAATTACCCATTACATATTTGATTTTGCATGATTCTCAAAGATTTAATTTCGTTTTCCTGCGAAGTTTAATTGAAAATAATCTTTTGTGCTATCAATTTGTTATCAAAATATAAAAAAGTCTGGATGTAGCAAGTGCGTTATAGTAGTGAATTTTCTTAGAAATGATCTGGCGCCAAATATTTTTTTATAACTTTTTTTCTTGTAACATAGAAATATAAATAAATAGACCTTATGGTCGCATTGGAGGGACTGGTATGGCCCACTCACAATTTACCCTCACCTAACATAGAAATATGGATTTTGGTATGTAGTTCCCTTCTAATATCGTAAACTGAGGTACCAAATTTGATTACCATAGCTTTTCTATTTTGTTGAGATACATTTTTTTTTCCGAAAGAAAACCCAAACTTTTCCCGGAAAACCTGGTTGAAGTTTCCTGGCTAACGAGCTAACGAACTTATCCAAACCACTTACAAAAGGAAGGCAGATGCCAAGTTTTATGAAAATCGGACTATTATTTTTTGAGTGATATATATATATATATATATATATAGGGTGTTTAAAAAAGATGAGGCAATATTTAAGGGGTTGATTTCCCAGGTCATTTTATGAAAAAAAGTTCTCATAAACATAGGTGTTAAAATGAATTTTTTCCAAGATACAAGGTGTTAATCTCAAGAAAATTTAGTGACATAACAATGTACGCTACTGACTGCAATATGATTTATATTATTTTGAGATAAAGAAACTAAAACTACAAGTTTTTTGTCTCTTGAAATTTCTCCGTATCTTGAATCGTTTACACGATAAAAAATAAAAACCTTCTTATGGCATGTCCATTTATCATACAGAAAATCACAAACACGAACAATAATTTTTGTTGAGGTGTCCCCCCTAATGCCAATGGACTTAACAATTTTTATCTAATTAGGGTCAAATCAGCCCATTATTACTACAAACAACGCTGCCAAATTTCAAAACAATCGGTGAGATCATTGAATTATTAAAAAAATCGTTATTTTACAAAAAAAATTTAACACCTTGTATCTTGGAAACAATGCATTTTAGCAGCTATGTTTATGGGAACTTTTTTTCATAAAATGACCTCGGAAATCAACCCCTTAAATATTGCCCCGTCTTTTTTAAACACCCTGTATATATATATATATATATATATATATATATATATATATATATATATATATATATATATATATATATATATATATATATATATAAAGCGAAACTGAGCCCGGTTCTGGGTTCTAGGGGTTGCGCTACTTTGACGAAATTTTTTCAAAATTCAAACGTCGGGATCTCTCCATTAGTCCAAACGCAGCACGTGCGTTCTAGTAGCGAATTATCATGGAATTAGTTTATTATTAAAAAAAAACCCTAACAGTATTCAAATTTAAAGAGACTAAAAAGGAAACTAAATAAACTTTGTCGTTTACACAGAAACTTTGTGCCTTGTGTCCTCGCTTAGCTTCTAGGAAGAGTAACAAAAATTAAATGCCGCACTTTATCTCTCTCTCTCTCCCACTTTCCCTAAGTCAATAAAATTTTTACACCTGCCTTTTTCAATCTGACATACTTTACATTTTGTCAAACAATAATTTAGTTCAGCATGTCTCCTTCTTCTGTCTCCAACTTGAACCAAACCTTTATTCGCCGATATTCTAAATTAACAACTATTACAAGTTTTTTCTAACATACTATATCTAACTATGAAACGTTTTTTCTAACATAAACATTAAATATTTTTTGGTATATATATATATATATATATATATATATATATATATATATATATATATATATAAGCACGTTATGGTAAATTTCATAAACTTTTCTTCAAATTCCAATAACTTAATTTTTTTTGTCCATGTAGAAAATTCAGTTTTCACATGTATTAAAACCTTTATATGGACAATAGGTGTACCGAATTTCATCAAGCTCGCTGGATTATGTTTGGAGATATTTTTTTAATCATTTTTGTTTTTTCTATGATTTGATTGATTGTAAGAGAGTTTATGTACCATAACGCACTTGCAAATCCAGATTCTTACTACTGGTTATATATGATTTGTTCGTTTACAGACTTATTGATTAAAAAACATATTTTCTTTAAATTCATTTTTATAAATAAAAAATATAATCATTTTAAATCACAAACTTTATAATTTCAGTTTCCCCCAAAACTTCGAATTTTTTTCTGCAAAAATTTTAGTAAAATAAATAAGAATAACACACTTCTTAAAAAATGTATCGTCCATATTCCGTATTCGTGTCAGACCCTGTGTTGAAAATTCACCAATTTTGACGTTTCAAATTGTCATTTTGAGGCTTTAAGAATGGAAACAAAAAAATTTGAATATATGTATATATATATATATATATATATATATATATATATATATATATATATATATATATATATATATATATATATATATATATATATATATATGGTGTTGTACCCTGCTTTGATTTTATTGCGAGCAAACATTTTTTTAAATGCCTATAACTCTGTATCAAAATGACCTGATGAGTTTAAAATTGCCAATAACAAAGTTCCTTTCTACTTAAAAAAACGACTTGTACACATACCGAGTTATCTTCGAACAAATTGTTCATTTTATACTTTTAGTGAATTTTTATTAGAAAATATTTACTAATAGAGAGGTATCGATGGTGAGGCTTTGCAAAATTTTTTTCAAATGAGCGTGAACTAGGACCCCTAGAACCCATATCCGGAGTCAGTTTCAAATTTTGTATGTTTTATATATATAAACATATATATATATATATATATATATATATATATATATATATATATATATATATATATATATATATATATATATATCCCTGTGATAACCCAAAAAAATAATTAACAGATATCAATGAAACTCGGCAAGTGCCTTTCTTTTATGAATGGCTTGGATGAGCTCGTTATCCAGGAAAATCGGACGAGGTTTTCTGGGAAAATTTTGAGTTTCCTTTCAAAACAATTTTTTTCTACGAAAATAACAAAGCTGCGTTAATAAAATTTACTATATATGTTGCCTTGGGACAGACCTTACTACGTACCAAAATTGAACCTTCTAAGTTTATAGAAAATTGAGTTATTCAAATTTTAAATGTTCTTTCGAAAAAAAAAATTTTCTCCGAAAATAACAAAGTTATTTTAATGAAATTTGGAAAGACCTTACTACATACCAAAATAAAACTTTTTAAGTTTATAGAAAATTGAGTTATTCAAATTGGAAGCATTTAATAAAAATTCACTACCATAACGCACTTGCTGCGTCCCGAGCTTTTTGAAATATTTTTATTTACTAACTAGAACTTCAAAAATTTACACAACAAATTATACATAGTACATACTATACATTGTTTCGTTTGCATAATAATTGCTGCTTGTTCAAGCTTATAGGTGTTATGTAAGTTTTATTTTTAACAATAATGTATTATATACCAGGGTTTTTTACATGCTTCAACCAGTTGTCCGAATAAACAAAGGAATAAGATTAATTTTTGTTGCCTTTACATGGTGAAACCGCTCATATATATATATATATATATATATATATATATATATATATATATATACTTTTTCTTTGGCTTTGTTTTCTTCTCTGCAACCGGTTTCGCTTTTTTACTTACGATGCCGCAAAAGCCGAAAGGTTGCAGAGGAAAACAAGCACTTGTGTAGCTAGAGAAGAACTACCTACATCTTAATTTGAAGGAATAATATTTTACAATGCAGCTTCTGTGTATTCTTTTCTGCCTTTCTGTCAGGAGGGTAGGGGTATTTAACGTGCCCAACATAGCATGGAGATGGGACCGATGGCTTTACCCCCCTCCGAAGGGGTGAACGTGCAGACATTTAACTTGCTCAAATAAAATGCCGCAACCTCGGTTGATGTTAATGTTACAGTATGTACTGAAAAAGTGAAAGGAGAACCCCGGGATCGAACCCAGTACCCTTTGGTTCAGAGGCACACGTTCTTACTACTAAACCACCGAGGCTCTTACAATACAGCTTAAAAGTTGTATAGTATGACCTCTTATCTGGGGTGTTTCATTAGCCCATACAGGACCTTCGGGGAAAGATTCCGTAATAAATTTTAACAAGTAGTTTCTTTGTAAGGCTAAATGCGTTCCCACCATAATTAGAAACGCATACCGGTTTCGCTCTCATTACAGCTCGTCAGGGCGCTATATTAAGTAGAGTGTGAATACACCTAAAGTAATACGGCTAAAGCAGTCAGAGTCCCAGAACATTGTGAGATGTACGATAGAGTCGCCATCTCGGTGCGGAACCAGGCAGTATTACTTTACGTGTGTTTTCGCCGTGATTAGTATAATGCACTGACGAGCTCTGATCAGAGCAAAACCGGCATGCGTTTCTAAGTATGGTCAGAATGCACCTAGCCTTATATACATTATCCCGGTATTAAGAAAGCCAGTGCCAGGGCTGACAATTTCCAAAATTCTTGGTTGGTTGTACACAGTCTCTATTTCATTTATAACATTCGGTTTTTATTAGAGTTGCGATAACAACACATACTATCTGGTTCCGAACGGAGATGGCCACACCGTCGTACAGCGCAGAATGTTTAGGGGGTTTTGATTTTGATTAAGTCTTCCCTAAGAAGTTGTAGCCCGTTAAAATGGGAAATTCACATTCAGTTATTTTTCTCGAAAAGGACTCAAAACTAAAATATAATTTTGTAGGAAGACACTAAGAAGCGTATATATATATATATATATATATATATATATATATATATATATATATATATATATATATATATATATATATATATATATATATATATAAGTGTGCCCCTGGATCAACGCATGAATAGGTGTGACTGAAATTTTTTGAGTTGAAACTTTATTCTCTGGGATTAAGCCCTGCTTGAATAGAACATAATTTGTCATAATTTTAATTTCAAAGAATCAAGTACTTTCTAAAGTTAGAAAAAATATTTTTTTACACCAGTACAGTGGCTTTTCTCTAGGAGATACAAAAAAAGTCTGGACGCATGCAAGTGCTGATCCCATTTTGTAACCGCCCAGATCTCCAGACCTAATTATCATGGAGTTTTATTTTTTGGGGCCGCATAAAACAAATAGTATATTCAAGTAGGCTTCAAAATGATATAGAAGTTGGAAAATCGCATTAGAGATGCGATAAATTCAATTTCCCCTGAGAAGATTAGAGCCGCTTTCGCTGCATTTCGGGAAGAAATTAAAGAATGTGCGAATAAAGGCGGCGGACTTATTAAATAAATGATCAACTTCATGTTAGTATTGAAATAAATTTATTTTTTAATGTTTTTATTTTCTTACATTAATGGTCTCATTTCTTTATCTAAATGTCTCAATAAATAGAAAACGATCGTGTTTAATTCATTATTTTGAACTACTTTTGTTAACAAAAGTTTTTAATATCTTCAATTAGGAGGGTGCATGGAATGAAAATTATGCGAAATATTAAGGTTAGGCTTAGGATTTTTAAATCTTGTATTCCTACTCAGTCTTTCTTTCCGATTATCTTTTCTTTTTAACATTTTTTCGTGTCTCCTTAAGAAAAGGCACTTTACTGGTGTAAAAAAAAAATAGTTTGTAAATTTCCAAGACATACTTGATTTTGGTAATTAAAATTATGACACCAAGTATTTTTTATTTACGGCATTTTTTACACATTCATGCGTCAACCCGGGGACTCACACTATATATATATATATATATATATATATATATATATATATATATATATATATATATATATATATATATATATATATATATATATATATATATATAAGGTTCTAGTATTATTCAACCCAGTTTTCTCTAAACGAGTGAATCGCACTACCCCTTCCAGTTTTTCGACCAGAATTTATTCCCTAATATTTCCTGTATTTTAAAATAAATTGAGAGTCTCGATGGTAAGAACGTATGCTTTTGAATCGAAGGGTACTGGGCTCGATTCCCAGGTTTCCCCTTTCAGTTTTTCAGTACATACTGTAAAATTAACATCAACCCAGGTTGTGGCTTTGTATTGAGCAAGGTGAATGTCTGCACGTTCCGCCTTTTGGAGGGGGCGTAAAGCCGTCGGTCCCGTGTCCATGCAATGTTGAGCAGGTTAAAGATCCCTACCCTCCTTACAGAAAGGTAGGGGTTCGGAAAAAGTTACAGGGTAGTGAGGTCGGCCTGCTCCCTGGAGTCGGTGATTGGCCATAGTCGCGAAAATAGACCGACGTTAAAGTACAAAAAAAAACACACACACACATAAAATGAATTGCTAAATGGCCTACTATATTTAAAAAAATATCCTGTCTCCTAAAAATTCCTTAAAAATGTATGAGTTTCCGAGTAGAAAAAGAGCAGGTTAAAGATCCCTACCCTCCTTACAGAAAGGTAGGGGTTCGGCAAAAGTTACAGGGTAGTGAGGTCGGCCTGCTCCCTGGAGTCGGTGATTGGCCATAGTCGCGAAAATAGACCGACCTTAAAGTACCAAAAAAAAACACACACACACATAAAATGAATTGCTAAATGGCCTACTATATTTAAAAAAATATCCTGTCTCCTAAAAATTCCTTAAAAATGTATGAGTTTCCGAGTAGAAAAAGAAAATTCAACCACTTCATATCATTTCAATCAATTAAATCATCATTCAGTAACGATATGAATGCAACGTAGGCTGAATAACTTTAACATTATCGACATCTGCAAACTTTTAATTTTCGCGATATTGTGATTAATCAAAGTATTATTGAAATACTGTAAATTTACCAAAACATACTGCACAAGTCCTTTAACTTTTTTGTATAAGGCATGCTGTATAATTTCAATAAAGCTTAATAATAATAATAATTTAATTTATCTGCTTTTGAAATGCATCTGCCTTAGGAGTTTTAGTTATATTCCTTGAAAAAATATTGTGTGTATACATTTAAACAAACAAGCAAACGAATGAATCTACAACCCGGGGTGATGTTAAAATTGTTCAGACTGCAAACTACTTTGCGTTCCTATTGTTACTCAGTGCTATGTAATTAAAATGACAATATACGCAAGTCATTAAATTTAATTTTTTTACTCGGAATGTAAAGAATTTGCAACAAATATTAAGAAAACAAGAATCGTTTAATATGTAGGGCTATTTAAATATAACATTTGAAATGAAAAAGTTATGATGACAAAAGTCTGGTAAAAAAAACTGGAAGGGATCGTGCGATTGGTCCTCTTATTGAATAAAAATAGAGCGTTATGTAAGCTTTTTAGTGGTAGTCTCCACCTGCAAAATATCATGTTTTCATTTAGGTCGCTTTCGAGAAAAATAACTAAATATGAATTGGCTGTAACATCTCAGGAAAAGTTTAAATCAGGATATATTATATCCCGCCCCGTTAAAATGTCAGAAAATCCTTTTCCAAGTTTTCTGTACCAAGTTTTCTCTACCGAAACACTTTCTATGATGTTCTAGTTTTATTCAACCCAGTTTTCTTTAAGGGGGTGAATCGCACCGCCCCTTCCAAATTGTTACCTGATTTTTTCCTAATATATATTTATTAATTTTAAAATTCATATATCTCAAGACCGATCAAACCCAACAAAAAAAAATACTGATGGCCCAATATTTACAAAAAAAAATTGTCACTTATAAATTCGTTTTAAATTTATCAGTTTTTGAATAAGAAAACAGCATTCAACAACCTGTATAAATCATCGACTAAGTTCTCACACCATCTAAGCTTACTCATCGGATATTTACCTTCAATAGATTTTTACACATTACATTAATTTAGTACCCACTTATTTGTAACTTTATCCTTCATGTTTTACCATCCCCTCATCTTATGTAATCCATTCCAACATCATTTAATTTCTATACATGCTTTGGCCTGGCATACCCAACTCTCAGACATTTTTGGCACAGCTGAAACTATTACGCTGTTACATCGAGCGACTTTGGCTTCTTTAGATATACATTCAGCCCTAGTTTCAGTGGTCAGAGCTCCCAGCACCTTTCTAAGTCCACTTATTGTATTGTATCTCATCATCTATTTTTCGGACGTTTGAAAAGAGTCTTCTTAAATGTATAAATCCTTTTACTTCCCCTACGAGATTACCGTGTATCAGGAGACTGCAACTATTTGTTCCATCCCCTTTATCAAACACACAACTTTAGTCTTCACTGCGTTTTTACGTAGATTTATTTTATTTGTTACTGTCTCAGCGTTTCTAACACCGGCTGCCTTTCTATTTTAAAGTCACTAAGTAACAATGCATAGTCAGCAACAATAACACATTTACCTTAAAAGCATTCATTTTTACGCCTTCTTTATCCAGGCAGATTTATCTTACATATTGTCCAAAAATATGCCAACTATCAATTATTTAAAACCATGCTTAGCTCTAAAATGAAGAGGGTGTCAAACAAGAACCACTTAGCTGCATTCACAAAACAACTAAACTAAATAAATAATAAAAGGACCGGGGCTATATGAACTGGGTTACCAGTCCGAAGCCAAACAAAAAAAAATAATGACAATACAGCAAAATTTATTAAATATACAAATGTTAAAAGTGTCAAAATTATAGCAGTATATACAGTAGCCTATTTACACTTCTATTGCTACTGAATGCTTATTTAATTAAAACCGCAGAAGCATTTTTAAGGCTTCTTCATCGCCTCAGATTTCTCTTACATATTCATCCAACAATATGCCAAATAACCATGGCGACAGCAAACTTTCTTGTTTAAAACCATGCTTAGCTCGAAAATGAAGAAGGTGTCAAACAAGGACCTGTGAGCTGTATTTCCAAAACGACTAAATTAAATAGATAATGACAATATCGCAAAATTTAGTAAATATACAAGTGATGAAAGTGTCAAAATTATTCAGTCAGCAGCCTACTTTACATTTATATCGCTACTGACTGCTTAGGTAATTGAAATGATATTTTGTGCAAGTTTTTGAATATAATTTTTATAATAGAAATCTGAAAAATATAAATAATTTTTAAGGGACGTTTTTAAATATATTTATGTATTTGCTGATAATATATGTAATACGTTGTGCATAAAAAAGCTAAACTTGTGCTTGTATACAACACAATTTAGATTAGGTATTAATGCAAAGTCCAAATATTTGTAAATGCTAAACTGTTATTTCGAGCTCCCACATCTTGACTTTTCTTAGAAATTCTCTAATTATGAGTTTGAAACTGGAAGAGAGTTATTAAGCAAAAAGTTCTTGTAGGAAAACTGAAGAGATAGTGAGATTAACAACCTTAATGAAACCCAGGTTAAATAAAACTAGAACCTTATGTAAGCTTTGTAGTAGTAGTCTCCGCCTGCAATGTTTTATGTTTTAATTTTAAGCCATTTTTGTGAAAAGATATTTAGGGAAGGCTTCAATCAAAATAGTTTATATGAAAAACTTATTAGATAATTCATTGATTGTTGTTGCCCTTACTTGGTGAAACTGGTCCATACTACATACACACTTGGAGACTACTTCTCTGGCTTCTTTATTGGTTTTCGTTCTTGTATGTGAAGGACGTAGCCAGCGCGTAAGCTAACTGAAGCAAGTGGCCCTTATGAATTCTGGAAGTTCTAGGATGTTCTTCAACGTTTCTGTGACTAGTTTCGCTGCTTGACAGCATTCACAGACAGATTAAATTTGAATTAGTACGAAATCATGACAACTACAAATAAAAATCTGTTGCTATGTTATGATATGATGTTTTGATCAAAAAAATGTTTATCAAATTGAAAATAAAATGAAACACAGATGACAGATGAGGCTTTCAAAATGTCTACGTGATGTATGTCAATATTTAACATAAAAATAGAACTAGCCTATAATAACTATCATAACAGTTATAAAAATAAATTAACTAAACAATAACAGTATAAAAGCAGTCTCTATATAACTAAATTATTGACATACATCAACTCATTATCTTATTACAACGTTTTTGAAAGAATAGTTAAATTTATTTTTCTTTGACTTATTTAATTAGAAAGAAGAATATCCAATAAAGGGGAATTCATTAAATCAGTTTGCTTCTTTAAAACAAGGTAGCTATTGTCGCGTGTGTGCTTTTTGACTTCTAAAACTTCAAAATAGTCTAGTTTATCATTATAAAAATGTTGTGGTTGTATGCAGTTATTTACTGTAGGTTTATGTTCTGTATCAATAATATGTTTTGCAAATGTAGATTTGTCAGCGTGGTTATTTCTAAATGCAGAAATATGTTCTTTGTATCGGGTGTTAAAATTTCTAGAAGTTTGACCTATGTAGATTGCGTTACAATGTGTACAAGCTAATTTATAAACTCCAGCTTTTGTCAGGAAACAAATTTTTTCTTTAGCGTTAAATAGTAAACCACGCGTCGTGCTGTAAGATTTAAAATCTACCTTTTTATTTGTACAGGTATTTAATATTTTTAAAATGTTTTCTGAAATGGTTGCAAAATAAGTTATCGAAACGTATCTGTTGTCTTCTTTGTCTCTAATATTTGGATAAATTAAATTAATCGCTAATTTGCATTCTTTTCTCTCGATCATTTTATCTCTTATTTTAACAGAGTAGCCATTATTGAATGCTGTTTGTTTAATTATTGAAATTTCTTTTTCAAAATTGTTTTGTGACATAGGTATTGAAAATGCACGATGTATCATAGAATGGTAGGCTGACAGCTTTTGTGAAAAAGGGTGACATGAATCGTATGGTTGTGTCAGTGTAAGTTGGTTTCCTATATTTTAAAAAGTCAAATGAATTATTTTCTAACTTTCTAAGTTTTCCATAAATATGTTGGCTAATAAAGGTGACAATGGACTACCCATAGGTAGACCTTCATTTTGCATATAAATTTTATTATTAAATTTAAAATAGTTTTGTTTTATACATTCGTTAAAAAGATTCATTATTTCTTGTCTTTTTATGAAATTTACGTTCTTCTCTATTAAAACGTTTTCTAATAAAGGTAAACATTCCCTAGGGGGTATCTTAGAATACATGCTACAAACATCAAACGAGACTAATTTACTATTTGTGGGAATAATTAATTATTTAATTTTTGTGTAAGTTCATAGATAATCTTTTTTCAAGTTTTCTGTTTTTGATTAATGAAACAATCGTATATTTCTTAAAAAATAAATGTTATTAAATTCTAGAAAATCTGTAATTACGGGTTTTTGAGGATTATCCCTTTGTTTGAAGAAAATCTGAATTTTGAGTTATGAAATTAACTTTTAATTTGGTTCATAAAGTGGTAAAGTTGTGGCAGCTATACAGTCTGTCCCACCGGGAGGGGCTGCGATCGATATATAAAAAGTACGTACAGCGTGATTTTGAAAATTTGGTTATTTACAAAGGTTAGTGGGGCCTACCTTTTGAAAATATCTTAACGTTTCTGGCACTCGGTTATATCGCAAGTCGACACTAACTTGCTTATTTGAAATGGAACATACTCTATATTTTTGCAGTTTTGGATTCTACGTATTAAGTCAACTTTGTATAAAGTTATTTATCCCTAAATTCAGTTATTTTTCAGTTATCTCCATTTTTAAGAAAAAAAGTGACAATTGCAACGCACTATTAAAAATGTTGAATCTAGAACAGTGGAAGACTTTTAATTACAATATTTGCAACAGTATGGTTTAGGAATTGTTACATCTGCAAATGATGGCATAACGTCTAAGGAGCATACAGGCAATCTACCAATTTAAGAAGTTACAAAACTTGACTTTTTCAAATGGAACACCTAGTATACTATTCAACTTCAGAAAGAAGGATAAAATTCTGAATCGAATGAAATTCGTATGTACCCATCTTTTAAGGTTTCCCAGTTACAGATTGTTAATAAATAAAACAATAAAACAATGCAGCATATCGACAGTAGTGAAATCGTTTGAATAAATAACACTTCAGTATGTGATGTTGGTATTTTGGCTGCGGTGTTTACACCATTCGCTCATTTACTAAATAACACTTGAAAAGACCATTTAAATTTATTTTTAATTCATTCACAATGTGAAAGGAGGCATTAAAAGATTAAAACAGGTTGTTGATGATGAAAGTAATTTCTAGAAATATTGATTCGCTGATATTAACTAGCTATACCAATAATTGTATGAAATGAGATAGTAATTTAAAATAACTAAATTTTCAGTAACTAAATACAAGAAACACAAGTCGTTATAACAGGAAAATAATTTGGTCAACAAAAATAAAATAATACTAATTCAATAGATGTTCAAAATTTTGACCTCCGTCCTCTAAATATTTTTCACATCTACGAATAACGAGTAGCACGTCTAATGGAGTCCTGGGACAAATTCCTTACTCTCTGCAGTCATCCGTTGTTTCGTATTCCTTACATTTATAGCTCCCCAAACGAAAACATATACGACTGTTAGATCGGGAGATCGTGGAGGCCACAAAAAAGGCCCTTCATTGACTGACCCCAATGTGGAGGTGCACCATCGTGCTGGTATAAAATATTTCCGCCAGGGGTAAATTATCCAGATAAGTGAATTTTGCAGAATATTTAGATATCTCTCGCTTAAAACACACTATTGCTGTAGGTACATAAATTACACCAAAGATATTTACGTACTATTTAAATTGTCTTGGTAAAATTCTAAGGCGACCACTTCATTTTTATTTATTTATCGTATGGCACACATCACATAACAATATCGCGTAAGTCAATGGTACAGCATATAGCAAAATGTAGAACATAAGAATATAATACAATATAATAAAATTCACAATTGAATGTCCAAATTATTTATATAACCAATTGAGACTGGTGTAGCTGTCAGGATCCGCGTCTTTGTCGCCCCGATAGCTCTGCAGCCTTTGGCTTATTGTGCATGCCCTTAGTCTTTTCTACTCCACCCATTCCAAAATCACTGTGCCTTGAACTAGTCTGCACAGCAATTGGTAGGGTGACGTTTTATATTGCTCTGTCTCCGGTCTAGACTTTCTGTAGATCAGTTGTCTTTTGCGCTCCAGAGCTTTACACTCGCACAAGATATGCT
Source organism: Tillus elongatus (assembly GCA_964006375.1). Classification (NCBI taxonomy): domain Eukaryota; kingdom Metazoa; phylum Arthropoda; class Insecta; order Coleoptera; family Cleridae; genus Tillus; species Tillus elongatus. The sequence goes on from OZ023265.1 coordinate 158,333,615, forward strand.
GGGCTGATTCCTCCCTCTCGCCGGAGTCTGCATGCCAGGTCCCATTTTAACCGCCCCATTTAAGGCAGGTGTTTCTTGACAGCCATGTGTCCCGTCAAAGGTCCTGTTATGTTCCTGAGCTGCACTCTGTTAAGATTTAGCAGCTCCACAGCTCTCTCTTACCTGGGTTCCTCAAGTACTGACTTCCCATGCCTGAGCCCTGGACAGTCTGCACAGTACACTTTATATTCGTCTCTGACCGATGACTTAATGGATCCCCTGGCAGTGCTCTTCGTCACGCCCAGGACCGGTTCTGGTCCCATAAATGGTTCTGCTGATCCTTTCTTCGCGAGACTGTCAGTTTCCTCATTGCCTTTTACCCCCGACTGACCCGGAACCCAGATGAGGGTGACCTCATTCTGCCCAGCCAGGTCGCTCGTCTCGCCTCGACACTCACTTACCAGCCTGGAATTTACCCATGGGCTACTTAGGGGCTGTCTGTGGCTATGAGGATCCGCTTGCTGGTGTAGCCCCTCCTCTCGTCCTCTCGCACGCAGTGCAAGATGGCGTACATTTTGGCCTGAAAGAACGTTGCCTGAGTTCCGAGGCAAATACGGTGACTTACCCTTGTTCCTTCCGAATGAACGCCTACCACCGTAAACGGTGTGACGGTTGCTTTTTCCGGGCTCACTCCGAGCCCTTGGCCGACCGTCCACCTTTCCACCACTTTCAGTGCTGTCTGCATGCGCTCCCACACTGACTGTGTAACCTTTCCTCGGACTATCATGACAAAGTTGTCCGCATAGCCCAGTACCTCGTACCCCCCTCCCAAGAGCCGCCCTAGCAGGCCGTCCACGACTAGACACCAGAGCAGGGGAGACAGAACGCTCCCCTGCGGACATCCCGCCGCGACCCCTGCCAGCAGAGTCCCTCCCGCGAGTGAGGTGAACACCGCCCTGTTCCTGAGCATGGAACCGATCCGCCTGCAGCAGGTTTCCTCTATTCCAGGCACCCTGACAGCTGCCAGTACCTATCCGAACGAGGTGTTGCTGAAGGCCCCCTCTATGTCTAGGAAATCCCCCAGCGCCACCTCCCTGTTATCGCTCGTATTCTCCAGTTTCAGCACCAGTTGGTGCAGTGCTGTTTCTGTCGAGACTCCTGCTTTGTATGCATATTGTCTGCAGTGTAGGCGATATGCTTTCAGTGCACCGCCCCTAATGTGCCGGTCGCGCAGTTTTTCCATTGTTTTTAGCAAGAAGGACATGGGACTTATTGGCCTCAGGGACTTTGCCTGGTCTGTTGGACGCCCAGGTTTAGGAATGAGTACAACCCTGGCCAGTCTAAATGCCCTCGGAATATATCCCAGAGCCAGGCGGTCAGTGACTTTTAATGAACCTCGCAAATGGTTTCCAAAGGCTCTAAATCGCGCTCACTTATAAACATTTTTCAAACATTCGAAAGTCGCTACCTCTGTAAAAGTAAATTTCACTTTATAAAAATTCTCTAAAAAGAAGTGATTACACCAGATGTAAACATTGATCGCTTAAACGAGCAATTTATATTTTATTAAATGTATTTGACCATTACTTACATAGTAATTTAGATGTATTACATTTTACATCTCATGTGAATTGACGCTTAGCAAAAAACTTCTACTGTTGGCACAAATGCCATTTTCAAACATACCGGCCTACTTGCATTTAGGTAATTATTCTAATACTATTTTGGATTGCAAGGTAAATATTGTAAATCCGCTGAAAGCATGCTCGTATGCGTGTAATGTAAGCGCTGGCTTAACTTTCATTAGAATGTGTTACATATGCCAACACGTGTACCCTCATCACGCGCTAGAGATTTTATACTAGTAAAAATCCTCTTATCTCTGATGCACCCTCATTAAAAACTAAATTACATTATACCGGTCAGTTATCTTTCCTTTTTGGTAACGAAATCGGCGAGAATCCTTAAAGCTTATTTCTTTATAACAAATGAGTCGACAATATATATTTCAGTTATGTAGGTACAGAAAAAGTCCGGACAGAGCCAGTGCGTTATGGTAGCGTATCTTAAAAAACTCTGGACGCAGCAAGTGCGTTATGGTAGTGAATTTTTATTAAATGCTTCAAATTTGAATAACTCAGTTTTCTATCAAGTTAGAAAGTTTAATTTTGGTACTTAATAAGGTCTTTCGTAGAGCAAGATATACATCAAATTTGATTAAAATAACTTTGTAATTTTGGAAGAAAAAAAAATTTTTTTGAAAGAAAATTTTAAATATGAATAACTCAATTTTTTATAAACTGAGAAAGTTGAATTTTGGTACTTAGTAAGGCCTCTCACAAGGAATTATATATAGTGAATTTCATTATAACAGCTTTGTTATTTTCGGATATAAAATTTTTTTTTGAAAGGAAACTCAAAATTTTCCCGGAAAACCCCATCAGATTTTCCTGGCTGACGAACTCATCCAAGCCATTAATAAAAGAAAGGCACTTACCGAGTTTCTTTAAAATCGGTTAATTATTTTTTGAGTTATCAGACCGGTACATATATATATATATATATATATATATATATATATATATATATATATATATATATATATATATATATATATATATATATAAACATATAAAAATTGAAACTGACCCCGGATATGGGTTCTAGGGGTCCTAGTTCGCGCTCATTTGAACAAAATTTTGCCAAGTCTCACCATCGATACCTCTCTATTAGTGAATTATTTTAAAATAAAAATTCACTAAAATGGGTTTTCACAAAAAAATTTGTTAAATATTTAATAATAACAGTCTGTAAGCATCAAGTGCGTTATTGAAGTGAATTTTCATAAAAATGTTTTTAATAGCAAATATCATTTTAATGCAAGCAGGCATCAATTTGGTTTTTATAAAAAAAACTTATTGTTTGAAAATATACAAATATTTACCGAAAATAAACTAGGTTAATAGGAAATTGAGTTATTGAAATTTGAAGCATTTACTGAAAATTCACTACCAAAAAGCCATTACTGTGACTTAATTTTTTTTTCTTACAAACATGTATCATATTTCGATAAAAAATGCAACAATGTAATAATATAAGAGATGTTTGAAAAAAAACTCTAGGTGTCACCAACGAGTTATGGGCCACCCTGTGAATGTCAAAATAATTTTGTAAGATGCGGTTCAAGAGACCCCATAATTAACGTATACAATTTTTTCTCTTATCTTGTGTGATAACAATTATATTGAGCTTTACCGTAGAAATGCGTGAGCCTGTATATATATGCAAGCAAATAAAAACTGAAACGTAACCCGGATATGGATTCTAGCGGGCTTAGTTTGCACTCATTTGAAAAAACCTTTTTAAAATTGACAAGTCGAAGTCTCTTCATTAACGAATTTTTTCTACGAAAATTAGCTAAAAATTATAGATCTTTAAACCATAAACTCAATTAAAACTACTGCCGAAGCATCAGAGGGTCTAATTGAAATGAATTTTTTGGAAATATTTTAGTAAAGTGAACGACAATGACAGCTGAAGCTTAAGGGTTTGTAGAGCACTTGCGACATTTTCTTTACATAACCCGTATTCGTTTCGTGTTTTATGAACCCTCAAGGATCGTCGAGGCCGGGAGGCTGCCAGATCGGGCAGCCTGGAGGCAGGTGCGACGACGGCACTGTGAGGCGAGAGGTAAGGCAGGGAAAGAGATTGTCCTGCCGACAGACCCGGGCGCGGGTTGCAGTGCGGGAGAGAGACTGAAAGGCTCTACCCCTATGGCGCCCCCCGGGCGGTCGGCAGAAACAAAAGAGGGATAAGGAGCCGTCGCGCCCACAGGGACGAAAGCTGGACAGGCGGCCACTGACTCAGAGAGGACCATCAGGCTCTCCAGTGTCAGGGCCGCCAGGCTGGCCCAAGTCAGCTGGAGGCACGTATGCGAAGCGTCCAAGGGCGGAAAAGGAAACACCGCCGGAGCGGCGGGCCAAGAGGGTTATCCGTGGGTGTGCGCCGGCGGCTGGGAAGAAGCGGCTAATATGTCCCCACTCTTGCGAGGAGGAAACGCTGCCGCGTCCCTGGCGGCTGTGGCGGGCCCTGGCCCCTCAGGGAAGTCGGATTCGGCGGGTAGGAGGGATATGCAGGTGGTCATCACCACCAACCAGGGGGATGGCGTAGTCCTGACGGAAGAGGCCGAGCCAGTAAGGAGGAGTTTGGTGGCAGGGATGTTGGACGCCATGTCGGTATCCGACGGGGCGTTGCAGCTCCGCTTCCGTAACTCGGGGATAGTTGATCCAGGGTGGTTCTTGATGACCGCCGAGGATGGCGAGTCACTGAGTTGGCTCCTCAACGGCTGGTCCGGGACGGCGATGGGGGGATCGTCTTCAGCGCCGCAAGGGCAGAGGACGCCCCATGGTCGTTCCGGATCGGCTTCTGGCTCAGAAGTCAAGATGTGGACCTAGAGGAAGTGGTCAGGATGCTTGCGCTCCAGAACCGCTCGCTTATTGTTGGGCAATGGCGGCACCTGGAGACGACAGGAAGACCTGGGGCATGGCGTCTGGTCTTCTCGGGTGGGCCCGGGGTGGATCGCGAGCTGGGCTGGCACGGCTGGCGGCTGTACTTCGAGTTGGTGACTCTGAATGTAATCAGAGTTCCGACATGGAGTGCGGTCGCCTCCGCTCGTCCCGCGGCGAGCACGCGGACGGGCTCTGACCAGAGGGGGGGGGGGGCTCCGCCCGGTCGCCGCCGCGATTAATTCGCGGGACAACTGCAGGTGGGCCAGATCAACCTCCAACATAGCCGGGATGCCACTGGGGAACTGGCAAAGCTCCTCGCAGGCGGTCCAGGCGGCGTTGTGTTGATCCAAGAGACTTATGTGTATAGGAAGCAAGTGAGAGGGCTTGGAGGAATCCGCTTCAACATCCTAGTTGTTGGCGAAGCAGAGGAAGAACAACCTCGGACATGCATACTGGCGTCGAGGGATCTGGACATGATGTTGCTGCCGCAGCTCGGGTCCAGGGACGCCACGGCAGCTATCCTAGAGTATAAGGTGAGTAATATTAGGCTTAAGGTTATGATGTGCAGCCTTTATGTTGCCTACGATCGGCGGGGGCTGCCTGCGATGAAGGAATTGGTGCGTATCGTAGATTTCGGAATGGAGCATGGGTTACAACTGATTATAGGCTGCGATGCCAATTCTCACCATAGATTTTGGGGCATCACAAATACTAACTGACGCGGTGAGGCTCTACTAGAGTATTTGGCTACAACAAACCTGGGGACATTAAATAGAGGTACAGTTCCGACGTTTGTCAATCGTATCCGGCAGGAGGTGATCTACATCACGTTAGCGTGCAGAGGAATAACGGAGAATATATCTAGCTGGAGGGTGACGGAACAGATATCAATGTCTGATCATCGTATGATCAGCTTTGAATTGGATGTGGACCGTTTCTTACGAACTCGCTCTAGAAGTGTTGTCAAAACTTTCAAATAGTAAGTTTGGTTTACAGTTGGACCCTATGGAACCCATTCAGTCATCACGATGCCGTTGATGTAAAAAAAAAAACGATTAGCATGGATTTAAAATTGGATTTAGGCATCCTTGCTTTTTATATTCTTGGCGATGCAGGAGTTTTCCAGTGAATGGATTGCCGCTTAGTTTCAACATCGTATTGGAGTATCCAGGTTTCATCGCAAATGATGATGTTTTCCATCAATTCAGGCTCTTAATCCAACCTCTCAAGAAAATATGACCAGATCTGTTGATGGACAACCTTTTGGACAGGGGTCAAATTTTTTTGGAAGCAACTTCGCACAGACTTTCCTCATGTTCAATTCGCCATGTAAAATTTTGCTGACAGTTTCTTTATCGGAGTTTACAGTCTTAGCAATCATCCGAATGCTCATACGACGATCTCCGCGCACAATTTCATTCATTTTAGTCACTGTCTGCGGAGTTGAAACAGAGACAGGTCGACCTGGACGCTGGTCATCTTCGGTACTCTCTCGGCCTTCAGAAAACCGTTTATACCATTCGAAAACACGCGCACGAGATAGATAATTCTCACCATTCAACAATTTATAGCACTCAGTCGGAGTTTTTGTTAATTTAACGAGAAATTTCACATTGATCCGTTGCTCATGTTTCTCGTCACACATTGTTATCAGTACGAGAAAAAAACATGTTCGTTTCTAACCTCTATAGAAACAATACTACTACAGCGACTAAAACGTGTTTTCGTACTGGCATAGTATACGCTTCCAGCTATTCAACGCTGCATTCCCCACCACCCCCACTCCCCCCCCCCTGCACCTATAGGACGCCTTCTGCATATATATATATATATATATATATATATATATATATATATATATATATATATATATATATATATATATATATATATATATATAGGAATACTATTATCCCTAATTTTAAACACGCTGTATCCAAGAGGGTCAGTAAGTGTTTGTCACGTCTAGGTCACTTCTATTGTAATCTGTGATTTGCAATAGTTTTACCAACTTCGCAGTTTCGAGTGTGATCAATATTTTTTGTATGGTTTCATTAAGAGCCGTTTTACCTTTTTTGTTGTGGTTGAAACGTATTATGTGCACAAGTAATTTGTGATGTTAGACTAATGTACTGGTATTATATAATACCCAACCACTATTATCTTTGCAATTAGATCACACAGTCTATGTTCTAAAAGCACGAAATGCAGTCGTATCCGTTGATAATGCATCAGAGTTGTATAACTGTAGTTAACATTGAAGTGCGGTCGGAGGTTTTGAAGTTAAATTTATTTTCTGTTGGTATAGTTTTCAGCTGAGACTAAACACATATAAGTGTAAGTGTAAAGTGTATTTGAAGCTAATCAGAACTTAGGTAAAATTCAACTACGACATTATGTAGAAGAAACTAAAGGAATAATGCACAGTGCGCCCCTAAAATATGGAGTTAATTATCTAAGAGCGCAATAAGTTTTTTTGTGAGGAAAATCATGGAACACCTTGCTTTTAATTGATATAAAAAGGAATCTGAAGACAACCTCCCGAACAGTTTTAAATAAAACGACTGCAGGTAGATAAAGTTTGATATCTTGCGTGCACGCTGACACTATTCTTAACATTGTTGTCTTGTATTTGCTGAGGTATTCATATTTAAAGTTTTTTACACATAACTCACTTTTTCAACAATTTACCAGTACGGTTCTGTCCCTCGAGACCCCTTCCCCTCTTACATATTAAGATTTGACTTAAACATAACAATGCCCATCACTGGAATATTCCAGGCCCGGCAGTTCTTCTTCTTTGCGCTATTATTGGCTTGTACCTTTTATTACCAGATCGCTTTTAGTAGGTAAATCGCTGCCATCGGGTTATTAATCATTCATGTGTTCCGTGGATTTCTTTCTGAAATTATGCATTGTTCACCTTGTTTTCTTATCATGACAATTAGACCTAATGTTGCAATTGTTGGAGCGTGTATATGTCGCGTTTTCGTGTTCCGTGACGTATCATCTGTTTCCTACATTGTTTCCGTAATGAGAAAAATGCGAGTTCGCAGGTTAGCCAAAGACCGGACGTACGTCATTTGCTTCAGATGAAAAAGGTAGGTGTTCTGTTAGTTTACCGTTCTTTTTTAAATTATGATCGTTTCGCAGTATTTGCTATATGTTCTTTTTTGCTGTACAAACTATGGTACTTACATTGTATCATGAACTTTTCCACTTGGGAAATACGCGGGGGGGGGGTCCCTCTTCGTCGTGGGAGTTTTCATTCCCCACTCGCATGTCTATACAAGAAAAATTTCCTGTGAGCAACACTCAATAAAGTTACGGGACCTGAGACGAATAGTGGGTTTAAGTTCAAAATGTGAAAAAGGCAGGCTTTCTAGATCCGATTTAGCTGCTTTCTTTGCATTTTCCTTTCATATTTACTTTATATCTTCTTCACTGCTCAGCACCCCTTTTCACTCTTGCTCCCGTAACTTTCTTGCTCGTTGTTATCAAGAATTTTTCTTGTGCATTCAGAGGGGTTTTAGGCATCTTTCTGAAAAAAATTTCAAAAGAGCCTTCAGGAGGTTGACTGCAGATTTGCCAAAAAAAGATTCGGGGCGCAGCAAGTGCGTTATGGTAGTGATTTTTTATTATTTAAGATTGTACACTATTAGTACGAGATATTTCTAAAACTAATACTTTAAATTTAAACAGTCTTGAAAATTGGTTTGAGAGGCCCTAATATGTGCTAATTTAAAAAAAAATCCAAAGTATTACCATCTCTCTATTATCATACAAAAGAGTTTATTCTTGTGTTCTAGCTCTGTTTTAGAATAAAACTTTAAATGCCCAAAACTCCATCTTCTATGCAGCTAGAAAATTAAAATTTGGCATATCTAAGTCCTGTAAGTCTTTTTAAAAATTAAAATTTGGCTGTAAGTCTTTTTAAAATTACTGCGAGTCTCTTTAAAAATTACAAATTTCACTAAAGTTACAAAAGCTTTCCAAAAAAAAAGCTAACTGCTATTTAGGAAGGGAATCGGCCAAATTATAAACGTGGAAAGTATTTTTCCTTATTATTCGCCTATTTCGTTTGAGTCAGCCTAATCAAACCGGGCTTTCCCCAACGAGAACAAAAGTTTTTCAAAAGCTAATTCTCTCTCTCTCTCTCTCTCTCTCTCTCTATATATATATATATATATATATATATATATATATATATATATATATATAATAAAAACAATGTACCATATTTTATCAAAATAACTTTAATTTGAAACATTTAATGACACTTTTCTACCAAAACGCACTTACTACGCTTTGGTGTTTTCTTACAAACATGCATCATATTTCAACAAAAAATGCAAAAATGCAATAATAAAAGGGTGTTCGAAAAAAATTGTAGGTATCACCAACAACTTTTGGGCCACCCTGTAATTGTCAAAATAATTGTATACAATGCAGCTCAAGATACCCTATAATTAACGTACACATTTTTTTTCGTATCTTGTATAATAGCAATTATATTGAGCTTTACCTTAGAAATGCGTCACACAGTATTTATGTAAACAGATAAAACCCGAAACTAAACTCGGATATGGATTCTAGGACGCCTATTTTGCACTCATTTGAATGAATCTTTTTAAAACTCAAAAGTCGCTGTCTGCTCATTAAAGAATTTTTTCTACGAAAGTTAGCTAAAAATTATAGACCGTTAAACCATAAACTCAACGAAAACTACTACTAAACCATCAGAGAGGGTGTATTTGATATTAATTTTCTGGAAATATTTTAGTAAAATGACGGTTGAAGCTAAAAGGGTTTGCAGAACACTCTTCTTGAGACATTTTCTTAACATAATCCGTATTTGTTTCAGGTTATTTGCCTAAATGTTGCCAGTTTTGACGTTTCAAAAAGTTTCGACAAAATTGGTGTTTTCCCCAAAACGTCAATTTTCTTTAAATGCCTATAACTTTTTTGCCTTTAAACTTAGAGGCCTACATTTGGTATACGGTTGACTCTTTATATTACAAACACACGTACCAATTTTAGTTGTCATTACTTTGTTATTTCCGGAGATATAATTTTTTCCGAAAGAAAATACAAAATTTTACGGGAAAACCAGGACCGATTTCTCTAGCTAACGAACCTATCCATGCCACTTGCAAAAGGAAGGTACTCAGCAAATTCGGTCCATTATTTTTTGAGTTATCGGTGTGATACATACATACATACATACATATATATATATATATATATATATATATATATATATATATATATATATATATATATATATATATATATATATATATATATATATATATATATGTATATATATATATATATATATATATATATATATATATATATATATATATATATATATATATATATATATATATATATATAAATTGGAACTGACCCGCGATATGGGTAGTAGGGCGTGTAGTTCGCGCTCATTTGAAGTAATTTTTTTAAAATTCGAAAGTCTGGATATCCTCTTTAGTGTTTTTTTAAAAGGAAATTCACTAAAAGACGACAGAAAAGATACCAATGACATTGCCTTTTCCTTTTTAGATAGTTCTAACAGTGAATTTATAAAAGTCTATGGATAATTCAAGGATCTTTGTATCTTTCGAAGCCGCACCATGTCCATTGTACATGCATACATAGATACACATATACATACGTACATGCATAGATACATACATAGTTACGTTGATACTTTTAACGTTTATATTATTTGAGTTTTGCGATTTTTTTGTGTGTCATTAAATATCTTTCAGTTATTTTACTGTAATTGGGTAAACAATTTTGAGTAACTGATTTAAAACGTTACTGCTAAAAGTGCTGCTTTCTTAAGAAGAATCTGTAAATCGCACATTCATGATATCTAATGACTGCCTTTATTTCATTATTGATGTACTTCTACAATCAATCAGCTTATTTAACTGCGTGGAAATCCTTGTTTTCGATTTGAAAATTCGGAAAAAATTATAGTGAATAGAATTTTACAACATCTAAGAACAATCCGCTGGCAAAAGTACAGCTCTAAACTTAATGTGTTTACCTCAAAGATGAATAATAGTTGTAGAGAAAACACCCTATATAAATATTCAAAATGTATTTAGACTTAAGAACGTTGATTCCTTGAAAATTCGTGCGTGAAAATATAACATTTATCATTCATTCTTATACTTAGCGTAGGAGATATAAATGAGTACTAGAAATTAGAAACTATCTAATTAATCTATTGAGTGGCTGAAAAATAATATCTTTCACGATAAGTTCAGGAAAACGTTTTTACGTTTATATTTAGAACAACGTATTAATAATGCAGAAAGTATTTTTTCTTCGAAGGATACAAAACATTAAAGAAATTTATTTTAGCGTTTTGTAATAATAAAAACAATTTTTAATATTTATTTATGTCCAAAAGCTGACTAAAAATAGTTTACAGAATAATTAAATTAACTTATAAACAGAATACTGGTAAAAACTCAATTGCTTCGCTACACTGAATTAGAGATCACTTGGTCGGAATTATCTCGTAAAATCTGTTAATGCTATAATAAATCAGAGCTATTATGGGATTTTAGTGTTGTAGACAGTTGTATTAAGCACCAGTAATCTTTAAGCGTTCCATAAAGAATTACAAGGTGGCTCTGGATACTGTTACATATATTTTTCGCAAGTAGCAGGAAATAATCTGGAAAAATAAGAAACAACTAAACTTTTAATCTGGTAGAAAGTGACTAAGTGAAGATTGGAATCTGTAACGAGCACTGATGTAAACCCAAATTACCACAACACATTTTAAAAAGCCTGGACGCAGCAAGTGCGTTATGGTAGTGAATTTTCATAGAAATGATCTGGCACAAAATATTTTATAACTTTTTTTTGTTGTAACATAGAAATCTAAATTTTGGTGTATAGTTTACTTTTTATATCGTAAACCTACCTACCAAATTTGGTTATCATAGATTTTTTATTTTTTAAGATAAAATTTTTTTCAAATGAGAACTCAAAATTTTCCCGGAAAACCTCGTCCGATTTTGTTGATTAACGAACTTGTTAAAGCCATTTACAAAAGGAAGGTACGTGCCAAATTTTATCAAAATCGGCCTATTATTCTTTGAGATAAAAATTTTTTTCGAATGAAAACTCAAAATTTTTCCGGAAAACCTCGTCCGATTTTCCTCAGCTAACAAATTTGTTAAAGCTATTTACAGAAGAAAGGTACATGCCAAATTTTATTAAAATAGGCTAATTACTTTTTGAGATGAGAATTTTTTTCGAATGAAAACTCAAAATTTTCCCGGAAAACCTCGTCCGATTTTCCTGACTAACGAACTTATCCAAGCTATTTACAAAAGAAAAGTACATGCCAAATTTTATCAAAATCGGCCCATTATTTTTTGAGTTATCGGTGTGATACATATATATATATATATATATATATATATATATATATATATATATATATATATATATATATATATATATATATATATATATATATATATATATATAACATATAAAAATTAAAACTGACCCCGGATATGGGTTCTAGGGGTCCTAGATCGCGCTCATTTGAAGAAATTTTTTCAAAATTCAAAAGTCGAGATCTCCTCATTAGTGAATTTTTTCTAAGAAAATTCACTAAAAGGACTAACCAGGTTAGCGTCATCATCAGAGTATGAATAATACTTAGACGTATTCATTTTTTAAGAACCTGACGATCGTTTCACTAACCAGGTTAGCGTCATCATCAGAAGATGAATAATTCTTAGAATTATTCATCCTCTGATGACGCTAACTTGTGCTTATTATTGTAAAATGTGATTTATATGTCATCGCAGTCTAAGGCAATGTCCCCAAGCAGTTGCAGATAAAAACAATATTAGAAAGTAAGCGAAATTCTTGGAAAACATTCTGCAATAATTTAAGAAATACTTCCATAATATAGATATGGAATGAAATTAAAAAAATAAAAATATTTATAAACGTTATTATTGCCTCATTGTTCGCAGGCAATTCTACTCTCAACCCACCTCCAAATGTTCAACCACCAACAATCCCCAATGTCGCGCATAAAATGTCGGATATCAGTTTCAAAAAAAAATGTACGAAAGATGCTATATTCTCTTAATACCAGGAAAGCCCCTGGCCTTGACGAAATTACAGCAATTTTTCTAAAAAAATTCGCACCAGAACTTGCTACTGTTCTGACTCGTCTGTTCCAGACATCTTACAATAGAGGCATATTCACTAGTAACTGAAAAACTGCTCGAGTACAACCCGTCCCCAATAAAGGATCCAAAGCGCTTCCTAGCAACTACAGGATTATTTCTCTCCTTTCAGTCATTTGTAAAGTGACGGAAAAGTATATAAACACCGAATTACTAAAATTTCTTGAAAAAAACAGAGTCTAACCCACGACAGGCAGTATGGATTCCGTCAGCGCAGATCAACTGCCGACATCCTTTCCTTTGTCACCCATTCTTGGAACAAGTCTATGGAACTACATGGTGAATCCCAGATTGTCGCTCTAGACGTATCCAAACGATTCGACCAGGTCTGGCACGCAGCACTGCTTAATAAACTTCCGGCCTATGGCCTACCACCAAAACTTTGTACCTGAACAGAAAATTTCCTCTCCAACCGGAGAATTTCTCTTGTCGTGGATGACCATTCCTCTAAACTGTATCCCATTAATGCAGGAGCCCCACAAGGTTTTATCCCCTACTTTGTTTCTTCTCCACATCAATGACCTCCTCTCTAGCGCATCCAACCCAGTTCACAGTTACGCGGACGACAGCACCCTCCACTCAAATATACAATATTCTAAGCCCGTATCTTTAGCCCAATTAGATGAGGATGGCAGGCTCATGGAGAGTTCTGTCTCCGTGGATCTCCAAAAATATTGGAGTGGGGAAGTAGAAATCTTGTACAATTCAACACCATCAAATCTCAGTCTTGCCTTCTATCTCATAAGAGATTCACCAGCCCTAGACCCATCACAATGAACAACCAAGTTATTCAAAGTAATGAGTCCTTTTTACTTGTTGGCATTTCAATGGATCGAAATCTCAATTGGCACCAACATGCCACATCAATTTCAGAAGCGGCTGCTAAGAAATTAGGTTTCCTTTTCCGGGCTCGCAAATACTTTTCAGCTACTAATCTCTATACCTTATATACTTCACAAACAAGGCCAAACCTCGAATACTGCTCCCACATCTGAGGTACCGCTGTCGCTTCTACGCTCGCTATCCTGGACTCCATTCAAAAGAGAGTTATACGTCTCATGACTGACCCTACACTCACCCAAAGACTGCCATGCCTTACCCACCGACGTGCCGTTGGTGCCCTCTCTCTTTCTCTTTTACAAATATCTGCACGGGCACTGCTCAGAGGAGATTTGTTCCTTAGTTCCTCCACCTGCTGCCCCCAACAGATCTATCAGGGTAACAGAGCGAATGTACCATTTAACTGTCCAGGTCAGCGGATATAGAACATCTTGTTACGCCCGCTTTTTTGTCCCTAGGACTTCCAAGTTGTGGAATTCCTTGCCGGCACACGTTTTTCCTTCTCATCCGGACCTCCAAACCTTCAAGCGCAGAATTAACAAGTTGCCTCTTTCCTTCTTGTCGACACCCACGGTACGATAGTATTTCGGCTGTGAGCCCTCGTGGTGTGTTGTTGAAATAATAATAAAAAAAAACTGACACACACAGTTGACGAACATAGATCATAAAATATATTGTGTAAAATAACGTCAGCTTGGGTACAAAAACCCATTGATTATGAGACCGATTTGGAGGAACATGAGTTGCTTAAACCTATTTTGTTTCGGCGAACTCGAACTATCTCTTAAACATACAGCAAATTCGGCTCCAAATGTCGATAACTTACACTATTTAATGTTATCGAAATTACCCCATGTAAGGAAAATAAAAGTACTTCAGGTATTCAACCAAATTTTTGAATCTGAAGAAATTCCAAATACCTGGAAAATATATGTGGCCGTATATTTCTTTAAATCTCAAAAAAAAAAACAACAATAGATTCATACAGAGTGACATATCTGGCGTCTTGTACACTCAAGACATATGAAAGAATTTTAAAAACCGTTTAGAATTTTGGCGCGAAGTTAATCACAAAATTGGAAAAACACAGTTTGGTTTCAGAAAAGGTTGTACAACAGCTGAAAGCCTGACACCTCTGATCAGAGATATAAATTTGTAATTTACACATTCAAAAGCTGTGGTAGCCTTATTTGTAGATATATCTGGAGCATATGATCATGTTAACTTTGAGATAGTAAAAAATAAAATGGAAAACCTAGGTATTCCGAAAAACCTTATCAGAAAATTTTTAAAACTATACGAAAATCGACAACTGTTTCTCAATGTTAGCGAAAAGTTAATTGGCCCAAGAATAACGAACATGGGATGGCCTCAAGGTGGAATTTATGCCTATTACTATTTCTTATATATACGACAGATTTAGAAAATTATCTGGGTAACATTGAAGTTTTACAGTTTGCAGACGATATATGTGTATACGCTAACGACTTGAACATTGAATAAGGTATAACACAGCTTAAACAAGCAAGGAAAAATTTGAGATATGGTGCCATAAAAACGGTCTATCTATGTATGCGAAAAATCTCAATTGTGTGTATTCTCCAGAAACCGTGCAGTAACGCAAGAAAATATAAAACCAGGAGCATCAAGCTATCCAGTTATGCCTAAAGTGACTTATTTGGGGATTACGTTGGCCCGAAAATTACTGTGGAAAGATCAAATAGATAACATAATTAAAAAAAATTCACTAAAAGTACGGGACGATGCAAGTGCGTTATGATAGTGCATTTTTATTAAATGCTTCAAATTTGAATAACTCAATTTTCTATAAACTTAGAAAGTTTAATTTTAGTACGTAGTAAGGCCATTCCTATAGAAACGTATCCTCCACATTTTATTACAATAACTTTGTAATTTTCGGAGAAAAAAAATTGTTCTAAAGAAAATTACAAATTTGACTAACTCAATTTTTTATAAACATAGAAAGTTGAATTTTAGTGCGTAGTAAGTTCTTTTTCAACGCAATATATCCATCAAATTTCATTAAAATAACTTTGTAATTTTCAGAGAAAAAATTTTTTTTTGAAAGAAAACTCAACATTTTCCGGGAAATACTTGTCTGATTTTCCTGGCTAACGAACTCATTCAAGTTATAAATAAGGGAAAGGCACCTGCTGAGTTTTATTGAAATCGGTTATTTATTTTTTTAGTTATCGGTTGGATACATAGAACCCAAAACCAAGGTCCGTTAAAATTTTATATGTTTATATGTATATATATATATATATATATATATATATATATATATATATATATATATATATGTATATATATATATATATATATATATATATATATATATATATATATATATATAAACATATATATATATATATATATATATATATATATATATATATATATATATATATATATATATATATATATATATATATATAAACATATAAAAATTTTTAAAATAAAAATTCACTAAAACGGAAAAAGGCATTAATATCTTAGAATGGTAACACATACCAGCTGGGGTGCAGATCCAGGAATATCTTTAATCTTCTACATAGCCTTCATACGATCGGTTATGGATTACGGCGCCATATTTTACCATCAAGCAGCAGAAATATATCTCAACAAGTTAGAGATAATTTAAAACAGATGTATAATTATCTGCTTGGAAGCATTACAAAGTACCTCTTTAGATAATATAAGAGCAGAAAGTGGCGAGATGCCCCTATTTCATAGAAAATTGATGCTGGCAGAAAGATTCGTCATAAAAATGTATGAAAAGAAGACTGACGTTACTACAAAACTTCATAGACTTTTTATCTGGGACCTGACAAAACAATTTTGGTTAAAAAATATCGATAAGGGACTTGGCCGATTATCCATAAGATCTTAGACATCACTTATTAAAGTCTGATTTAGAAAATGTAATGCCCAATGCGTACCATATTTATACCGATGGATAAAAAAACGGAGAAGCCACAGATTACGAAATTTATGACCCGCAAAACGAATTGAACAAAAAAATAAGAACAAACAAAATTATGAGCATATACACAATTGAGATGCTAGCTTTATGCAAAGCCGCTAGATATATAAAAACTGTTAACCACAAAAGTTTTGATATATTATCTGATAGTTGGAGCTGCATAGATAAATTAGAAAATATATATGTATAAAAAAAATCGACTATCTGACCTCATTGATGAGTGAAACTTTATTCGAACTTGAAATGAACGGGAAACAGATTATTTTTTGGTCGATAAAAGGACACAGTGGAATAAGAGGAAACGAAAAAGTAGGTACTTTGGCAAAATAAGCCTTACAAAATAATTGCATGAAATGTATGTATGTATGAAAAGAAAGTGACGTTACTACAAAACTTCATAGACTTTTTATCTGGGACCTGACAAAACAATTTTGGTTAAAAAAGATCGATAAGGGACTTGGCCGATTATCCACAAAATCTTAGACATCACTTATTAAAGTGTGATTTAGAAAATGTAATGCCCAATGCGTACCATATTTACACAGATGGATCAAAAAACGGAGAATCCACAGATTACGAAATTTATGACCCCCAAAACGAATTGAAGAAAAAAGTAAGAACAAACAAAATTATGAGCATATACACAATTGAGATGCTAGCTATATGGGAAGCCGTTAGATATATAAAAACTGTTACCCACAAAAGTTTTATTATATTATATGATAGTTGGAGCTGCAGAGATCAATTATAAAATATATATGTTTCGAAAAAATTCGACTATCTGACCTCATTGATGAGTGAAACTTTATTCGAACTTTAAATGAATGGGAAACAGATTATTTTTTGGTAGATAAAAGGACAGAGTGGAAAAAGAGGAAATGAAAAAGTAGATACTTTGGCAAAACAAGCCTTGCAAAATGATTGCATCGCAATAGAATTTTTATGCCAAGAAAACTATATTTTAAATGATATAAAGAACCAGCAATGGGAGAATTGGATAAAACGATACCAAAATCGCAATAAAGGACAATATTACAAAGAGCTACAGGTGAGTCCTCCAAAAAACCATGGTTTCTAGACACGAATTTTGAGGAGAACTCTGTCAAATTAATATGCAGACTATGATTTAACCATGCCTTAGTTTCCGTATATTTATTTGAGATACATTAGAGAAAATCCTTTTTGTGAATGTGGCGAGTTAGGGGACGCCGAGCACTAATTGTTGGGTTGTGTAAATAATAAAACTGTTATTAATAAGTATTTAAATGTGTTAGATAATATACAAGGCTTGTGCCTCCCTTCAAGTTAACGCATATTTTACCAAAAAAAAAATAAAATAAAATAAATAAAGCGGTTAACCAACTTCTTGTGACAATTATCAAAGAAATGAAGATTAAGGTGTAAGAATATTTGCACTGTTATTATTATAAGTAGTAGTAGTAGATATAGTATGAGTACATTGTAAATAGATTGTAAATAGTAACATTAGATGGAAACCTAAATGTCTTTCCAAATGTGATCCTACACTATCCGTGGTTGTCTTGATGACCAAAAGTGGCCACGACAAAGCCCATGGTCCAGCGTGTCCCTGTTTTCCCAAAATATCGACTGAAAAATTTTTGAAAAAAAAAAATACATTTATAAAACGAAATATAAAAAAATACATAAACAAAAAAAGATCATAAAAAAAAGAAGAAAAAAGCAGAATAAAGAAAAACAACGAATAAAAAAAATTGAGGTAGAGTAAGGTATAAAAGTATCTTAAAAAATGCAAGATAAGATTTTTGCAGACTTTTTTTTCTCCCTCAGGGCTCGTCTGCGGCTTTGCCGCCTCGATAGCACTGAAACCTTTGGCTTATTGTGTATGTCCTTAGTCTTTTTACTCCACCCATTCCAAAATCACTGTGCCTTGAACTAGTCTGCACAGCGATTGGTAGGGTGAAGTTCTATATTACTCTGTCTCCGGTCTAGACTGACCGTAGACCAGTTGTCTTTTGCGGTCCAGAGCTTTACACTCGCACAAGATGTGCTGGGCTGATTCCTCCCTCTTTCCGCAGAGTCTGCATGCGAGATACCCCTCGAACCGCCCCATTTTATGCAAGTGTTTCTTGACGGCCATGTGTCCCATCAAGAGACCTGTCATGTTTCCGAGCCAGATCAAGAATAACCTTCTTTTCACATACAGAAAATCCTGAGTGAACAGACTCTCATTTGCAGAAACCTGACTGGAACTTTCAATGGTAGTGCCCTGAATGACGTGTGATCGATTCCAGCCATAGAGCAAAGATCGGCTGTTTCTTTGGTTCTGTCTCCGCGCCGTTGACATTTTCTCTGCCGGCCGTAGTTCACCTGTTACTTCTGGTTGTTATGTCACTTGTCACCTTCGGTTTGCATTTCTTGAGTTAAAATATCTAGAAATCCATGGGACTCCTTTTTGCTCGTTTGATAAAGTTAAACTAAAAAACAAGCGTCTTTTGCATTCATCCTCTTGTTTCTTCCATTTTTGTGATGTTCCTGACTTCCTGTTTTACGCATTTTCTGTTTGGTATCTTGAGGACAATAGATGAAAAGCCAAACTTTGACAACATTTTATACAGCGTCTTTTTGTAATTGAGACAGGAAATTGGTAATTATGAACCCAAATGTAGTATCTACTTTCCTTATTTTCTTTCTGCATTTCACATGTTCAGATGTTCTCGGGGAGTTCTACTCAGCTCTGCAGCCTGCTTTGCTTTTATGTTTGTGCTTGTCTGTAGCTTTTTATGTAATTTGACTAGTTGGAATTTAACTTATTGATTGTGACTCCATAAGAGTGTTGTTCATATTTGTGGGACCCCCGTCCCGTTTTAAGTTTTAAAATCTTAAATTGTACGTTTTTATAGAGATGTTTTATAACTCCTGCCACTAATGTCAGTTTAAATATTGCATGGCCGTTAGGACTAATCTGTATTTGACATTTAGCTTCGCTGGATTTTGTATTCTTTCTGTAGTTGTGGTGTTAGTCACGCGCATGTTAGACCTACCAGAAACATAGTTTCTGACAACCACCTTTTTACATTCTAGGTCTAAACCCTCTGAAGATGGCACGTTAATGTGTTGAAACGCGTAGGGTTTTGAGAATGAATCAGTTTGTCTGGTAGTAAAAGCCTTTAGTTTCCTTTAACCATTAGGTCAATGGTTTCAAAAGTTACTGGGCTTAGGCAAGCGTTCTACATAACATACATACACACACACATACACATATACGATTTTTTTCCGTTGTCAGTACTTCTGAAATCGATTTACATGCAAAAGTATTTTTGACCCAACGACTTAAAAAAATTACCCTGTTACAATATATGTTGATTGACAAAATCAAATAGGTTGTGGCATTCCAAAACTGCGCCGTATTTGCTGGAAAACCCTGTATTTTGTGAAATGTATAATTTTATGGAATGGTAGTGCCTTACTGCAGTGTCCGCCACTGTTTTTTTTTTGGATGGAGGAGGGGGAAATGCTCATGCAGACCCCATTCACGGCCCCGTAGGTTCTTTGGGATATCGAGGTACTGTGAGACTGTACTCACTAAAACCCCCTCCCTGGGAGTACCGGACCTTAGTCCATACCTCTGTCGGAAAGAATTTCACACAATCACTTTTTAGGGTATGAATGTTTCCATTTTGTTTTTGCCGCGGGGGCGTTAGCGGGTAAGTACAAGCTTTGGACGCTTATGCTTGTGTGGAAGTTGCTCATCGTAGTCGGTGGCACTACGGAGAAGAGCATTTGGGTGAGAAGCGGCTTTTGCGAACTGGGCTGTGGATAGTTGAGTTATAAACTCAAGTATCGAAGGCGTTTCCAGATCAGAGTGAATCTAACTGTTTCGGACAAACCATGGCGCTCCGGTAACCATTCTCAGAATTTTGTTCTGGATGATTTGAAGGGTCTTGATGTATGTTGCGGCCGCGGTGGCCCATGCAGGTGATGCATGGGTCAAGGCTGACCGGATAATGACTTTGTACATGAGCAACTTATTGTTCATGGACAATTGGGAATTTCTATTTAGAAGTGGGAACAGCTTCGAGATGAACATCGAGGCTTTCTTTCGAGTGTGATCGACATGGGGGCGCCATGTTAAGTGTTTGTCGAGGAAAACTCCGAGGTATTTGGCGGAATCTTGCCAGGGGATTAGACGGTTGTCTAATGAAACGTGTTCGTAAGGTGTGTGTCTCCTCTTGGAAAATAGGACAGCTGAACATTTATCGGGGTTTATGGCTAGCAGGGATTTCCTATACCATGATTGCAGCTCGACTACGGCGGTCTGAAGTCGTTCGGTTATTATCCTCAGCTGAGTGGAGCTGCTGAGGATGGTAGTGTCGTCTGCGTACAGTGCGTATGTCACGTTTAGGGGGGCTGTCGGAATATCTGAGACAAATATATTGTACAACAGAGGGGAGATAGCAGAACCCTGCGGGAGACCAGCCGTGGCTGGGTACGTTCTAGATCTGGCTCCAAGGTGTTTGACTTGGTACTTCCTCTGTTGCAGGTATGACCTGATTAGCAGAATCAGAGGGAGAGGATAATTAAATGATAGAAGTTTGTTTGGGAGCCCCGCATGCCAAACTTTATCGAAAGCTTGAGCAATGTCAAGAAATATTGCACCAGTTGACTTGTTTATGTTAAATCTTTTGGTGATGTTTTACACCACACGAAGGACTTGGTCAGTGGTGGAGTTCTGGTGTCTGAAGCCGAATTGCTCATCCGGGAGGATATGATTTTCTGAGGTGAAAGAAGCTTAGCCTTTTCTGAATCAGTTTTTCGGCGATTTTGCCGATGACTGGTAGCAGGCTAATGGGCCTGTAGTTCTAAGGGAACAGCGGATCTTTGCTGGGTTTCGGGATGTTGATAATTTCGGCAAGTTTCCACATGGAAGGAAAATGTTGAAATCGCAGCATGGCATTCATAATCGTAACTAGGAATACCACGGCTTCGCGGGGGAGGTTTTTCAGGGCTACGTTGGAGATTCCATCGTATCCCGGAGCTTTCATATTTTTTAATGCTTTGATTATTTGGGAAACTTCTTCGAAAGTTGTGGGCTCGATAGTTGTGTCTGGGGTGGCGCGAAGCGCACTCCTGACGTAGCGGTGCGTTCTTGCTACGTGCGACAGATCAACGTTGTTATAATTCGGGCTGAATTGCAACTCCAGATGATCTGCGAATGCAGTAGCTTTATCCGCATCCGTGTATACGACACCGTTACGGCCGTGAAGCGGGGATATCGGAAGTTTTTGGGAGCGAAGGGCTTTTGCCATTTGCCAGATGGAATTGTCTTGGGTAGACAGAGTTTACAGGCGCTCCTCCCAACGATTGTTGCGGAGTTGCAGGGCGGATCGTACTTGTTTGATGAGTCTGTTAGCGTCTCGTTTGTCGGTGGGGTTTCCGGTGCGTTGAGCTAGTCTACGCACGCGGTTCTTTTCGAGTATCATTTCCCTGATACTGGACGGAAAAGGGCCGCCACTGTTCCTTCGCTGTGTTATTTTTATACAGTGTGGAACAGCCAAATGGAATAAATTCGATAACGGATAAATGAGGACGTGTTGGGAAAAACGCTTGGACACGTCGATTTGTATTTTTAACTGCGCATCTTTTTCAAGAAAAAAAATTTATTTAGGGTGCGTCATGTGACAGTGGCCAATACCAACTTTCTTATTTTAAATACAAGCCCCTGTATATTATTAATTTTTTGGATTCTTCAGAAAATTCTAGACATAATTCATGTACAATGTCCTATACCTATCTTCAACTGTTTCGGAAATATTAAGTATTTTCAGATTTATTACAAAAATTAACATTAAAAATAGAAAATTATTTTATTTCACAAATTCTAATAAGAAATACTGATTATTTCTTAATAATTTAAAAAAACAAAAAAAAATTAATGTCAATGTAGTAAATGTTCAAAATGCTCGCCACGAACATCTTGGCAACATGCTAATCTGGTATAGAAATGTCTTCTAACATTACTCAACATCTCAGGCGTGACTGATCTAATCGCAAGCGTGATTCGTCTTTTTAAGTCATCTAAGTTGAGGTGCTTAGTTTTGTATACAATACTTTTGACATATCCCCACAAAAAGTAGTCTAATAGCGACAGATCAGGAGATCGTGCTGGCCATTCTATCGATCCGCGCCTCCCTATCCACCGATTTGGAAAAATTTGGTTCAGGTACTGCCGGACATTGATTTGGTAATGGGGCGGTGCTCCATCTTGCTGAAACCATATTTTATTGGCAGGAACTTGTGGATTTGCTGGACCTGGATATAAGTTTGTCAAAGTTGGCACGACATTATTTTGGAGCAGTTCTAAATATTTATCCCCATTCAAGTTGCCATCAATGAAAAAGGGACCTACGATATGATTTCCAACAATTCCTGCCCAAACATATTTGGTGCACTTAATATTTGGTGCACAAACTAACAATTTAAAATCCTGTTCATTTAATAGAAGATGAAACCACTTCGTAATCTATGGCCAGTTCGAGTGATAAGGTCGCCTTAATGCCATTAACATTTAGTAAGGTCAGCTTTTGATATGGAAGTCATCTTGTAAGAACGATGTGCACAGGATGAAAGTCCAGAGGATACTAGCCGTGTACACCTAGACTATTTCAGTATATATATATATATATATATATATATATATATATATATATATATATATATATATATATATATATATATATATATATATATATATATATATATATATATATATATATATATATATATATATATATATATACATATATATTTCCATAAAATTTTGTGTTTATTAACTTTTTCAGGATATTGCGTATGTTCCTCTCTCATCCAATGAGGATTCTCATTAGACCAATAGCGGCAATTTTGACGATTAACATGACCGTGAAGTGTAAATGTGCTCTCATCAGAAAACAAAACATCTTCTAATTGGATCCCATTGTTATCTAACATTGCCATCATTTGTTCACAAAAATACGTTCTCCTATCGAAATCGTCCTCCATGAGCTCCTGAGTTGGTATCATTTTATAGGGATGCATTTTACTTTCCTTTAATGTTCGAAAAATTGCTGTGTGGCTAACGTTGAATAGTTGGGCTGCTTGTCGACCAGAAGTATGTGGGTTTTCTTGAAACTCAAGCGTAATATCCAATTTCGTATCATCACTTACTGCATTGGCAGCTACTTTTTTTATCTGTCTCTCATGACCAAGCTCGCGAAACTGCTTTTCTATTTTGCTAATTGTTCCTTGGGATACAGGCGGCAAATTTGGAAATTTTTCGTGAAATAAGCGAGACACTTCCATCTGTGTCCGTGTGTTATCTCCATAACCAATCATTTGTAGAATGGTTATTTTGTGCATTTCTGTTAAATGAACCATTTTTCTGATATTATTACGTACAGTTAACGAAATTCAAACGACAATAGCACTGACACTAATCACTACTGTCATGCAGGCAGACAACAAGTTGCTAAGGCTACGAGTTTTATACGAACAGAAAGAAAACTGTTTTTGTTTTTGTTTCATTTCATATCAGTAAAAAGAAACGCAGGAATGGTTTTTGTTTACTTTCTCATTATCAAGAGCTGAATGGGAAATAAGTATTGAATGCAATGTAGCGAATTTGTGAAATAAAATAAT
This sequence comes from Tillus elongatus, assembly GCA_964006375.1. Taxonomy (NCBI): domain Eukaryota; kingdom Metazoa; phylum Arthropoda; class Insecta; order Coleoptera; family Cleridae; genus Tillus; species Tillus elongatus. Next base: position 158,357,848 of record OZ023265.1, read on the forward strand.
TTTCTATTTTTAATGTTAATTTTTGTAATAAATCTGAAAATACTTAATATTTCCGAAACAGTTGAAGATAGGTATAGGACATTGTACATGAATTATGTCTAGAATTTTCTGAAGAATCCAAAAAATTAATAATATACAGGGGCTTGTATTTAAAATAAGAAAGTTGGTATTGGCCACTGTCACATGACGCACCCTATATAATTTTTTTTTCTTGAAAAAGATGCGCAGTTAAAAATACAAATCGACGTGTCCAAGCGTTTTTCCCAACACGCCCTCATTTATCCGTTATCGAATTTATTCCATTTGGCTGTTCCACACTGTATAGGTCGCATTGTATAACTTTTTTGTGTATTACAGAAAGTATTATAAAACAAGCTATAAAAGTTTTTTTACGCTACGAGCAATCCACAGTATCAAAGTAGTTAAACATTAGTCTAATAGAAACTTCAAGAGGCGTGTACTCGTACCAGCAGCAGTATGTATTATTTTTGTAATATTCATTCGCTGAGTTATTACTTTCAGAAATGAGAACTCGCATGCATCTCTAAGCAACATAATTAATTAACTTTGTCTGTTCATATCACGGTACTCATATTTCTGAAAGAGTAAGGTTAAATTAATATTGTGTAATTTATTTGAGTGTTTCCTTGAAGACAAACAGTGCAGCACATTTCAGCCAGAGATGCTGCAGACTTATGTTTATTGACGTATCTCTATTTCCGTTTTTCTTCTCATTCTTGTTGTTTTGTATAAATACGTATGTTTGGTCACAAAACATAAGTTTCGTCGAAATTGGAGATTTTTAGTGTTTGTTTTTAACTATTACATGAACAATTAAAGTTTAGGAGATTTGGATTTTATTTATATAAAGGTAAGTCAATTGTTTGTGTTATATTTGCGTTGTATTATTTATAGTCTAAGATCCGGCTGCTAAATTAGTACATTAATAATGTAGATTATTAAGATTTAATTTTTAAGTATTTTTACTACTAGGAGAAGTCACTTTTCATCAGGTGCCAATTAAAAATTACCCGCCAGTATTGTTAATTAAAATATAATTAATTTACTTTTAGAGAAACATTTCGTTAACATCTTACGGAAATAAAACCTACACAACTTCACAACAGTGTATTTAAAATATCTAAAATGTTATAGTTGCTGCTGATTGCTTAACCGCTACCTCTACGCAGCCAGGTGTAAACAGGTATAATTTTATTAAAACTTTTCGTTCTTAACGTACACTCATTTCATTTATACCACATTAAAGCTCATTTTTTTCTGTAGTTAATGAAATAAAGGTGCCTATATAAAAAAAAACCGCAAATCAAAGTTTCCTACCCTAAAAGATGCTAGGTATGAAAAATAAAGTGACAGAGAGTGATCGCGCGACGCTACTTGTTAGACAAGGATGCTCAATGCCAGCTGAACGTATTTTTTGAGCTATTGCGCATGCTCCGATAAGCATCTGACTCCAGTCATTTTTAGTGAATTTTCGTAGAAAAAATTCACTAATGGGGAGATCCCGACTTTTGAATTTTGAAAAAATTTTTGCAAATAAGCGCGAACTAGGACCCCTAGAACCCATATCGGGGGTCAGTTTCAATTTTTATATGTTTATATATATATATATATATATATATATATATATATATATATATATATATATATATATATATTATATATATATATATATATATATATATATATATATATATATATATATATATATATATATATATATATATATATATGTATCACACCGATAACTCAAAAAATAATGGGCCGATTTTGATAAAATTTGGCATGTACCTTTCTTTTGTTAATAGCTTGGATAAGTTCGTTAGTCAGGAAAATTGGACGAGGTTTTCCGAGAAAATTTTGAGTTTTCATTCGAAAAAAATTCATATCTCAAAAAGTAATAAGCCGATTTTAATAAAATTTGGCACATACCTTCCATTTGTAAATGGCTTTGACATATTTGTTAGTCAGGAAAATCGGACGAGGTTTTCCGGGAAGATTTTGAGTTTTCATTTGAAAAAAATTCATATCTCAAAAAGTAATAAGCCGATTTTAATAAAATTTGGCATGTACCTTCCTTTTGTAAATGGCTTTGACAAGTTCGTTATTCAGAAAAATTGGACAAGGTTTTCCGGGAAAATTTTGAGTTTTCATTTGAAAAAATTTTTTATCCTAAAAAATAAAAAATCTATGATAACCAAATTTGGTAGGTAGGTTTACGATATAAAAAGTAAACTATACACCAAAATTTAGATTTCTATGTTACAAAAAAAAAGTTATAATAAAATATTTTGTGCCAGATCATTTCTATGAAAATTCACTACCATAACGCACTTGCTGCGTCCCGAGATTTTTATTACTACTTAGATCGTTGGTTGAGAACCCTATTTATCGGAGCATGCGCAATAGCTCAAAAAATACGTTCAGCTGGCATTGAGCATCCTTGTCTAACAAGTAGCGTCGCGCGATCACTCTCTGTCACTTTATTTTTCATACCTAGCATCTTTTAGGGTAGGAAACTTTGATTTGCGGGTTTTTTATATAGGCACCTTTATATCATTAACTACAGAAAAAAATGAGCTTTAATGTGGTATAAATGAAATGAGTGTACGTTAAGAACGAAAAGTTTTAATAAAATTATACCTGTTTACACCTGGCTGCGTAGAGGTAGCGGTTAAGCAATCAGCAGCAACTATGCCGTTTCAGATATTTTAAATACACTGTTGTGAAGTTGTGTAGGTTTTATTTCCGTAAGATGTTAACGAAATGTTTCTCTAAAAGTAAATTAATTATATTTTAATTAACAATACTGGCGGGTAATTTTTAATTGGCACCTGATGAAAAGTGACTTCTCCTAGTAGTAAAAATACTTAAAAATTAAATCTTGATAATCTACATTATTAATGTACTAATTTAGCAGCCGGATCCCGTACTATTACAATTACTACATGGAATACAATAAACCACCCTAAATACTTTAGAAATTTAATCTTTACTTTTGTTGAGGAGCGGAGGTTTAGTAAGGGATTAAGTTTTATAACTGGGATAACATTGACATGGTAAGGATGGAATTTTTGTAAATAAAAATTTAATAAACAATAAAACAAACTAACAACTTTTTTAAACTAACTTAACTGATAAAAATTTAAAACCAAATCTGTTCATAATTAAATAAAAAATCTCGCGTCTTTACATTTTAAGAATCTAATAAAAAATCTCTGATATTAGTGTCTACATTTTAAAAGCAAAAGTTTAAGTCAAAAGTCTCTACTTATCTCTACATAATTAAAATCAAAAAGTCAAAAAGCCCTGAATGTATACAAACACTGGTATATATAACTTTGCTTGGTCCACATTCTCAACAATGCGCAATCAGCAATAGTCAGCATTCTTCAATATCGCAAACTGCAGTTGCACCATGTTTATTAATTGCATAAACACGTAACAAAAGCAATTCCAGGTCAATAATTATAAATTCTATACGACCTATTTAATTATGAACGATATTATTCGGATTTATGCTAGCGAATTTTCGTATAAATATTGTAATATGAATTTAATATTAAATATATTTTCCACGATTAGGAATGCCCTCTTGGATAGTTTTTCTGTTCTATGAACAACTTTTAAGTTTCCTGACATTATTATTGATTGTGATTTGTAATATATTGGCCAAACAAGCAGATTCTTTAAAGACAAATTAACACAGCATAAAACGATATACATCTATAAAAAAGAAGTTGTACTTTGTCTGAAGATAATCTTCATAGTGGCCATGATATGTAGTTTAGTAGTGTTTCTATTTTACATTGTAAAATCTTAAATAATTAGCTAGAGCAGCTGATATTTTTCGTAGCGCACGATGTGTCCTTGGTATGCTAGTTTTAGTTTTTTGATTGGGTAAGCGACTTCTGTGTCATTACTTAAGAGTTCTAAAACAGATATTTTTCGGACTCTATCCACCCATCTGTGATATGCGCAGCATTCTTTCGTAAACCCACATCTCGATGGCCTCCAATGTTTTGCACACTACACCCGTCAAAGTGGCATTGTACCGTACATGAAGATTCTGGACACATAACATGCAGCACATTTCAGTCAATGATGCACAGTTCTAACTCGGGCAGGTACACTAACATTGTGACTACATAGCACGGCCGTCATTTTCAGAACAGCCTCTCTGGTCTGTTTTATCCGCGCAACCTCGTGTACAGATTATCGTCTCGTCAGTCTAATGAGCCACGTTGTAAAACTTTTCCTTCGGATTCTACACACAAGGCTTCATCAAAAATGTGAGGAGGTAAGCGGGGTCAGTCAGTTCGAATTTAAGAGTAGATTTGGAACTAAAAAAGCCATATTTAGTCTTCTGGCACTGGTCCAGGACTGCTGTGATCAAAGAAAAGATGTCTTTATGTATTTTATCGATCATGAGAAGGCACTTGACAACGATAAGCACAATCTTCTAATAACATACCATAGACATTTGAGTCTGGGCGGGAAAGATGTAAGAATAATCGATGTATTAGCACCAAACAGCAGAAATTCGAATAAGTTACGCTGGAACAACTGAAAATTTTGAAATTTAAAAAGGAGTTTGCCAAGGGTGTATCCTATCCCCAATATTGTTCAACTTGTACGAGGAAAGAGCATTCTCCAAGTTAATCTCAGATAGTCCCGTTGGAATCAAAGTAAATGGAATCTCCATTAACAATATTAGAACCTCGGTGGTTCAGGGGTAAGAACGTGTGCCTCTGAACCGAAGGGTACTGGGTTCGATCCCAGGGTACTCCTTTCACTTTTTTAGTACAAACTGTAAAATTAATATCAACCGAGGTTCTGGCACTGTATTTGAGCCAGTTGAATGTCTGCACGTTTCGCCCTTTGGAGGGGGCGTAAAGCCGTCGGTCCAGTGTCCAAGCGATGTTTGGGCACGTTAAACATCCCTAACCTCCTTACAGAAAGGCAGGGGTTCGGCAAAATTTCCAGGATAGTGAGATGAAACTGCTCCCTGGCGTCGGTGATTGGTCTTAGTCGCGGAAATAGGGCGACGTTAAAAAAACAAAAACACACACACAACATTAACAATATCCGGTGTGCGGATGATACCGTAGTATTAACAGATAGTGCACATGATCTCCAAAGTCTGCTGGATCGGATCAATAAAGCAAGCCAAAGACTAGGTTTAAGAATTAACATGAGGAAAATCAAGTTTATGATTCATTGATTGTTGTTGCCTTTACTTGGTGAAACTTGTCCATACTATATACAGACGTGGAGACTACTTCTCTGGCTTCACTGTTGGTTTTTGTAGGTGAAAGACGTAGCCAGCGCGTGAGCTAACTGGAACAAGTGGCCCTTCGAATTCTGGAAGTTCTAGGATGTTCTTCAATGCTTCTGTGACTATAGTTTCGCTGCTTGACAGCATTTTCTGTCTGAAAATGCTGTCAAGCAGCGAAACTATAGTCACAGAAGCATTGAAGAACATCCTAGAACTTCCAGAATTCGAAGGGCCACTTGTTCCAGTTAGCTCACGCGCTGGCTACGTCCTTCACCTACAAAAACCAACAGTGAAGCCAGAGAAGTAGTCTCCACGTCTGTATAAAGTTTATGATTGTTAGTGGGAACGATATTCTACACATTCGAATACCCATCGATGAAGAAAACTTCGAACAGCTCACACAGTTTAAATACTTGGGATACATGATAACAGAGAATGGGATCCAGATCAAGAGATAAGATGCAGCATCGAATAGGCTAGAATGATCTTCTTAAGACTTCGAACATTTCTTATAGACAATAACTTGAATTTTTCCCTCAGGTAGCGGATGGTAAAATGCTATGTTTGGTCTGTTCTCCTGTACGTTGTTGAGGCATGGACGTTGGAGGTACTAATCATTAACAAAATTTAAGCGTTCGAAATGTGCATCCTACGGCAATGTTAAGGGTATCTTGGATCTATCAAGTGAGAAATAAGGGCGTTCTCCGGAGAGCCGGCCTAGCAGAAAGGGAACTTTTCGAAAATATCAAGAAAAGAAAAATAGATTATCTCGGATACATACTGCGTGGAGAACGTTATCACTTTCAACGCCTCATTCTTCAGGGCAAAATTGAGGGAAGAAGAGAAATAGGCAGAAAAAAGTATCGTGGCACATTCGTCAATGGACGGGTATAAAAGGCTTTCAAGCGTTACAGAATGCAGCAATTAGTAAAACCGTATGATAGGAAAACCATGAACGTCTACGCAAGAATCTCCACGGCGCTTTCAGAAGAAGAAATTAATTGTTAGTTATTCCAATTTTCATGAACAGTGAGCCAAAGTATATATTTTTTAAATTAATTTTATTGGTAGTTAGATACATTGCTACATAAATTACATCATATAAATAATAGAAAGAAAAAGTTAATAGAATGTATCAAACTACCAAAAGGCAGAGCTAGCATCGAGGTCCACAGAACCCCATGCTCTCTTCCACTCAACCTTTTACACTTGTAACTTAAGAAAATATATACACACATCATACTATATATGCACAACCAGATAGCATAGACATATTTCAAGTTTAAATTCTATGAAACATGCTTGCATCTGTGCATACAACATATAACCATGCACACACATATAGCTGGTACAGGAGAAGAATACAGGAAAAATAAGACACAACACAGAAAAATAAAGAAGAAATAACATTAAAATAAATTTCATATTGTGGAGCAACATATCCTGTCGTTTTTATACCCACGCTATCCAAAAATGCCTTTAAGTCATGTTCGGCGTTAGGCAGCAGTACGGCATGGTCTAAGTCTCTCAAGTTATTGACTACTTTACCGTTATAAATGATACCCTGCAGCCATAGCTCTAGAGCCTCACAGACTAAAGAAAAGCGGCGACAACACGCATTCCTGTCGCACTCCTTATATGCAGGGGACACCGTCATCAAGATGTAATATATCCTTCTCGAATAGATGTGGCCTAAATTCTAACCTGAACTCCGTCCACCATTCCCTCCAGGCTAATAGGCCCCAACTCCTCTTCATCACCGAAACCCAAATCAGTGCCAAAACAGCCACTAATCACATTAAATCCCCAGGGTATGAGCTCCTTACTTCCGTTTGATTGCATCGAGGCGTGTGCGCATACGTCCGTAGCAATCTACCCTGCACCGGACTCCCCAATTTAGAAGCTGGAAGAAAAGACATACTTCTGATTAAAGTCTCTCTCAGGGCTGCAACTAAATTCATCTGTTGCATGTAGCGGTCACCTTCTGACAACAACTTTGTCCAGCTCTTCGACTACATTTCTGAAAAAACCGACCACCTGATTTCTGAATATCCTTCCTCCGAGGTGACTCTTCTTGGTGACTTCAATATCCATAAAAAGAAATGTCTGACATCTTCAAAAACTGATCCACAAGGGAGACCAGCGGAGGCCTTTGCAGTCAGCAATTCTTTAGCCAATATGGTTCAACAATTTAGTTACTTTCCTCGCATCCCAACACACAGCTCAAATCCCTTGGATCTCCTTCTTAATACAAAACCTGAATGCCATAAGACATTAGTCACCGCCCCCCTTGGTTGCTCAGACCACGGCATGGTCACTGCTTTCTGTGCAATGTAACCCGAGGTCACACAGTCATCACACCCACGTATCGTTTGGCACTACACCTCCGCGAAGTGGGATGAAATGCGGGATTACTTTTCCTCATTTCCATGGGCGTCTCTCTGCTTCTCTCATCTTGACCCCTCTGATATCTCACAAAACGTCACCGTAATTATTCAAGCTGGCATGGAATAATTTATTCCACGTACATAAAAAACCTCTTCAGCCACTCAACAGCCCTGGTTCTCTAAATCCTGTGACAAGGTCAGACTTGAAAAGGTCAAGCTCACAAAACGTTTCTACACAATCCCAGTCAACAAAACCGTCAAACATTTAACGACGCAAGGAACCGCTATGTGCGCATTCTTTCTGAGGAAAAAAACTCACTAATAACCACATCAAAAACAAGCTCCAACGGCAGCATACTTCTGGACTCTTGCTAAATCAATTGGGAATAATTTCTGCAAGAGCACGTTCCCACCTCCTGTCTCATGGGATGCAATTGTTTCTACCGCCCTGGCCAAGGCTGAACTTTTTGCCTCGTTGTTCGCCGGCAATTCAACTCTGAACCCACCTCCATAAAATGACGAATATCATTTTCAAAACTAAAAAGCTACGAAATATGCTCCCTTCTCCTAATATCAGGAAAGCCTCTGGCCTTGACGAGATCCCAGCAATTGCTTTCAAAAGTGCCCACCCGAACTTGCACCTGTCCTGACTCGTCTGTTTCAGACATCTTACAATAAAGGCATATTCCCTAGAAACTGGAAAACTGCTCGAGTACAACCCGTCCCCAAGAAAGGATCCAAAGCGCTTCCAAGCAATTACAAGCCTATTTCTCTCCTTTCAGTCGTGAGTGGTGAAGTGATGGAAAAGTATATAAACACCGAATTACTAAAATTTTTCGAAAAACGCAGTCTAATCCACGACAGGCAGTATGGATTCCGTCAGCGCAGATCAACTGCCGACCTCCTTTCCTTTGTCACCCATTCTTGGAACAAGTCTATGGAACTACACGGTGAATCCCAGATTGTCGCTCTAGACAAAGCGTTCGACCAGGTCTGGCACGTAGCGCTGCTTAATAATCTTTCGGCCTATGGTCTACCACCAAAACTCTCTACCTGGACAGCAAATTTCCTCTCCAACCGGAGCATTTCTGTTATCGTGAGTAGCCATTCCTCTAAACTGTATCCAAATAATGCAGGAGTCCCTTGAAGTTCAGCTTTAGCCCCTACTTTGTTTCTTCACCACACCAGTGACCTCCTCTCTAGCACATCCAACCCAGTTCACAGTTAAGCGGACGACATCACCCTCTACTCAAATATACAATATTCTAAGCCTGTCTCTTTAGCCCAATTAGATGAGGATCGCAGACTCATGGAGGGTTCTGTCTCAGTGGATCTCCAAAAAATATTAGACTGGGGAAGTAGAAATCCTGTACAATTCAACTCCACCAAATCGCAGTCTTGCTTTCTATCTCATAAGAGATACACCAGTCGTAGACCAATCACAATGAACAACCAAGTTATTCAAAGTAATGAGTTCTCTTCACTTGTTGGTATTTCTGTGAATTGACATCTCAATTGGCACCAACATGTCACATCAATTGCAAAAGCGGCTTTGTATACCTTATATACTTCACAAATAAGGTCAGATCTTAAATACTGCTCCCACATCTGGGGTGCTGCTGCCGCTTCTACACTCGCTATCCTGGACTCCATTCAGAAGAGAGCTATGGGTCTAATCAGTGACCCTACCGTCACCCAAAGGCTGCCACTGACGTGCCGTTGGTGATCTCTCTCTCTCTCTCTCTCTCTTTTATAGATATCTGCAGCGGCACTGCTCAGAGGAGCTTTCTTCCATAGTTCCTTCACCTGCTGCCCCCAACAGATATACCAGGGGAAAAGAGCGAATAAACTCTTTTACTGTCCAGGTCACCAGACATGTTATGCCCGCTCTTTTGTCCCGAGGACTTCCATGTTGTGGAATTCCTTGCCGGCACATGTTTTTCCTTCTCCTCCGAACCTCCAAACTTTCAAGTACAGAATTAACAAGTTGCCTCTTTCCTCCTTGTCGACCTCCACGGTACGATAGTATTTAGGCTGTAAGACCTCGTGGTGTGTTGTTGAAATATAAACAAAAAATTTATTTGGTCTAATAGTTCTTCACCGATCCTTGCTTTGGCGACATGGTTCCAGCACAAGTTTTCATTGTACTTGATATTTCTAGAAGCTGGCAAATACATTCATTGATATAGCTTGACATTTCTGCAGTAGAACTCGCATGCTAAATAAGAGCTCCTTTATCTCAGAGCCACCCTCGAGACTTAATTAAGAGTGTCTATTGAGTGCTTACATCCCTGTATATTAGAGCATGCATAGTTTTCAGGAAAAGTTTGGATACACATCTTTTAGAACTAAAAATATTGTGCTCATTAAGTTACAGAATAAATGACGTTATATAATAAATTATTCTGAATTATTCTTCCATCTATGATATCGGGTCAAACTAATTAGGGTTTAATACCGGTAAAGTTGGATGGATTAGGTTGCAAAATTAAAGCTGATTTGGTTAGTCATCCATATACCTTTTACGAATTATGGAAGGTCAAATTAATCCTGTAATCTATTTTGCTGATAGGGAAACAAGCTACTTTAAGATAATGTCTTAGGCCTCTTATATCCAATCTAATAATTAATTAAATTTAAGTGAGTACATTGTTATTTCTGAGGTTACTTCTTTGTGGGATGAATGTGACAATGTATGAAATTTTTTGTGACTCTTTTGTGATATTTCGTAATGGGTAAGATATATAAATAAAATATTGCAACTTGTAAGGCTAGATACATTCTCGCAACAATTAGAACCGTAGACCGGTTTCGCTCTCATTAGAGCTCTTCAGTACGGCATACTAATTGTAGCAAAAATGCACCAAAAGTAATACGGCTATAGTATAGCCAGCCTTAAAACACTAAGTGAGTGGTGGACGTGCCGCCACCTAGTTGCGGAACCAAGTAGTATGTTGTCACGCCAGCTCCAAATAACACAAAGTGTTAAAAAAATAGAGACTGTATACAACTAACTAACAATTTAGGAAATTGTCAGCCTTGGCCCATTTCTACCCTAATATAGGGACAAAGTATGTAAGACTAGATGCATTCCCGCAACAATTAGAACCGTAGACCGGTTTCGCTCTCATTAGAGCTCTTCAGTACGTACTGAAGCAGAGGAAGACCGGTTACATGATGGAGAGATGACCTTAAACGAGTTGCCAGTAAAAGGGCAGACAAAACTGGAGAAACCCGGAGGAAACCTACGTTCAGCAGGGCACATGCACAGGGTGCTTGTGATGATGATCGGCTTTTAGTGAATTTTCTTAAAAAAATTCACTAATGAAGAGATCCCGACTTTTGAATTTTGAAAAAAATTCTTTAAATGAGCGCTAATTATGCCCCCCAAAACACATATCCAGGTTCAGTTTAAATTTATATATATATATATATATATATATATATATATATATATATATATATATATATATATATATATATATATATATACAGGGTGGCACATTGAAAACAAAGCAGGCCAGTTTGCTACCAGAGAAGTTTTTTTTAAGAGACGCTGAAACACGTTAATTTTAATATTGAGGGGGACATGTTTTGACATAAAACTCAACTTTGTCACATCAACCCCCTAAAGGTGGTGATAACAACCCTTATATTTTAAATAGGGAATATGGGTCGAGTGTTACATCATTTGAAAGCTCTTTCTTTTCTGAATTCAGCACACTAATTTTTTTGGAAGTTTTATTAACTCGTTTAAAAATTACTCACAGTTGGTGTTGCAAGAACGTATTTCATTCATTGTGTTAAGAAATGCACTAATTAGTCAATTTTTCGTTAAAAAAACTAAAAAACAAAACCAAACGTTCAAAAATGTTTATTCAGTTAAGTAAGTGTTCAAATTGTTGACCAGCAGCTTCCATACAAAAGTACAAATTTTGTCCAAAACGAGCTATGGCATTCTTCAACAATGCGTCGCCGTAATTCTTCCAGAGACTCCGGTTCTGTTGCGAACATTCTACTCTTTAAATGGCCCCATAGAAAGAAGTCTGAAGGAGCTAAATCCGGTGATCTAGGGGGGCACTCAATAGCACCTCTACGCCCAATCCATTGCTCTGGACACTCTCTGTTCAAAAACTCCCTAACACGTTGTGAAAAATGCGCAGGAGCTCCATCTTGTTAAAACACTAATCGATTTTCTTGATAGTGATTATTATTTTCAACAATGTCAATTAGTATAGGGTAAACGATATCTTCTAACTCCAAATACGTTTCGCCACTAAAATTGCCATCAAGAAAAATTGGTCCGACTAAACGGTTTCCAACAATGCCAGTCTAGACATTAAATTTCTGTGGAGTTTGTGTGTGGACTCCGTGAAAATTTCTTGGATTATTATCTGCCCAATAACGAAAATTATGACGATTGGCTGTAGAGTTGAATAAAAACGTACACTCGTCTGAAAAACAGATATTGAACAGAAAGTTCCCGTTATCAGCTATTCGTGCAGTCATAACTTCACAAAACTCCAGCCGCCGATCAAAATCAACTTAATTCAGTTGTTGTACAAGATGAATTTTATACGGGTGAAATTTATGATGCTTCAATATTCGCTGAATAGTTTTTCTTTTGATGTTTGAAACAGTGGCCAATTTTCTCGTGCTCAAAGTTGGGCTTCAGCAATTTGTCCTAAAACTTCAATCTCAGTAGTTTCACTTATAACCGGAAATTCACGTTCAGGATCCCGTTTTTTGTTGGCTACTGAACCACTTTGTCGAAACTTGGCTACTAACTTCAAAATGTATTTTCTGTTAACATGTCTGTTCGGATGTCGTTCGTTAAACAAATTTGCGGTACGGTTGGCACAGTCAACGTTTTTGAAAACAAGGATAATTATTTCAACTCTTTCTCCTACAGAATACACCATTGTGAAATTAATTTTCGGTAGTACTATCAAGTATCAAACCGACCGATAAACTGAAATAATAAACCGCATTTCTCTCATTCCGATAATAAATGTTCTGATAGTCAATTTTTTTTACAAACCAACAAAACATTTACTATCAGCACATTTCTTATCGGATTGCGTGAAATGCGTTTTTGCATCTTCAACTGTAAATAATTTTTAAACGAGTTGATAAAACGCCCAAAAAAATTTGTGTGCTGAATTGAGAAAAGAAATGGCTTTCAAATGATGTAACACGCGACCCATGTTCCCTATGTAAAATATAAGGGTTGTTATCACCACCCTTAGGGGTTGATGTGACAAAGTTAAGTTTTATGTTAAAACAGGTCCCCCTCAATATTAAAACTGACTTGTTTCAGTGTTTCTTAAAAAAAAATTATCTGGACGCAAATCGGTCTGTTTCGTTTTCAATGCGCCCCCATATATATATATATATATATATATATATATATATATATATATATATATATATATATATATATATATATATGTATATATATATATATATATATATATATATATATATATATATATATATATATATATACATATATATACAGCGTGTCACAAACTGGATGGGCATGTATTGCTATCTCCGTTATTATGAGAAATAGGGAGACGTTTATATTAGCAATGTTTTGTAGAATTTCATGCTCGTTCCAAATATGACTTGTATTTTGCCCTGCCTCTTTTCGTTTACGAGTTATTTTAAAAAATCAAAAATTGGCGATTTCTTTTCTCTTCAATATCTAAGTAGGCGTTGATCTGACAAGACTTGCACATTATCAGGCACTTTTTACAGAGTAATTTTTTTGTGCTGTATAAGGCTATACATCTTTTACATATTGGCTCAGTCACATCTTAATCAGTGACAGATATAATGCAAAAGAAAGCTTTAAATCTCGGGAAAATGTGCGAATGCTGCTGGTTAGCCGCAGCCATGTCATCCTTCAAAATACAATGCAGTATATTCTATTTTCGCTAATAAAACTTCAGTCCTCAAATGTATTATCATAAACTTCCTAACCCTCTCTGTGTTTTTACCCGTCAAGAATTTTTGCTAAATATACAATTTATTGCATACTGCCTTTTGTATGAATATTCCTGGGAGTATTCTATTCATAAACTTTCCAATATATTCATCACTAGTGATATTTCTATCAGTCCTTATTTGCTGATCTTTGGCCTCTGAAAATTTCACATTTTCCGTGTTTCGGACATGTTCGTCGAGGTATTATTAATGACGGGGTCTTTTGTGGCTATTGTTGGAGAACCGGTATCACGATTAATTAGACGCAGAACAAAGGCTTTTCCTGTGACCTACACAATGCTCCTCTTCGATAATGGTCAAACTTACAACAGCGATCTAAACTCACGGATTGTCAATGAAGAATTACAAAAATGCTTTAGTTATAGAATGTTCATAACTTATGTATAGAACCATGTATAGTAACCATGAAGCAGAGAGATAAATTTAAAAGACAGTGGATCACAATTGGGAATCATATACTCCATAATGAGTAAAAAAGTGTGGACGCGGTAAATGCGTTATGGTAGTGAATTTTCATAAAAATGTTTTCAATAGCAAATATGTGTATTTTTTTAAAGAAAGCAGGTATCAAATTTGGTAACCAGTATAACCTATATAGTAGAAATATCGTACTATATTTTATCAAAACTACTTATTGTTTGAAAATATACAAGAATTTTGCGAAAATAAAGTTAAATGTTGGTTTCTTAACCAACAAATCTTACGCTAATAACAAATTGAAGGATTTAATGAAAATTCGCTACCAAAACACACTTACTGCGTCCAGATTTGTTTCTTACAAGCATGCATCATATTTCTACAACAAATGCAAAAATGAGTTAACGAATTTGTTCTACGAAAATTAGCTAAAAATTATGGACCGTTAAACTATAAACTTCACTAAACCTACAGCGAAATCATCAGCTTAACTAAACCGACAGCCAAAGCATCAGAGAAATGGTCTATTTGATATAAATTTTCTGTAAATATTTTAGTGAAATGAAGGACAATGACGGTTGAATCTGAAACTTAAGGGTTCGCAGAACACTCCTCTTGCAACATTTTCTTTTCACAATCCGTATTTGTTTCACGTTCTCTGCCTAAACATTGCCAATTTTGACGTTTCAAATTTCGGGTTTGACGTTTTGAGGAAAACTCCAAAATTCGTTTCTTTAGATGCTCGTAACTTTTTGTCTTTAAACTTAAAGAACTAAATTTTGGTACATGATTCACCCTTTATAATACAAATACGAGTACCAAATTTGGTTGCCTTTACTTTGTTATTTCCGGAGATATAAATTTTTTTAGAAAGAAAACACAAAATTTTCCGGGAAAACCTGGGCAGATTTTCCTGGGTAACGAACTTATCCAAGACACTTACAAAAGAAAGGTATCCACCGAATTTTATCAAGACCGGCCCATTATTTTTTGCGTTATCGGTGTGATATATATATATATATATATATATATATATATATATATATATATATATATATATATATATATATATATAACATATAAATATTCAAACCGACCCCGGATATGTTTTCTAGGAGGCCTAATTAGCGCTTATTTTAAGAAATTTTTTTACATTCATAAGTCGGGATCTCCTCATTAGTGAATTTTTTTAAAGAAAATTCACTAAAAAAAGAAAATTTGTATCACCAACGACTTATGGGCAACCCTGTGAATGTAGCGGTTTGCTAAAGATGTAGCTCAAGACACCCTATAATTAATGTATACAACTTTTTTCCTATCTTTTATAATAAGGGATATTGAGCCTGTTTGATTTTTTACGAAAATTTTACAAAACTTATATATAATTAAATGATAAACTCTATAGCTAAGACTACTGCCAAAGCATTAGAGAAAGGGTCTATTTGAAATGTATTTTCTGAACATATTTTAGTAAAATGAAGGACAATGACGGTTGAAGCTAAGACTTCAGGCTTTGTCAAACATTCTTCTTTAGACATTTTCTTTCCATAGCTCATATTCGTTTCAGGTTCTTTGCCTAATTGTTGCCAATTTTGACGTTTGAAATCGCGACTTTGACGTTTTGAGGAAAACCCCAATTTTTTTTTAAATGCCTATAACTTTTTTGTCTTTTAGCCTGCAGAGCTAAATTTTGGTAGCTAATTTACCTGTAGTGACATAAATCGGCCTGCTAAACTTGGTTGCTCTTACTTTGTTATTTCTGGAGATATGATTTTCTTTCAAAAGAAACACAAAGTTTTTCGGGAAAGCCTGGGCAGATTTTCACGGCTAACGAACTTATCCAAGACACTTGCAAAAGGAAGGTACTTACCAAATTTAATCAAAATCGGCCTATTCTTTTTTGAGTTATCGGTGTGATACATACATACATACATATATATATATATATATATATATATATATATATATATATATATATATATATATATATATATATATATATATATATATATATATATATATATATAAACATATAAAAATTGAAAGTGAACCCGGATATGTGTTGTAGGGGGCCTAATTAGCGCTCATTTGAATTTTTTTTTTCAAAATTTAAAAGTCGGGATCTCTTCATTAGTGAACTTTTTTTAAAGAAAATTCACTAAAATTATAGAAATTATTTAACTCGTCTAATACGAACTACACGTAATAATTACTATCAGAATGAATAATTGAAGGCAGGTAAGGATTATCGTAAACTTTAAATTACAATTAATGAGGCTACATATAGTAGAAAGGTAGGAGTCAACATTAAAATACATTCAATTATGACTGAGAATGAAACAGTACCGACAGATAGTAGCAATATTGCGAATATATTTGATGAACATTTTGTCGTAGTATAAAAAACTTCTGGACGCAGCAAGTGCGTTATGGTACTGAATTTTCATTAAAATGTTTTTAATAGATAACATGTTTTTTTAAGAAAGCAGGCATCAATCTATATAGTAGAAACAATATGCCATGTTTCATCAAAGTAACTTTATTGTTTGTAAATGTACAAAAATTTCCGAAAGTAAACTTAAATTGTTCCCGAAAAAACTGGTTTCCTGGTCAACCTTATAGGTTAATAGCAAATTGAGCTATTCAAATTTGAAGCATTTAATGAAAATTCGCTACCATAACGCACTTGCTGCGTCCAGAATTTCTTTTCTTACAAACATGTATTATACTTCCATTTTTTTTTTTCGTAACTTGCATAATACGGATATATTGAGCTTTAATGATTTTTTACGAAAATTTTACGAAAATGATATACCATTAAACGATAAACTCTATAGCCAACACTACTGCCAAAGCATCAGAGAAAGGGTGTATTTTAAATTCATATTCTGGGAATATTTTAGTAAAATGAAGGACAATGACGATTGAAACTAAGATTTCAGGCTTTGTAAAGCATTCTTCTTGAGACATTTTCTTTCCATATCTGATATTCATTTCAGGTTCATTGCCTAAATATTACAAATTTTGACGTTTGAAATCGCGACTTTGACGTTTTGAGGAAAACCCAAATTTATTTTTCTTTAAATGCCTGTAACTTTTTGCCCTTTAACCTACAGAGCTAAATTTTGTTAGGTAGCCTACCTATGATGATACGAACCCGCGTACCAAATTTGGTTGCCCTTATTTTATTAATTCCGGAGATATAAATTTTTTTCGAATGAAAACTCAAAATATTCCCGGAAAAGCTTGTCCGATTTTCCTGACTAACAAACTAATCCAAGCCATTTACAAAAAGAAGGTATTTGTCAAATTTTATCAAAATCGGCCCTTTATTTTTTGAGTTATCGGTGTGATACACACACACACACACATACACACACACACACACAAATATATATATATATATATATATATATATATATATATATATATATATATATATATATATATATATATATATATATATATATATATATATATATATATATATATATATATATATATATATAAACATATAAGAATTGAAACTAACCCCGGATATGGGTTCTAGGTGTCCTAGTTCGCGCTCATTTGCAAAAATTTTTTCAAAATTCAAAAGTCGGGATCTCCCCATAAGTAAATTTTTTCTACGAAAATTCACTTATTTAGTTTTGAACAATTTCATTATGGTATTGCGATGTTGAAAATAAGCCTAAAACTATTCCCCCACTCGAAGGTAAAATTTAACTCTGAGTGATTTTCAACAAAATCACCATAATCACCCGTTCTCAAGTTACCACGCCGAATATTAACTTAACTACAGATGTAGAGACTACTTTCATTTTACGTAAGGGCAACAACAGTTATGAATGTATTATATTATAAACCGTATTTAAAATAATTGTTATTATGGTAATAATTATAGATGTTGTATATTTTCTAGATTTCTATGTTAGTGAATTTTCTTCAGGGGTTAGTTTAATTTTTTAGTGAATTTTCGTAGAAAAAATTCACTAATGGGGAGATCTCGACTTTTGAATTTTGAAAAATTTTTTGCAAATGAGCGCGAACTAGGACTCCTAGAACCCATATCCGGGGTCAGTTTCAATTTTTATATGTTTATATATATATATATATATATATATATATATATATATATATATATATATATATATATATATATATATATATATATATATATATATATATTATATATATATATATGTATCACACCGATAACTCAAAAAATAATAGGCCGATTTTGATAAAATTTGGCATGTACCTTTCTTTTGTAAATGGCTTGGATAAGTTCGTTAGTCAGAAAAATCGGACGAGGTTTTCCGGAAAAATTTTGAGTTTTCTTTTGAAAAAAATTCTTATCTCAAAAAGTAATAAGGCGATTTTAATAAAATTTGGCAGGTACCTTCCTTTTGTAAATGGATTTGACGAGTTTGTTAGTCAAGAAAATCTGATGAGGTTTTCCGGGAAAATTTTGAGTTTTCATTGTAAAAAAATTTTTATCTCAAAAAATAATTGGCCGATTTTGATAAAATTTAGCATGTACCTTCCTTTTGTAAATGGTTTTGATAAGTTTGTTAATCAAAAAAATCGGACGAGGTTTTCTGGAAAAAATTTGAGTTTTCATTTTTAAAAAAATTTTATCTTAAAAAATAAAAAATCTATGATAACCAAATTTGGTAGGTAGGTTTACGATATTAAAAGTAAACTACACACCAAAATCTAGATTTCTATGTTACAAGAAAAAAAAGTTATAATAAAATATTTTGTGCCAGATCATTTCTATGAAAATTCACTACCATAACGCACTTGCTGCGTCCAGGCTTTTTTTAATATGTTTATATATATATATATATATATATATATATATATATATATATATATATATATATATATATATATACATGTATATATATATATATATATATATATATATATATATATATATATATATATATATATATATATATATATATATATATATATATATATATATATATACATGTATCACACCGATAACTCAAGAAATAATGGGCCGATTTTGACAAAATTCTGTGAGTAAATTCTTTTTGCAAGTGGCTTGGATAAGTTTGTTAAACAGCAAAATCTGACAAGTTTTCCGGAAAAATTTTACGTTCTCTTTTAGAAAAAAATCATATATCCAGAAATAACAAGGCTATGGCAACCAAATTTGGCAAGCTGGTTTATATTGTAAAAACCAAAGACTGCACCAAAACTAAAGGTTCCAAGTTGAAATAAAAAACAGTTATAGGCACTTAATAAAGAAAAATTTTAGTGCCACTAAAAGTCAGACAAGACGTAATACCAAAATATTGTATGTATTAAACAAAATTTATTAAATATAACAGACAACTTTTATTTTTTCATGGCGCAAAAAGTTTAAGAGGTACCAGGAAGATTCCTTTGAAAATTTTATAATTTTTCTCCTGTAAATATCAAACTGGAGATTAGAAACGTGACAAATAGTATAACTATTGTGGTTTATGAATGGTAAATATTGCATAAAATGTACATTATGATATCTTTGATTTATGCTACGCTTCTGATTTGTTAAAATAGTTGCAAAATCTGTCTCTAAAAACCTTACATATTACAAATAAATAACTTAAGACCATTATCGGTTATCTACCTTTCATTGCAGACACTGATAGAAGGCTTACAGGAATGTAATTGTTAGATGCATTACTGATCAGCGAAGGGGCGCCGGTACAAATCTCACGCTGACTGAATTTCTCTTTTTAGTGAATTTTCTTAAAAAAATTCACTAATGAGGAGATCCCGACTTTTGAATTTTGAAAAAATTCCTTCAAATGAGCGCTAATTAGGCCCTCCAGAAAACATATCCCGGGTCAGTTTCAATTTTTATATGTTTATATATATATATATATATATATATATATATATATATATATATATATATATATATATATATATATATATATATATATATTATATATATATATATATATATGTATCACACCGATAACTCAAAAAATAATGGGCCGATTTTGATTAAATTTGGTAAAAAAATTCCCTTTGCAAATGGCTTGGAGGAGTTCGTTAGCCAGGAAAATCTGCCCAGGTTTTCCCGGAAAATTTTGTGTTTTCTTTCGAAAAAAATTTATATCTCCGGAATTAACAAGGTAAGGGCAACCAAATTTGGCACGCAGGTTTACATTCTTATAGGTAAGTTCCCTACCAAAATTTAGCTATGTAGGTCAAAAGGCAAAAAAGTTATAGGCATTTAAAGAAAAATAAATTGGGGTTTTCCTCAAAAGTGGCGATTTAAAATGTCAAAATTGGCAACATTTAGGCAAAGAACTTGAAGCTAATACGGGCTATAGAAATAAAATGTCTCAAGAAGGATGTTTTACAAACCCTAAAGTCTTAGTTTCAATCGTCATTGTCCTTCATTTTACTAAAATATTCCCAGAAAATTTATTTCAAATAGACCCTGTCTCTGATGCTTGGCAGTAGCCTTAGCTATAGAGTTTATCGTTTAATGGTATATAGTTTTTGTCGAATTTTCGTAAAAAATCAATAAAGCCCAATATATCCGTTATTATATAAGATATGAAAAAATTTTGTATATATTAATTATAGGGTGTCTTGAGCTACATCTTAAAATAATATTTCTACAATCACAGGATGGCCCATAAGTCGTTGGTGATACAAATTTCCATTTTTTTTAATCAAACACGCCTTATGTTATTGTATTTTTGCATTTTCCATCGAAATATAATGCATGTTTGTAAGAAAAGAAATTCTGGACGCAGCAATTGCGTTATGGTAGCGAATTTTGATCAAATGTTTCATATTTGAACAGCTCAATTTGCTATTAACCTATAAGGTTGACCAAGAAACGTGTTTTTTCGGGAACACTTTAAGTTTACTTTTGGAAATTTTTGTACATTTTCACACAATAAAGTTATTTTGATGAAACAAGGCACATTGTTTTTACTATATAGGTTATACTGGTAACCAAATTTAATGCCTGCTTTCTTAAAAAAAAACACACATATTTGTTATTAAAAACATTTTTATGAAAATTCACTACCATAACGCACTTGCTGCGTCCAGAATTTTTTAAACTCTTTTTCGTCTTTGATTTAATTTTAACGTTATCTGATCAGATTGTTAATTCTAATATTTTGTTAGCGACTTTTTGTTGAAAATGAAAGATAAGCACTTTTAATACTTTTAACTCAAGTTGAATAGCAGCTGTTGTTGCCCTTAGTTGGAAAAACCGTTCCACAGTTAGCATAGACGTAGAGATGTGACAGAATAGATTGTTTTCTTCTCTACAACCGAATTAAATTTTTACTGCATCCACACACAAAATAATTTTGTCTGTGAAGCCACAGAAAAAGTATCTAGTTCTGTATTTAGATCAGATTTTGAATATTTTAAAATTTATTCAATTTACTTCTATTAGCTAATTTTTATGTACAAAATGTTCTTTTAATAGCGAAATTTCTTACAATGAGTTTAATGAATTTTCTTTGAAGAAATATTTGTTGCGACTTTTTGTATGAAAAATTATTCAATTGATGGAACATTTTTTAAAAGAAATTTGTTCAAAATTTAATTGATTTTCGTGCAAACAAATTGATTTATTTTCAATTTTAATTATAAATAAGGTATATAATTTGAATTTTGTGTATTCTTTTAGCAAAATTTGGTGTAAAAGATATTTAGCCAGTTTTCGCAGAAATTTTTTTGTGCTTCGTAGAAATGATTTTTTGTAAGATATGTTTGTGAAATTTTGGTAACTAATGATAAATGTTTCATAAGTTATTATAAAAAATATTTACGGATTTTCTTGAAAAATTGTTTGCAAATTTTCATGAAATTATTGTTGTGTCGTTGAAAAAGTTTTCTGGAAAATTATATTTTGGTAGGTGGGTAAATAACTTGAAATGGTTCTTTGGCCAGGAAAATGGAACCAGTTTTTTAATTTATTTAATCTATTTTTATTAGCGCATTTTCTTGTACAAAATGTTTTTTTAACGGCGAATTTTGTAATAAATGAGTTTAATGAATTTTCTTTAAAGAAACATTTGTTGAGAATTTCTGTAGGAAAAATTATTCAATTGATGTAAAAATTTTTAAACGAAATTCGTCGAAAATAAGGTTTTGATGGATTTTCGTGCAAACAAATTATTTTATTTTCAGTTTTAATTACAGATTAGGTATATAATTTGAATTTCATGTATTCTTTTAGCAAATCTTTGTGTAAAAAATATTTAGCCAAATTTCGTGCTTGCTTTCATTAAAAAATACATATTTTCCATTAAAAACATTTTTATGAAAGTTCACTACCATAACGTGGTTGGCGCGACCAGACTTTTTTTGGTATTATGCTTTGTTCAATAAAAATTGTTACTGAAGGTATGTTAACTTTCCACAGCATTCAACGGCAGATAACATTTTTCTAAAAACCTACATTTAGATCACAACGTTGTTCCATCTGTAAGATGATCTATTAATACATTTTTCTTCCAAGACTATTAAAATCCTCCAAAGGCAGTTAGAAATATAGCGTTCAGGCTTGATCTGGAAACCCTCTTTCCAGAAACATATGAAATATATACAGATGGTTTCAAAATGGATAGAAAACCGGCTGTGCTTGTTACGATCCTATTGCCAATAAACAAACAATGCTTTGTCTAGAAGAACACACGTCCATATATACGGCGGAACTTATTGCAATAAATGAAGCCCTTCAATATATTGAGAAGAAACAAATAAACCAAGCCATAATTATAACATATAGTAAAAGTGCCGTTCAGAAAATCCAGAATGTATGTTTTTACCGCATAGGGAATTATCTAAT
The DNA here is from genome assembly GCA_964006375.1 of Tillus elongatus. Taxonomy (NCBI): domain Eukaryota; kingdom Metazoa; phylum Arthropoda; class Insecta; order Coleoptera; family Cleridae; genus Tillus; species Tillus elongatus. The sequence continues at coordinate 158,380,814 of OZ023265.1, forward strand.
TCAGTTAATTGTTAATAAAATACATTCTATGAAAAATAGTGGCCAACTTGTAACTATAGCATGGTTAAAGGGTCATTGTGGCATACAGCACAATGCGACTGTTGATGAAATTGCGAAGATGGCGGTAGATAGCGGAGAGAAGGCAGAATACAAAACTCCATATTCAGATTACTATAGTATGATTACAAAACACAAAATACGTATAACTTCGGGACGCAGCAAGTGCGTTATGGTAGTAAATATTTATTAAATTCTTTAAATTTGAATAACTCAATTTTCTATTAACTTAAAAAGGTTAATTTTGGTATGTAGTAAGGTCTTTCCTAAGGGAATATAACTACCAAATTTAATTAAAATAACCTTGTAATTTTCGGAGAAACAATTTTTTTCCAAAGAAAATTTAAAATTTGAATAACAAATTTGCTATAAACTTATAAAGTTGAATTTTAGTATGTAGTAAGGTCCCTCCCAAGGCAACATATCCATTAAATTTCATTAAAACAGCTTTGTAGTTTACGGAAAAAAAAATTTCGAAAAGAAACTCAAAATTTTTCTGGAAAACCCCGTCCGAGTTTCCTGGCTAACGAACTCATCCAATCCATTAATAAAAGAAAGGCTCTTTCCGAGTTTCATCGAAATCGGTTAATTATTGTTTGAGTTGTCGGGTATATATATATATATATATATATATATATATATATATATATATATATATATATATAAATTGAAACTGACCCCGGATATGGATTCTAGGGTCCTAGTTCGAACTAATTTGAAAAACTTTTTGCAAAGTCTCACCATCGATACCTCTCTAGTAGTGAATTTTTTAAAATAAAAATTCACTAAAAAGACAGGAAAAACTATGGCAAATAAAATATACGTCTGATAAAGCTGGGGAAATGTATAAGTGTATTCAGCCGGAACTCCCCTCCAAATCGTGGTTTTATTATGGAAACTTCTCAAAAGAGGAAATAAAAACTATATGTCGTTTAAGAACTAATCATGCGTTATGTCCAGCATATTTGTTTAAAATTAGATTAAAAGACAGTCCACATTGTGAGTGTATGGAATATGGAGATATCGAACATGTCATGTTATCATGTATATTGCGAAAAGACGAAATAGAAAAAATTTCGTTAATTATCCAAAAACTTTCTATACATAAACCCTTTAACCTAGCTCAACTATTAGCCACAAATGATATAGAGATATTTAAGGCTTTAAACAAACATATCAAAAATATGAAAATCAAAGTATAGAGTACAAACCTAGTGGCAACTTTCCTAAATTTGGAACTAGGATTTTCTTTGTCTCAGTACTTAGCGACTTTTAATTTCGTTCTTAAATTTAATACAAATAATAATAGACATACTTATTTTAAGTAAGGCCTGTTTGTTTGTTTGTTTGTTTTGTTTATTTAACATCGGCCTATTTCGGCGACTATGGCCAATCACCGACACCAGGGAGCAGTTTCACCTCACTATCCTGGAATTTTTTTTGACCCCCTGCCTTTATGTAAGGCGGGTATGGATCTTTAACGTGCCCAACGTCTAATGAACACGAGACCGACGGCTTTACGCCCCCTCCGAATGGCGGAACGTGCAGACCTTCAACTTGCTGAAATACAATGCCAGAACCTCGGTTGACGTTAATTTTACAGTTTGTACTGAAAAAGTGAAAGGCCTGTAAAGTGGAATAATTGTAATTAGTCAATAGTTAATAAGTTCCTATTTTCTTTCCTAGTGTTTAAAACCTTCTTATAGTGGCTCAGTCTGTGATGTTGAAAGCTCTGAAGAGCCCCAGTAGCGTATGCGTGCCCCTCTAGTCAACCATCTCCTCACAATCTTTTTATGTAATTAAAAAATGTCTCTTAAGAGAAAAAAAAATAGAAAAAAAAACGAGAGAGAAAAAAAAAGTCTGGACGCAGCAAGTGCGTTATGGTAGTGAATTTTCATAGAAATGATCTGGCACAAAATATTTTATTATAACTTTTTTTTCTTGTAACATAGAAATCTAAATTTTGGTGTATAGTTTACTTTTTATATCGTAAACCTACCTACCAAATTTGGTTATCATAGATTTTATATTTTTTAAGATAAAAAATGTTTTCAAATGAAAACTCAAAATTTTCCCGGAAAACCTCGTCCAATTTTTCTAGATAACGAACTTGTCAAAGCCATTTACAAAAGGAAGGTACATGCCAAATTTTATTAAAATCGGCTTATTACTTTTTGAGATATGAATTTTTTTCAAATGAAAACTCAAAATTTTCCCGGAAAACCTCGTCCGATTTTCTTGACTAACAAACATGTCAAAGCCATTTACAAAAGTAAGGTATGTGCCAAATTTTATTAAAATCGGCTTATTACTTTTTGAGATATGAATTTTTTTCAAATCAAAATTTTCCCGGAAAACCTCGTCCGATTTTCCTGACTAACAAACATGTCAAAGCCATTTACAAAAGGAAGGTATGTGCCAAATTTTATTAAAATCGGCTTATTACTTTTTGAGATATGAATTTTTTTCGAATGAAAACTCAAAATTTTCCCGGAAAACCTCGTCCGATTTTCCTGACTAACGAACTTATCCAAGCTATTAACAAAAGAAAGGTACATGCCAAATTTTATCAAAATCGGCCTATTATTTTTTGAGTTATCGGTGTGATACATATATATATATATATATATATATATATATATATATATATATATATATATATATATATATATATATATATAAATATATATATATATATATATATATATATATATAAACATATAAAAATTGAAACTGACCCCGGATATGGGTTCTAGGGGTCCTAGTTCGCGCTCATTTGCAAAAATTTTTTCAAAATTCAAAAGTTGGGATCTCCCCATTAGTGAATTTTTTCTACGAAAATTCACTAAAAAGAGAAAAAAAAAGTCTTAAGAGAAATAAAAGATTGCAACAGTTAAAAAATACTATATAATCAAGGATGAATACTTGTATTTAGAAGTAGCATAGAATAAATTTAAGTATGTATATTCATATACAAAAAGAAAAGTGTAAAGGTGATCTAACGACTTTAGGAAATGGTAGCAGAGGAGGGTCATAATGTGCTAATGGCTGATAAAAGCCACAGCCAGTAAACCGAAAGACACACACAGCATTCAACAAAATTGGCACATTCATAGTCCCCAGAAATACCAATATAGATCATGTACCAAATAGGAGTAATTTCACATTACACAATTTGCAACTTGTATTTTGTAAAATGCAAATATTAACAACAGCCTGCTGATATTGACATGTTTGTAACCACATGCTATTTATTATCACCGTTTGTGCATTTAAAATCAAATACCTGTTAATATTCGTGTCCGATTTATGATAAATTTCATAGTAGTTCAGGCTTGAAGAGTTTAACTGCAGATATTGAGTTGTATGAATAAAAGTGAGTATATGCTCTGACTTTTTATTAAATTTTAAGTACAAAATGTGGATACAACATATATAAGAAACTCGAAGGAAAAATTCAGCGGTTGGAAAAATAACTTTTTAATATTGATGCAGCACAGAGATTACTTTTCAGTGATTTCTCGTAGAAAAACTAGAAACAGGTAGAAACCATGTCATTAATCCCCGTTTTAATGGTGACAATTTAAATGGCAACAGTTATTTAGAACTGGTCCAAAATAATGTCGGGCCAAGTTTGGCAAAACTATATCCTGAGCAGGCAAACCCACAAGTTCTAGCGAATGTGATATGATTCCAGCAGGATGGAGGACCATCACATTACCAAATCAATGTCCGGCAGTGCCTTGACTTAATATTTCCAAATCGATGCATATAGAGAGACGATGATCGTTAGAATGGCCAGTAGTTTCAACCGATTTTACGCTATTAGACTTTTTTGAAAATAATAATTTAATAAATTTGTTAGGTAATACGAAAGATAAAGATAAAGTCACTAAAATGTCGGGCATCTATGAGATAGGTTATACAGATTGTAATCCTAAATACGTTGGGCAGACTAAGAGAACCATTGAGACTAGATTTCGTGAACATCTGGCACAATTGAGATACGGTAGTGTAGACAAGTCATGCGTGGCACAACACATTTGGGATAATAATCACCACATTAATAGAAAAAATCTGAAACTTATCCAAAATATTAGGAGATATGTGTGTGTTTTGTTTCTTTAACGTCGCCTATTTTCGCAACTACGGCCAATCACCGACGCCAGGGAGCAGTTCCACCTCACTATCCTGGAAATTTTGCTAAACCCCTGACTTTCTGTAAGGAGGGTAGGGATATTGAACGTGCCCAACATCACATGGGCACGGGACCGACGGCATTACGCTTTCTTCGAAGGGCGAAACGTGCAGACATTCAACCAGCTACAAAACAACGCCACAATCTCGGTTCATGTTAATGTTACAATATGTACTGAAAAAGTGAAAGGAGAACTGTGGGATCGAACCCAGTACCCTTCGGGTCAGAGGCCAAAGTTCTTACCTCTGAACCACCGAGGCTCTAGAAGATATGTAAATGTATGGTATGGTATACAAAACTAAACTACGCGATATACCTGCCTAAAAAGGGATAACGATTGCGTTTAGGTCGGTCACGCCTCGGATGCCGCCAAGACGTTCAAGGCATGCATTTTAAACATTCCTACATTATGTGTTTTTAGCGAATTTTCGTAGAAAAAATTCACTAATGGAAATTCAAAAGATTCATATGGGTTCTGGGAGCCTTAGTCTATATATATATATATATATATATATATATATATATATATATATATATATATATATATATATATATATATATATATATATATATATATATATATATATATACATAACAATAAACACACAGCTCTATGCCGTCAATAAACAGAACGCATTTTGCATTTTATGCGTTAAAGGAAAAACATTTCAAGTGAGATAAACAAATGAGATTATTTTAAATAGACGAAGAACACGCTAGTTACATTACCCTCGTATCTTCGCCATTGGATTTTAATAGTAATTAGAATTTATGTAATGCAAATTCAGTGAGGTAATGCAGTTAATTCCAGCTTCCCGAGAATATCAAATTTCTGCCAGGCCAGTCCATAGTATAGCAGTGGCGGCTCGTGACTTTGCGAGTGGGTGAAGCAAAATCGGCGAGGCCCCAAAGGGGGGTCCAGAGAGACAAAGACCCCCCTGCGCCGTGGATTTTTTTTTATTTTTCAAGGTCACGCGTTCTCCTGGCACTTCAGTATTTAAACGAAAAATTCATTTGTAAAAAATATAGACTTTCACAACGAATAATTTTCGGAATAATGACCAGGAATATTCGATGAGAGGACACTGTACACATACTGTACACGCACGCATACGGTAATATAATACGGCGCGTATTACTTACAAAAATCTGTTTATAGAGGGATGGAAGCATATTTTTTTCAAATTCAAGGCCATTCTCATTTTTTTATAACTTTAAATTTTATATCTAGTATTTTATTATTTTGAAATTATTATTTTAGAGGTGATAATAAACAAATAAATTCCACTTACCAATAAGAAACATGAAAAATCCAGCTTCTAAAAGTCTGTAAATGTGACACATACCAGATTATTTAACGGCACCATAGTAAAAATAAAAATACGCCTCTGACAAACCGACTCAATCTAAAGAAATGACAGAAATTAAGATTTGAAGCAGGCTCAGAAGGTTGCATCACTTTCGTGGCCCAACCTACCAGTGCGCGTACCGTTGCCATGACAACCGCCCCCTCAAGCGTCCCGAAACAGAGGCTGCATTTGTATACGAACAAATCTGGCTCAAAGTCAGTGCGCAGCTGCTTGATGCTCTACAGTTTTGCAATAAGCAAGCGCTGCGCGTTGCGGCATGTATACATTCAATTCGGTGATCAGGGACGGGCTTGCAAATTATATCGTACCACAAATTACTATAAAAATATATTATCAACTGCGCAGCGACGTAACAAAACATTTTTATGTCGTTGTACCAAATGCATTTGAAAGAATGAAAAAATTAAAATTATGGTGGACAGTGAATAAAAACGTTTAGTTTAATCGAAAAATATAGGTGAAGCAGCGCTTAGCCTGAGTCATCTGACGAGCTGCCACTGTAGTACAGAAGAAAAGCTTACCACTGATTCTCCTGGGAACGATTCCGTAAAAGTAAAGAAGTGGAGAAAGATTGCTTGCTATTATTTTTTGTTATTAGAAATTAGTCTGGTCTTAGTTTTAATAGTGTTAACATCGTAGTAGAATAATTATAATTTCATACTATACCAGGGTCATACAATATTATAAGTTATATAAAAATATTAAGTAAAAAAGTTATAAGTGTAAAAGTTTTTATAGATAATAACAAATTTTTTTTTACAGTTCAACCAAAGGCTAAGTCACTTAAGTCACTATATTTTTATCGTCGCATGATATGACATACGCTGCGTTTTTTGGCGGTTTCAATTAATTCATTCATTCTCTATCCCGGACTCCATGCAGAAGAGGGCTATACCTCGCATCGGTGACCCTACCCTCTGCTGCTAAGAAATTAGGTTTCCTCTTCCGGGCTCGCAAATACTTTTCACCAGATAATCTCTATACCTTATATACTTCACAAATAAGGCCACACCTCGAATACTGCTCCCACATATGGAGTGCCGCTGTCGCTTCTACACACGCTATCCTGGGCTTCATTCAAAAGAGAGCTATGCATCACATCGGTGACCCTACCCTCACCCAAAGGCTGCCATCCCTTGCCCACCTACGTGCCGTTGGTGACCTCTCTCTCTCTCTCTCTCTCTCTCTTTTATAGATATCTGCACGGGCACTGCTCAGAGGAGCTTTCTTCCATAGTTCCTCCACCTGCTGCCCCCAACAGATCTACCAGGAGAACAGAGCGAATGCACCTTTTTACTGTCCAGGTCACCAGACATAGAACATTTATTATGCCCGCTCTATAAGTTTCAGGTCTACTGAATTATTTTCATGACATTTAGTGGGTATTTCAAATTCCCTTATTTTTACCAGCCTTTCAGCTCGCTAGATATCGTAAAATGTGGACTATTGTTATATATATATATATATATATATATATATATATATATATATATATATATATATATATATATATATATATATAATGATGTATCTCAAGCTAGCGAGTGTCATTTAAAATTATTAAGTTGGGTGACTGGGGCTTAGGGGGTGAAAAGTAAAATTTCAAAAATACTGTTTTTGAACCTGCCCCTCGAAATCCCAATTGACCTTTTTTTTGAACCAGATTTCCTTGACAAAGAAATTATTAAGGGTGGCTAGTTTTGAAATAAAAGCATTGTATGGGTATGTAAGCTCCCCCGCACAAGTCTTAGATTTCTGGGTGCGGAGTTTGTCTACTGCGGTGTTATTATTATTATTTAGAGATGTGTGTTTCATTTCGAGTATTAGAAAAAATTACTTGTTGTTAGATACCGTTAGAAACGGGCAGTTTTGCCACTAGCCCTGCCACCCCTGAGAATTCAGTATACAGCTAGACAGTCTCAAGTTTACATTCAGAACGCACACATCGTACAGTTCAAGTCACACAAATATATTCAAACACAAACAGTGTACATTATATAATACGAACAGTATTTAATGTAATATAGACGTATAATTTACATGTATATAATAGTGCAAATTAAATAGTTAAGTGTACATACATACAAATGGTTTTAATTCAGTAATCAGTCATCATAATCAAATACATAACAAACATTCATTCTACACATACACTATACAGAAGTTTTGGTCCTTTGAGCCGTAATACATATTTTACGGTCCTTTAATTAGTGTTATTCATAAATTACGATCGGTAAGAACAATCAGTGAAGTTATTAATAAATTTAGTGAAGTTGTTGTGGTGCCAAGTTGGATATTTTAGCATACAAAGAAGAAATATTCCACGCTCAGACAAAGAAAGGGTCCAGTCCATATACAACAGGTAGCAAAGCCGAGTTCAACCACCCACCAAATGGTCATAGTTAAAGCTTAGGGTGAGTCTTCCATTGTCCGTCGTATTCCTTTATTTACACTTTTACTTTAAATTTGAATTCCTTGGTACAAGTTACCCCTTATCTTATCATGGCTACTACAATAGATTCGCTAAAGAAAAGGAGAACATTATGCAAAAGTCGTCTCACTAAATTCAACACTTATCTTAATGATACATTTCCCATATCAAAAAATAAAACAGAGTTGAGATTACGTAAAGAAAGATTTTCTGGCCTTTTAGAAGAATTTGAAGACATTCAAAGTCAGATTGAAGAAATAGACGATTCATTAGCACAGATTCAAGAAAGCATGAAATTCGAATCTGATTATTTTTCACTCTTAGCAAAGGCTGAAGATTTAATTACAGAGGGCACAACAAGTAGTGTTCCGTCAGTTTCCCCGGTTTCTAGCGACATTCACATAAAATTGCCTACTTTAAATTTACCAACGTTTGCTGGAAATTACGAAGAGTGGCTCTTTTTCATAGAAACGTTTTGTTCTGTCGTCGACAATAACACTTCACTTACGACAATTCAAAAATTTCAGTACCTAAGATCATCACTTAGAGGTGAAGCATTGTCTGTAATCACCTCACTAGAGTTGTCATCGGGAAATTACAACCAAGCACTAGAGCTGCTGAAAAACAGATTCGACAATAAAAAAATACTTATATTTAAACACATAGAACAGCTTTTCCAACTCCCGAGTGTCCAAAAGGAAGATGCATTTTCGCTTCGACAATTATTAGATTCCGTTCTAAAACATGTTAGAGCACTCAAGGTGTCATTGACAGACGATATCGTGAATAACTGGGATCTTCTTCTTATTTACATTGTAAGGTGCAGATTAGATGCTGTTACTGTTCGTGAGTGGGAAACACACTCCACTACGATTAGTGAAGACTTACCAACATTTGAAAAAATGACGAGTTTTCTGCAACAAAAGTGTCAAATTTTAGAAAGTCTGGGTAATAAACAGAAGTTGACACAGTCAAATCCAGGGTTTCATACAACATTTTCAAATAAAAAACCCATACATAAACCAACACAATCTAATTTCGACAAACAACATAAAATCCAACATTCATTTGCAGCTACTAGAGAAGGGGTTGCTAATTATAAACAATGCCCATTTTGTCAAGGCAAACATGGCATTTATCTATGTGATAATTTTTTAAAATTATCTCCAGAAAGCCGCGCTCGTGAAGTCAGTAACATGCAAATATGTTCAAATTGTTTACAGGGCGGTCATGACTTAGACAAATGCTTTGGCAAAAGATGTAGAGTGTGTGGAGAAAAGCATAATACACTTCTTCACACCAGCAGACCACAAACTACAGCAGATAAAATGACTATTCAGAATTCAAGTATATCAACACATAGCCATGTAGATGATTTTACAAACATCATTTTGTCCACAGCGTTAGTAGAAATTGTCTTTCCAAAAAGGAACATTTTTTGCAGAGTTTTGCTTGATTCAGGCTCACAATCAAATTTTTTGACCCAAGAATTGTGTGAACTTTTAGAAATAGTTCCTAAAGAGACCCGAATCCAAATTCAGGGAATAAATTCGGCCTCGTCAACAATTTCAAAGAGTGCTGAAGTAGAAATAAAGTCACGATTTACAGACTTCAAGGCAAGGTTAACATTTTTAGTAATACCAAAAATTACAGAGAATATCCCATTGATTAGCATTGACAGAAAAATAATTGAAATTCCACTTTCAATTAATTTGGCAGATCCAGAATTTTACAAATCCTCAAAAATAGACATGTTAATTGGATCTGAAATATTTTTCGAACTTTTAAGCCAAGGGCAGATTAAACTCGGTAAAAATGCCCCAGTATTCCAGAATACGCAATTGGGATGGGTTGCTGCTGGAACAGTAGACACGAACATGCCGAACGTTCACAAATCAATGTGTCACCTATCATACACTGATATTCACGACCAGATTAAGAAGTTTTGGGAATTGGAAGAAGTGGCTTTAAAAAAATCACACACTAAGGAAGAGGAAGATTGTGAAAACCATTTTCGACAAAACTTCAAGCGGTTAGATAGCGGCAGCTATGAAGTTAGACTTCCATTCAAGGACGAACCATCAAAACTGGGAGATTCAAAAAACGTAGCACTTCGCAGATTGTTGAGTTTAGAACGAAAACTTAACAATCAACCACATATAAAACAAGAGTATGTAAATTTCATGGCAGAATATCAAACACTGGGACATATGGAATTAGACAAGTCTTCAAATGACGAAAGCGAATATTTTCTACCGCATCATTCGGTTATAAAAACCGAAAGTCTTACAACCAAACTTCGAGTAGTTTTCGACGGGTCGTGTAAAACGTCGACAGGTATCTCACTGAACAATTGCCTGATGAAAGGTCCTGTCATTCAAGAAGATCTTTTTTCACAAATGGTTCGGTTCAGGATTCATAAAATTGCATTGACAGCAGATGTTGAGAAAATGTACCGCCAAGTTGTCGTACATGAATCAGCTACAAGATTCCAAAAGATATTGTGGAGAAACGATTCCTGTCATCCAGTTCAGGTGTACAGACTCAAGACAGTTACATATGGAACGTCTCCTGCACCATTCTTAGCTACGAGATGTCTCTTTCAATTAGCCACAGATGAACAGCTACGCTTTAATCATGCATCAAAGGTACTGCTGAGGGATTTCTATGTAGACGACATGCTAACGGGTGCCAACACAAAAGAAGATGCCCAAAAACTGTACATTGACTTGACAGAACTACTTGCCATTGGAGGATTCAAATTACGCAAGTGGAGGACAAATGAACCGTCTGTATTTCAAACAAGCAACACTGAAGATAATCACACTTTTGTCATAAACAATGATGAGAGCAAGACCTTAGGATTGCTTTGGAACAGCAGTCATGATTCATTTAAATTTCAAATTGACTTAAGTTTAGATTTCAGTCCAACAAAGAGAACCATATTGTCGAAAATTTCTAGAATTTTCGATCCACTAGGGTTTATTGGTCCAGTGACAACAACTTCTAAGCTGTTTATGCAAGAACTCTGGCAATCACAGGTCGACTGGGATGAAATAGTACCAGAAAACATTTCCACAAGATGGGTGAGATTCCAGGCAGAGTTGTCTTGCATAAACGAAATGGAAATAAAAAGAAGAGTAATTGTGAACGACACATTTCACAACATAGAATTACATGGGTTTTGTGACGCTTCTCAGAGAGCATATGGTGCATGCATCTACTTGAAATCACGGGACAGTAACAAACAGTTTGTCACAAAGCTTCTATGCTCTAAATCTAGAGTGGCGCCACTTAAGACAGTCAGTTTACCCAGACTAGAACTTTGTGCAGCACTATTACTTGCACAATTATACAAGAGGGTATCAGAGTCATTGGAAAAGATTATGAATTTAGACAAAGCCTTTTTATGGACAGACTCCAAGATAGTACTAGCATGGCTAGCCTCATCATCAACAAGGTGGAAAGTTTTCGTTGCAAATCGAGTAGCAGAAATTCATCAGTTAACACCAGTGACATGTTGGCATCATGTTAAAAGTCAAGACAACCCAGCAGACTTAATTTCAAGAGGTGTTATGCCTAAAAAACTGCTTGATGAAAATATATGGTGGTGCGGTCCAAGCTGGTTAAGTTTCCCAATCGACCAGTGTGAAAGTGGAGTTGATTCCGTAGATGCAGAGGTTGAAGTTGCCAAGGAGGCCAAAAAAGCGGTAACATTAAACAATACTGCCACATTTGACATTTTCAGAAGGTTTTCCACGTTGTCAAGGTTGCAAAGAGTGACAGCATTCATTTTGAGATTTGGCGGAAGAGGCTGTCGCAGCCAAACTACAATCCTGTCAGCTTTGGAGCTCAAAAATGCTCTCAACTGCCTTGTAAAATTAGCACAATCACAGTCTTTTGCCAGAGAAATTAAACATTTACAAGCAGGACATCTTGTCCACAAACAGAGTCGACTCTCATCATTGAATCCATTTTTAGACGACAAAGGAATCATCAGAGTTGGCGGCAGAATCAGAAAGGCATCTATTCCAGTCGACCAGAAGCATCCCATGGTGTTGGATGGGAAACATCCACTCACTAAACTTTTAATACAGCATGAACATACAATTTTAATGCATGCTGGACCACAAGCAGTGTTAGCCTCAATCAGAAGAAGATTTTGGCCTCTGTCAGGACGGAGATCTGTACGAGACGTAACAACAAAATGCGTCACATGTTTTAAAAACAAGCCAATTTCGTCAGATCCTTCAATGGGCGACTTACCTCAGTCAAGAGTCGAACCGTTACGCCCTTTCATAAAATGTGGAATAGATTACTGTGGGCCAATTAAAGTTAGAAAATCGCATCGGCGGGGCAGAATCAATTTAAAAAACTGCTTTATAGCTGTCTTTGTATGTTTCTCTACTAAGGCAGTACACATCGAGTTGGTGGGTGATTTGACAACGGATAGTTTTATCGCAGCCCTCCGACGATTCACGTCACGGCGAGGTTACTGCACTGACATTTATTCAGACAATGCGACAACATTTTTAGGAGCCGATAATGAATTGAAGAACACCTTTTTACTCTTGGCAGCTGAAGATCACTGGAACCAAGTGCAAGAATATGTCAACCATCGTAACATGAAATGGCATTATATTCCTCCTAGATCACCACACTTTGGAGGCTTATGGGAGGCAGCAGTGAAATCTTTAAAATATCACCTTAAAAGAGTTAGTGGAAATGGAATTTTCACATATGAAGAATACACTACACTGCTCACACAAGTTGAAGCCATATTAAACTCAAGGCCGCTTACCCCCCTTTCCAATGATCCCAATGATCTCGACGTCCTTACCCCTTCCCATTTTCTCATAGGGGACTCCCTCACTAGTATCCCTGAGCTAAATTACCAAGCTACGCCAGTCAACAGGTTGTCACGTTGGCAACAAATTCAGAATGTCAAACAACATTTTTGGAAAAGATGGTCATCTGAATATTTACGAGGTCTCCAACAACGATCCAAATGGAATGGACAACAATCAGCAGCAGTTCAAGTTGGGTCCATGGTATTGTTACGAGAGGACCATCTGCCACCCCTTCACTGGCGACTGGGTCGGATCCTACAGGTGCATCCCGGCGTAGATGGTATAGTGCGAGTGGTGACCGTTAGAACAGTAAGTGGAACTTACAAAAGAGCATTGAACAAGGTATGTATTCTACCCATTGACAAAGAGTGACGTGTTAGTGACAGTGAAGTGAAAGTTTGACTGTTCCCTCCAGTGAGACAGTCAACGAAGTACTTGTATTTGTGTATTGGCATTTCTTTTTTTTTGACATAATGTAAATAGTGTGAATATTTTTCGTAACAGTGTGTTTCATACAGTTTTGTATATAGTTTAATTTAGTTAATTTTTTATTCAAATTGTTTAGTTTGACATTTTACTTAGGTTTAGAATAAGTTATTTGTATTATTTGTTTCACAGTATTTAAACTTTAGTTTACCTATACATACATTATTTTGAAAGATTTCAGTCTTTCAAGGGCGCGGCTATGTTAGATACCGTTAGAAACGGGCAGTTTTGCCACTAGCCCTGCCACCCCTGAGAATTCAGTATACAGCTAGACAGTCTCAAGTTTACATTCAGAACGCACACATCGTACAGTTCAAGTCACACAAATATATTCAAACACAAACAGTGTACATTATATAATACGAACAGTATTTAATGTAATATAGACGTATAATTTACATGTATATAATAGTGCAAATTAAATAGTTAAGTGTACATACATACAAATGGTTTTAATTCAGTAATCAGTCATCATAATCAAATACATAACAAACATTCATTCTACACATACACTATACACTTGTGGAGCCTGAAAATGTCAGGGATTTCAATTTTAGATTTCTTCTGGATGCCCTGATATTTACATGCATTTTCGGATTAAGAGTTCATATATAAGAAATTAAATTGTGGTTTCTAAATCTTCGATTTTCTAGTTATGTTGATTTCATTTTAGTCTTCATCCGTAATTGTGTTTTGTGGGGATCCATTTAACGAAGACCGGTAATAACTTACGACAAAATTGCCTACACTAATATTCAGCAGTTTGCAACCACATACAAATCTCCTCTCCAATAATAGACGTTCTATTTTCTCTGAGACTTGTTTTGTATTAAATCGTCAGCGAAACAAACGCACAACATTGTTCTGTTTGTTAGGTTTGACAAATGGTCCTGTATTCAGTCAACGAAGCGGTGAAAATGGGATATTTGCAGCTGCTTCTTGTTAGATGACCACATGCGTAAAATATGCTACTATCTCTCAATCACCTAACCTACTGACAAAGAGCAATCTGAGTAAATTAAAAACAAATCTATTTGCGTAAATTAAAAAAAAACTCGGGACGCAGCAAGTGCGTTATGGTAGTGAATTTTTATTAAATGCTTCAAATTTAAATAACTCAATTTTCCAGAAACTTAGAGAGTTTGATTTTAATACGTAGTAAGGTCTTTTCTAAGGCAAGATATCCACAAAATTTCATTAAAATAACTTTGTTACTTTCGGAGAAAAAATTTTTTTCGAAGGAAAACTCAATTTTCCCGGAAAACCCCGTCCGATTTTTCTGGCTAACGAACTCATCCAAGCCATTAATAAAAGAAAGGCACTTGCCAAGTTTCATCGAAATCGGTTAATTATTTTTAGAGTTAGCGGTTGGATATATATATATATATATATATATATATATATATATATATATATATATATATATATATATATATATATATATATATATATATATATACATAAACATATAAAAATTGAAACTGACCCCGGATATGGGTTCTAGGGGTCCTAGTTCGCACTCATTTGAAAGAATTTTTGCAAAGTCTCACCATCGATACCTCACTATTAGTGCATTTTTAAAAATAAAAATGCACTAAAAGCCTGAACGCAGCAAGTACGTTATGGTAATGCATTTTCATAGAATCGGGCACAAAATATTTTATTATAATTTTTTTTTCTTTTAACATAGACATCTAAATTTTGGTTTATAGTTTACTTTTTATATCGTAAACCTACCTACCAAATTTGGTTATCATAGCTTTTTTATTTTTTGAGATAACAAAGTCTAGAAGCAGCAAGTGCGTTATGAATTTTCATAAAATATATTTAATAGCAAATATGTCTCTTTAATGCAAGCAGACGTCAAGTTGGTCACTGCTAAAACCTATATAGTAGAAAGAATGCACCATAAAATAACTTATTGTTTGAAAACGCACAACAATTTTTCGAAAATAAACTTAAAATGTTTCCAAGAAAACCGACGAACGTTAGGTTATATAGCAAATTGAAAATTCGCTAGCAAAACGCGCTTACTTCGTCTTGATTTTTTTTACAAACATGCATCATATTTCGATGAAAAATGCAATAAGGAATGTTAACAAAATATTGTAGATATCACCAACGACTTACGGGCCATCCTGTGATTGTCAAAATAATTTTATAAGATGCAGCTCAAGACATCCTATAATTAACGTATACAATGTTTTTCTCGTATCTTGCATAATAACAATTATATTGAGTTTTACCGTAGATATACGCCACCCTGTATACATGTAAATAGATAAAAACTGAAACTACACCAGGGTATGGATTCTGAGGCGCCTAGTTTGCACTCATTTGACGAAATATTCTTAAAATTCAAAAATCGCGGTCTCCTCAATAACGAATTTTTTTTTTTAACGAAAATTAGCTAAAAATTATAGACCGTTAAAACACTAACTTAACTGAAACTACTGCCAAAGCATCAGATTAAGGGTCTATTTGAAATGAATTTTCTGGAAATATTTTAGTCAAATAAAGGACAATGACGGATGAAGCTGAATTTTTTTTTTCTTTAAATGTCTATAACTTTTTTGTCTTTTAACGTATAGACCAAAATTTTGAGGCATATATAATATAAATACGCATACCAAATAATGGCGTGCGGTCCATGGAAGCAAGGGAAGCATTGCTTCCCTCAAAATAACGACCACATACCTACATAAAAATAATTTGTATTAAACCGCATTATTTAAAATCCATTTTGTATTTTAAATATTAAATTTTAAATTCTAAAACTAATTTATCTATTACAAATTTTAATTCGCAAGCTCACACATAATTATTTATTATGCATCATACTGTACTTGTATATGCGCTCTGCGCTCTTGGCAAGGACGTCGTCCCAGTAAACCGGTAAACCGACCGTCAACCAACAGCATGAACCTGATACTACGAGAGTGGATGCAATGACTTCAGTTAAATACACGTAGCCAGCAGGCCACATAATGAGAAACCCTTGCTCGACGCAATGTACGTGTATTTCAACATGTAGAACGTGTTGGAAGACCCGATGCACGTACAACGTGAATGTCGCTGATTATTTCGTAGAAATAAGCAGTTGACTAAGTTAAATACATTGGCATTTTATGATTATTAATATGGCTGCAACTACATCAGCTTTTAACAGCGGCGTTGGTGGGTGTGTGAATTTACAAACTTTACGAACAAGTGGTAATAATAATTGTGATTGTGTCGTGTGTTTTTTGATAACCAAAGGATTTTCAGCTTTATCGTTTGCTGAAAAACTTGCTATTATCAATAAAGGTAGGCCGAAACCTACTCTAAAAAACTCAAATACAAGAATTAAAACATGTATTGGACATTTCAACGCGGAAAAAACTTATAAACAATATGAATGGTTAACAGGAATAAACTGTTTTGTTGGCCTGGTAGTCTATTTGTGACTGGAAAGGGGGTGTGGAATAATAGTGGGTTTTCCGACTTGAATAATCTACATAAAGTAGTAAAAAGACATGTTATATCTAAAGCGCATTTACAGACCATTTTAAAATTAAGTGTCTTTGAAAAAAACGCAAATTGAACACGCCGTTGACAAGCAGATAGAAATTAGCCATCGCCAACACAATGAACTCGTTGATAAAAACAGAAACATATTAAAAAGACTTATTGATGTTGTGTGTTTTCTTGGTCAGCATGAATTGGGGTTCAGGGGTCATGACGAAACAACTACATCTGCAAATAGAGAAAACTTTCAAGACCTAGTTTCTTTAATAGCCAAATACGACATTTGTTTAAAAAATCACTTGGAACAGTCTAACGTTTTTCGCGGGACATCAAATCGCATTCAGAATGACTTAATTGCGGCTGCTGCCACTATTATTTTCAAGAGAATTAAATTTGAAATTAAACAGACTCGTTTCATTGCTATTGTTCTAGATGAAACAACCGACGTAACTAATTTAAGTCAACTATATGTAGTAATACGCCATGTAAAAATGGATGGGAGCAAGAAAGATTTTTAGACTTAAAAAATGTGACAGAAGATCGTACCGCAAACGCTCTATATAAAATTGTGCTTAATATTATGCAAGATATTGAGGAGACTGATAATAAATTAATTTCCCAAAGCTATGATGGGGCTGCTGTTATAGCCGGACATTTAGGAGGTCTTCAAACTAAAGTGCGGGAAACGTTTTCCAGTGCTCTATTTGTACACTGTTGTGCTCATAAATTAAATTTAATTTTATCCCATAAATCATATTAAAGAATGTAAGGTGTTTTTTGCTACCCTAAGTGGAATGGCTGTTTTTTTTCCAAATCTATGAAGCGCACACAAGCCTTAGACTCAATTGTTAAAAAACGTTTACCCAAAGTAGCTGCAACCCGATGGAACTACAACGGCAGAGTTGTGTGAACTATATTTGAACACCGTGAATCGTTAATTGAACTTTTTGAAAACATAATAGAAAATAGCAAAAATTGGGATGCAGAAAGAATAAATAGTTCTAGAGGATTTTTGGATGGTTTGAAAAGAGACTTTAATTTTAATTTTTTACTTAATATATTTTCGGAAATATTTCCGTTTTCAGATAATGTATTTAACATATTGCAATGTAAAACAAATCACATTGGTTTTTGCCTGAAGAAAATTAGTGAATTTAAATCCATTATAATTCAAAAAAGGAATGAATTTGATAAGTTCTGGAAAAAACAATGGAATTAGGAAAAGTGAGCCACGAAGAAAGCGTCTGCGCACTGATAATGTGGGAGACCTTCAAACTTCTTATCGCCGCCTTTTCTGCAAAATCATAGATCAAATTCAGCAGCAAATTAACTGCAGATTTGATCATCTCAGTGACCTGAAATTTCTTGAATTGTATAATTTTGGCGGATTTGTAGGGATACCTTTCCCAGAAGATTCATTCAAATCATTATTCCACCATTATGGACATTATTTTGACAAAACCTTCTTACGATCAGAACATACAGTCATTTATGAAACCGATGTTATTGACACAAAAACGAACGCGAATGAACCTTTAACTTTCTTAAAAGAATAAAAATTGGAAAATGCATATTCTGAAGCGTCCAAATTATGTGAATTAGTATTAACAATTCCTGCTACTGTAAAACGAAATTATTCTACATTGAAACGTATCAAGAGTTTTGTTAGGAATTCAACAGGACAGGAAAGACGTTCCCAAATTTCAATTTTGTCAATTGAAAATAACTTCGTCGAGGAAATGTCCCAGAATCCACAGTTTTATGACATTATTAACGAATTTGCCAAAAACGACAGAAGAATTGAGTTACACTACAAATAGGTAAGTTTCTGAAAATTTCTTCCCTTATTTAAAATGTCACCACACGCCCCTGATACCAAACTACGTTCCCCTCATTCAGTTATTTCCGGAGATATATAAATTTTCTTAAAGAAAACACAAAATTTTCCTGGCTAACGAACTTATGCAAGCTACTTGCCGAAGAAAGGTGCTTGCCAAATTTGATCAAAATCGGCCTATTATTTTTTGAGGTGTGATATATATATATATATATATATATATATATATATATATATATATATATATATATATATATATATATATATATATATATATATATATATATATATGTATATATATATATATATATATATATATATATATATATATATATATATATATATATATATATATATATATATGTCCTAATGGGCCAAGTTCGCGCTTATTTGAAGAAATTTTTTAAATTCAAAAATCGCCATCTCATCACTAGTGAATGTTTTAAAGAAAATTCACTAAAATTGGTATATGCTTTTCGCAAGACTGACAAACTGACAAACCAGTTAAAGTACTATTCTAATGATTATTTTTCAAGTGCGTAAGAAAAATCTATAAAACGACGTTTTTCTACAAAACTATAGTGAGTGACCAAATTATTAGTTACATGTGTAAAAATTTCATTTTCATCAGTTTGAAGTGATATAACGTTCTAAGATAGTGGTCATATTATACTTTTTCGGTAAATTATTTATTCCTTGTACAATTAAGAATATTCATATTTCTTTTAAATCAGTAATTATAAAAAAATCAAAGTACAAAATATTTAGTACCATCTCTTAGTACTTAGTAGATCCTCCATTGGCATCAATTACAGCTTGAACCCTTTTTGGCGTGCTCTGAATACATTTTTTTTACATTTTCTTTTAATTCTTCATCATGATCAAACTTTAGTCAATGCCTCTATGAGATTTTGCTTGTTTTTGGTGTTTTCTTTCGATATTTCCCATTTCAGGAATTCCCAGGAATTATCGATGGGGTTCATGTTTGGCGAGTTGCCGGGCCAAGGCAAAACTTTGATATGTTTTTTCTCTAAGAATGCTGTTACTGATTTAGCTTTGTGACAAGGAGCGCAATCATGCATAAAAGTGTATTCAGAAGGATTAGCAAACCAATCTCTGATCTGAGGAATCCGTCTTGTCTCCAATACTTTTTTGTACTGCTCCTGTTTCATCATGCCCTCCACTATGTAAATGCGTCCTGTACCTCTTCCACTGATAACTGACCATACCATAATCTTCAGAGGATTTTGACAGTCTCGACGACACAGTCAGGGCGGTATTTCTCATCCTGTATTCGCCGAACAAATGAAGATTTATCCATCATCATGTCAATGTGAGATTCGTCTGAGAAGCAAACCTTGAACAAAATGAAAATATTAAATACAAATGGACCACAGTGATTAAAATATAACTGAAAGAGCCAAAATTAAGGATAAAAGGGAAATATTCACATTTTCCCAGTCTGCAACCGTCATGTATCGATGTTGCTTAGCCCATGCCAAACCTTTAATCTTCATGGCCGGAGTCAGTTTTGGTTTCTTTGCTGGTCTGCAGCATTTGAATCCCATTTCTACAAGGCGACGCCTAGTTGTTTTGATAGAAATGGTAATGCGGGCTTCATTTATAATTTTCGTCAACTCCTTCGTACACTTTCTCCTGTTAGCCAGGCAAATGTTACCTATTTTTCGGATATCTCGAGGCGTAGTGAGTCGCTTACGTCCACATTTTCCAGTTCTCTCTTCACCGTCATCACATTCACATCTGTAAGTGAAGCAATGTTTCTTTGGGAATAATTTGAATGCTTCAATAACGCAGAAATTTCTGAAATCTTTTCTGGGAGAATATCTTTGTTTTTCCCATTTTCCACAAAAAATTCGAAATATTAATAATTGAATGCACTATATTTACACAGAACTACACTTTTAGAATATTATTTCAAAACAATATAACCTCAAAATGCAATTTTCACATTTGACACAGAAGTGACAGATATAGATCTACAACTCCACTCTTATGTCATCAATCAGTGTTACCACAGCAAAAAATGTCAAAGGGTATTGTCAGGATTATAATACAAAAATATCTCGCAGAAGAAATAAATTTATAGGTGTACTAATAGTGTTTGAATGTTAATTATTAAGAAAAACTACAGTGTAACTAATAATTTGGCCACCCACTGTATATATTATAGCAAAAGAACAATAGCCTGAATGTCCCCCAAATCCTCATGTCAAATTTAATGTAGACGACAAACATGAACCACATTTCACCCCTTGATCTAAAAAGATTGTATCCCCTAATGGCGTAATTTTAACATTTGAATATTGGCAAACACTAAAGAAATATTTACTTAGGGGAAGTGTCGTTAACAATAATATCTGTGAACGAAATTGCTCAAAGCAAATTCAATTTCACTCGTAGGACGGAAAAAATTACTAAATAAATTTCTGGGCCATAACGTACATACGTATAAAATGATAAAATGATTACTTCGTCTAATCAAATACTAGGATCGAGAGTGTTCACAAATGGGGTAAGTTCTTTGTGTGAATAATTGAATATTCCATTCATTATACATAAATTGTTTCAGTGGTCCTTTTACAAATGTCCTCATTTTGTGGAATTCAGTATTATTTCGAATAATATCAGATATAACTACCTAAAATCGGTTTATTGTAGTTGTTAATGCGTTATTTAGACTTCCTATTAACTTTCGTATTTACAGAGACCGTTCCCAAAATAAACGGCACACAGCCGGCAGCGTTTATGTAATTTGAGCAAAAAAAAAAGTTTCTATTAAATAGGTCCGGACAACCTTTGTTTTCAAGGCTCTTGCTCTTCATAAATGTTACTAATATTTGAATTTAGCTGGGTTTGGTTATTTTATAAAAACTTCAGAAAGTTTTGCTAATAGAGAGCTAAACGAGCGCAAATTGTGGCCCCTAGAGCCCAAAATAAAGGTCCGATTAAATTTGTATATGTTTTTACATATTAGTGAATTTTTAGTGAATTTTCTTTAAAAAAATTCACTAATCAGGATATCCCGACTTTTGAATTTTGAAAAAATTTCTTCAAATGAGCGCCAATTAGGCCCCTTAAAACGCATATCCAGGGTCAGTTTTAATATATATATATATATATATATATATATATATATATATATATATATATATATATATATATATATATATATATATATATACAGGGCGATGCATTGAAAACGAAACAGGCCGATTTGCGTCCAGAATTTTTTTTTTAAGAAACGCTGAAACACGTCAATTTTAATATTGAGGGGGACATGTTTTGACATAAAACTCAACTTTGTCACATCAACTCCTTAAGGGTGGTGATAACAACCCTTATATTTTAAGTAGGGGGCATGGGTCAAGTGTTACATCGTTTGAAAGCTCTTTCTTTTCTCAATTCAACACTTTATTTTTTTTGGAAGCTTTATCAACTCGTTTAAAAATTATTCACAGTTGGAATTGCAAGAACGTATTTCATTCATTGTGATAAGAAATGCACTGATTAGTCAATTTTTCGTTAAAAAAACTAAAAAACAAAACCAAACGTTCAAAAATGTTTATTCAGTTAAGTAAGTGTTCAAATTGTTGACCACCAGCTTCCATACAAAAGTACAAATTTTGTTCAAAACGAGCTCTGACATTCTGGAGCATTTGTGGAGTTATGAGATGGCATTCTATAACAATGCGTCGTCGTAATTCTTCCAGAGACTTCTGTTCTGTTGCGAAAATTCTGCTCTTTAAATGGCCTTATAGAAAGGAGTGTAAAGGAGTTAAATCCGGTGATCTTGGGGGCCACTCAATAGCACCTCTACGCACAATCCATTGCTCCGGAAACTCTCTGTTCAAAACTCCCTAACACGTTGTGAAAAATGTGGAGAAGCTCCAACTTGTTGAAACACTAATTGATTTTCTTGATAGCGATCATCATTTTCAACAATGTCAATTAGTAAGGGTAAACGATATCTTATAGTAACTCCAAATACGTTTCGTCACTTAAATTGCCATAAAAAAAATGGTCCGATTAAACGGTCTCCAAAAATGCCAGTCCAGACATTAAATTTCTGTGGAGTTTGCGTGTGGACTTCGTGAAAATTTTTTGGATTATTATCTGCCCAATAACGACAATTATGACGATTGACTGTAGAGTTGAATAAAAACGTACATTCGTCTGAAAAACAGATATTGAACAGAAAGCTCCTGTTATTAGCTATTCGTGCAGTCATAACTTCACAAAACTCCAGCCGCCGATCAAAATCATCTTCATCTAGTTGTTGTACAAGATGAATTTTATACGGGTGAAATTTATGATGCTTCAATATTCGCTGAGTAGCTCCCTGACAGCTGCCAGTACCGATCCGAATGATGTGTTGCTGGAGGCCGCCTCTGTGTCTAGGAAGTCACTCAGCGCTACTTCCCTGTTCTCTAGCGTGTTCTCCAGTTTTAGCACCAGTTGGTGCAGTGCTGTTTCTGTTAAGATTCCTGCTCTGTTTGGATATTGTCCGCAGTGTGGTGGATATGCTTCCAGTACACCAGCCCTAATGTGCCGGTCAAGTCGTTTTTCCATTGTTTTGAGCGGAAGGGACATGAGGCTTATTAGCCTCAGGGACGTTGCCTGGTCTTTTGGACGCCACGGCTTAGGAACGAATACAACCTTGGCCAGTCTCTATGCCCTCGGAATATACCCGAGAGCCAGACTGGCCCTCATAATGAGAGTAGGCGCCGGCGCCAGTATATCAATACCCTTTGGTGTCGAGCATGGTGGGCATTATCCTGTTAAATCCCGAGAATTTGTATGGCTCAAATCTGTTTATGGCCCATCTAACTTTGCTCCATGTATCCACCTTTTTGGCGACTGTCAACTCACTCTACTCTAGATGCTCGCCAATACGGCGCCTCTATCTCCAAGTCTTCCCAGTTCGGAGGTGATTAGTTTATTATGTTGCATCCGGGGAAGTGCATCTGTAGTATAATTTCCATAGTTTCCTTCCCGTCCCGTAGATGTTTTGAGTCCGCTAATGTTGATCTGAGTGCCCTTGGACAGGATTTTGTGTAATCGAGCACTCTCAGATGTGTTCTCCACATATTCGCAGTGACTCCTCCACGACTCCTTCTTGGTGTCTCTCAATCTTTTCTTATAGCTCGTTAGGGCATATTTGCACTCATCCCATGCCACAGACCTTTTGGTCACGTAGAACAGCTTGCGAACCTGCGTCCTACTTTGCCTGAGGTCTTCATTCCACCACGAGACATTCCTGGTGGATGTTCTTATAAAGGAGTATAGTAAACAATTCTTGTTTTAAAAAGTTTCTAAGACAACATTTTCACGAAGTGATTAAGAAACATTCGAAAAAGATTTCTGAAAAATACCTGGGACCAGCTATGAAATGAAATAGACTGCTTAGAAAGAGAATTATAGTTGCGACGGTAAGGTGACACTGCCATCAGATTGTGATGATACCCTAGAAAAATATACAGTAAATTTCTGTTCGAGTTCAGAAGAATTGAGTCGTTTGCGCAAAAGACTCCTTAAATCTAGCGGAAGAGTACACTTCATGCCGTTTCGCCTTAGACATAAATAAAGGAAAAATCAGGATAAATGTAATGGTAAATGCAGTTAGATGGCGTATCGATTTTAAGTATGGCTTCCGCCACGTCATGGAGAGAAGAAGAAAAATGTTAACGGTTTTATTGCTTTTTTCCTTGAATTTATGACGGTGTATTACTTTCAACGTGAAACAACTGGTCAGCATTCTTTATGGGAACTGTTCTTCTATCTCAAGCCAACATACTGTAAACCAGGTCATTTATCAGTAAAGAGACGCGAGGAATATAAACTTCGAAAGACATGGAACTTTTACTCAAGTTTTAGTTTGTTACGTAAAGTGAACATCGATTCTGGGGAAACACGAAAGTGTTTGTCGTAAAGTCAGTAAATTACAAAACTCAATCAGGTTTATGTTACTGCGAAAATGGCATAATTGTCGAAATTCAAAAAATTATGACCAATTATTATAAAAACTTCTCCAAATCCTATTAGCCAACATTTTTTTTAAACTTATAACCTGAATTTTGGTAGGTGGTACTTTTTATGGAAAAACTAAATAAATAAAGAGAAACGTGTGTCTCATTTTTCTTTAATTTTGCGGTGAGAGGACTGTGTCTGACTTAAAAAAATAGAAGTATCTTTAAAAAGCCTGGACGTAGCAAGTCCGTTATGGTAGTGAATATTCATAGAAATGATCTGACACAAAATATTTTATTATAACTTTTTTTTCTTGTAACATAGAAATCTACATTTTGGTGTATAGTTTAATTTTTCGTAAACCTACATACAAAATTTGGTTATCAGAGCTTTTTTTATTTTTTGAGATTTTTTGAAAAAAAAAAGAATATTTACCAAATTTGAAAAAATCAGCCTACCTTTTTAAGTTATCGGTGTGATACATACATACATACATACATACACACACACACACATATATATATATATATATATATATATATATATATATATATATATATATATATATATATATATATATATATATATATATATATATATATATGACCACGGATATGCGTTCTTAAAGGGGCCTTGTTCGCGCTCATTGGAATTTTTTTCTACGAAAATTCACTAATTAATTAAAAATATTCAAAATCTGCTCTAAATATAGAAGTAGATACCTTTTCTGTGGCTGCACAGAGAAAATTCGTTTGCCTGTCGATGCTGTAAAAAAAAGGAAGGTACATACCAAGTTTTATCAAAATCGGCCCATTATTTTTTGAGTTATCGGTGTAATACACATTTCTGCGAAAATTCACTAAAAAGAATATGAATAGCGAGGATTGACTAACAATAGAAACGACAAAACACACAGGACGGTTGAAACCGTGTATGTTAGGCAGAAATGGTACGTTATCTGCAGAAGGGATCATTGACTAATAGCTATTTACAAAGATGAAATCTGCACGTTATGATAATTAAACTAGGGGAAAAGGAAATTTAATGTTAAGTGGCCTCACGTTATAAAGGTGATGAATGTAGCAGGAGACCACGTAAGGCACCTAGAAAGAAATGTTACACGGAAATTTTAAGTAATTTATTAGGTTACATAATTAAAAATTACATAGAGAGCGAGCTTTGACTAACAGTGTAAATTAAAGGTACAATCATAGCAAATGGAGAACCGATGCCTAGTAAGAGGATGCTTCTACAATTTTCATTTTCGATAGAACAGACTAGTGAGCTTTGCCATTGAATCATAAAGAAGAAAGAGAGGAAAATAAACCGAAAGTGAAGCTACAGGGACGCCTTATGCGGTGGAATACAAGTAGGTTTTTGTAGGGTGATAAGTATGTAAAATAGTTTAGCAGTAAGGGTAAGCAAAGCGTCATGTTAAGAGTAAATACTGTAACAGCGGCAGAAGCAGAAGTCAATGGAAGCCACGTCTGTTCGGCCAGAGCAAATTTTATAAAGAAACTATTGACTTTTAATAATAACAATAGACTAAAAACGATGCGAGTTGTAAGGAAAATAGAAATGATCTGAAACAAAATATTTTATTATGATTTTTTTTTCTTGTAAGATAGAAATCTAAATTTTGGTGTATTAGCTGTCGCATAATATAGCAGAAATTTAAAGAAAATCAAGCCAAGTTTCTATAAAAATGATTCTAAAGTAGTTTATTTTATCTTTAAACTTAATCATAAGACGTCATATAAGACCGAAACAGTCCTGAGATGTGTTTCAATGGTAATTCTCCTAATTCTGTAATTAATTAGTTCTGTATACTTTGAATATAATATCCCGGGCATGATGCCTATTTAAAGTATCACGCAAATAAAACCTGTGTTGACGTGTGCCTAGATAGGGGTACCGCGTTTGCCTCTCAAGCAGAAGGTTACGCGATCGAATCCAGCTCGATGAATGTATGTTTCTTTTAATATATTATTTTGACATTTGGAGAAACAATAGTGCACAGATTCCATACGTTTTGAACAAGATTTCATTTTTATTTAAAACGCCTAAATAAGTTGTCACCTTTGAGTCTAAAATTATAATTTTGTTATTGTTGTAATTGTTATTGAAAAAACCGATTTGATTAGGTGGACTAAAAGGAAGTCATACTGGCGATTAATAAGGAAAATAACTGCTACGTTTATAATTTGGCATATACTTTACTTTTCTAAATATGAATTAAGTTTTATTCTGGAAATCTTCTGTACAACTTTAACGAAATTTGTAATACAAGTTTCTTTTAAAGAGACTTAACTATCTACAGATATAGCAAAATTTTGTGCTTTACCTTCATAGAAAATTGAGTTTTGGGAATTTTTCACAAAAGGAGTTAGAACGCAAGATTTTTTTGATAATAGACAGATATCGATGGTAACACTTTCGAAAGAATTCTTCAAACGTGCGCGTACTAGGACCTCGACAATTGATCTTCAAGGTCTGTGTAAGTTTAAAGTATTGACTTTCCTAATATGCCGTATAATAATAGTGTACAATTCCTATTAAAATTCGCTACTATAACGCACTTGCTGCGTCCCGAAGTTTTTTAGTTTTAGTACAATCACGTTATAAAATTATCCTAGTCTTAAATAATCCAAATTTCAGATTTGCCCAATTCTTCCGCATGACCTGAAACATAAAACTCGTGTTATCTATGTTAACTCTTCCACATTTTCCAGAGTTCAATCCATAACTTTTTCTGGAGTATACAATCAATATCACTATTAGAGCCAATAGATGTCCTTAAATCCTTATGAATTCTCTTGGTAGCAACCATTCCACAAACTGCCGGTCAGCTTAGGGACAGCGGAAAAAGAAAATACAATGGTGATTGCTTCTAGGTTTTTAGGTTAGACTTGCTGTGAACGATTTTGTCTTGTGACCTTAAGAAGTCAACGTATCGAACGTCATATGTATTATCTATCGTCCGAGAATCTAAATGTAGGTCCTTGTTAAAACTTAATAAGTTATTTATGGTTGTAAGACTGAGGACACAGAATAATACTGTTTTCGGTGCATATTATTATAGCTTCAATCGATATATACGTCAGTGGAGAAATTATAGCCCTGTTGCTTTCACCTGTTAAATTGACACAAAAGTAAAAAAATAAACAAAAAAAGTTCGGGACGCAGCATGTGCGTTATGGTGGTGAATTTTCATAAGAATTGTACACTAATAGTAAGATATACTATAAAAACTAATATTTTAAATTTAAATAGACCTTGAATATCGGTTTTAGGGTCCCAGTTAGCGATTATTTGGAAAAAATGTATATTTTATCTGGAGCTAAAAAATTAAAAATTGGTCTTAGATATAATATGTAAGTACTGCAAGTGTCTTTAAATTAAAAAAAAGTGTTACAAATTTCATTAAAGTTACAAAAGTTTTTCAGAAAAAAAAAATTTGTTACAAAGGGAATGTACCTGTCAAATTATAAATATGGCAGGTATTTTTCCTTATTTATTGTTTGGATGGTTTTGTTTTAGTCAACCCATCCAGTTTTTGCACACAATAAACAAACAAAAAAGGTTTTTTAGAACAAATTTGTAGTTATCCACGAAGCTCATTATGTCATTTTCCTTAAATTTAGTACCTACGTGCGTTTACATAGGTGTCAGCTATCGGATTTGAAATATTTTTTCGAAAATTTTGTACGACAATATATATATATATATATATATATATATATATATATATATATATATATATATATATATATATATATATATATATATATATGTATCACACCGATAATAATGGGCCGATTTTGATTAAATTTGGTGAATACCTTCCTTTTGCAAGTGGCTAGGATAAATTTGGTGGTTTATATCATTATAGGTAAATTATCTACCAAAATTTAGCTCTGTAAGTTGAAAGACAAAAAAGTTATGTGCATTTAAAGAAAAATAAATTGAAGTTTTCCTCAAAAGGTCAAAGCCGCGGATTAAAACTCCAAATTGGCAACATTTAGGCAAATAACCTGAAACTAATACGAGCTATGGATAGAAAATGTATCAAGAAGAATGTTTTACAAAGCCTGAAGTCTTAGCTTTAACCGTCATTGTCGTTCATTTTACTAAAATGTTTCTAGAAAATTCATTTCAAATAGACCTTTTTTCTAATGTTTTGGCAGTAGTCTAAGCTATAGGGTTTATCGTTTAATGGTATATAATTTTTATAGAATTTTCTTAAAAATCAATAAAGCTCAATATATCCGTTATTATACAAGATATGAAAAAAATTGTATACATTAATTATAGGATTTCGAGCTACATCTTAAAAAATATTTTTACAATCACAGGCTGGCCTATAAGTCGTTGGTGATACAAGTTATTTTTTTTTATCTAACACGAGTTATGTTATTGCATTTTTGCATTTTCCATCGAAATATAATGCATGTTTGTAAGAAAAGAAATTCTGGACGCAGCAACTGCGTCATAGTAATGAGTATTCTTTAAATGCTACAAATTTGCTATTAACCTATAAGGTTGACTAAGAGACCAGTTTTTTCGGGAACACTTTAAGTTTACTTTCGGAAATTTTTGTACATTTTCAAAGTTATTTTGGTTAAACATGGCACCTTGTTTCTACTATATTGGTTATACTGGTAACCAAATTTGATGCCTGCTTTCTTAAAAAAACACACATATTTGCTATTAAAAACATTTTAATGAAAATTCATTACCATAGCGCACTTGTTGCGTCAGACTTTTGTTGTTTATTGTTTGCAAAAACTGAATGGGTTGACTAAAACAAAACTATCCAAGCAATTAATAAGGAAAATACCTGCCATGTTTATAATTTGACAGGCACATTCCCTTTGTAAATCATTATTTTTTTCTAAAAAACTTTTGTAACATTAATGAAATTTGTAACACAATTTTTTTAAAGGCACTTGCAGTGCTTACATATTATATCTAACACCAAATTTTAATTTTCTAGCTCCAAATAAAATATAAATTTTTTCAAATAATCGCTAACTGGGACTCTAAAACAGATTTCCAAGGTCCATTTAAATGTAAAGAATTAGTTTTGATAATATATCAAACTAATACTGTACAATTCTTGCGTAAATTCACTACTATAACGCACTTGCTGCGTCCCGAAATTTTTTATTAATAGTATACATTCGCATGCTAAAATTTACGGCGTTTGAAACTTTGTCCTGGTACTATGAAATAAATGGTCCAAGGCTGACATTACACAATTCTTACTTGATTGTACTGCTCTATCTATTATATTTTGTGTAAACTAGAGCTGTGACAACATACTACCTGGTCCTGCACCGAGAGGGAGTCCCTGTCGTATCTCTCTCACAACGCTGTTCAGGATGATAACCTGCAACAACTTCCATTGTTTAGATTTTCAGCTGCGACTTATTTGAATAACACAGCAATACATACAACGTCTTCTGTCTTTCTACAACATTGTAGATATTGCATTACATAATCTGAAAGGATGTCGAGGATTATTTTATTATTAATTTCCAATAACTTTATTTTCCTTTGATCAAACGGCTTGAAAATTGGCACACAACCACGCCTGTCTATGTTATTTTACGTGTAAATATTCGTTTCAATCACTTAGACAATTTGAGAGATATTGCGTTTTAAAAAATATTTTTTAATTTTGAATTGGCTGCTAAGATTTGATGAACGAACTCATCCAAGCCATTAGCAAAATAAGGGTAATTCCCAAATTGGGTCCACATCAGTGAAGTATTTTTTGAGTTGTCGGTTGGATAAACACACACACACACACACACACACACACACACACACACACATATATATATATATATATATATATATATATATATATATATATATATATATATATATATATATATATATATATATATATATATATATATATATATATATATATATATATATATATATATATATATATATATATATAAACATTTTAACTGACCAAGGAAATGGGTTTCAGAGGCCCTAATTCGTGCTCATTCGAAGAAAATTTCCGAAAGTCTCACCATCGATATCTCTCTATTAGTGAATCTTATTAATGAAAATTCACTAAAAACAGTTATATAGTAGTTATTTATGTACCATGGGTATAAATAGATGTTTATGCCCGAGAGCGACGATTTTACAAATCCGAGGGCCTCTGGCCCGAGGGTTTGTAAGTCGCTCGAGGGCATACACCTCTATTTATACCAGCGGTGCATACAAAATTTTGTCATACTAGTCATACCCAAACAATGAAACATGAATCACCGTTAGCTGAAGGCAACCTAACTATCACCGGATCTTTTCAGAACTGTCAATTTTATGTTAATCCGACTAAATAATGTTAATTAAATATTTACATATTACTTTTATTCCATTATCTGTAATTTAATTAATAAAGGTTATTAAAGAAGGCAAACAAAAATTATTTGTTTTGATGTGCGCGCGGGCCATAAAGTGTACTTTTTGCCCGCGCGGGCCGTAAAGTACACTTTATGGCCCTTGGGCATAAAGTACACCATTATATAGTTGGTAACTAAGCAATAAAAACACAATAATGAACTAGTATGACATAACAATAATTTCTTTTTAGTAGACTCTTATTTCACACAGTTAAATATGTACAAACTGTGAAATAATTTAGGTTACTATTGGAAAAATTATATTTAAATAAATTATATTAAAAATCAATAGTAAGTTAGTAAGTAACAAAAAGTCTGTGCGCAGCATGTGCGCTATAGTAGCGGTATTGCATAAAAATGTTTTTAATAGCAAGCATGCATCAAATTTGGTTACCAGTATAACCTATATAGAAGAAACAACGTACCACATTTCATCGAACTAAGTTTATTGCTCGCAAAAGTACCAAAATTTTCGGAAACTAAACTTAAGATGTTCCCAAAAAAAAAACCTCCGATTTTTCTAACTAATGAACCTCCTCAAGCTGTTTAATCCCAAATAGCTTTTCGACAAAACTTTGCATGAAAACTTAGAAACAATTTTTCACGAAAATTCGAAAACATTTTTTACCACTTATTAAATATTATTATATTATATTATTATGCCCATCACTTCGGAAACAGTTGAGGTATGGCAGTTTGACCTTTTTTCTTTTATTTTTTGTGGATATAAAATGAGTCGTGTTTCTTTGGTAGCAGCTCTATTTCCCTACATTTCTCGGACATCCATTCCTCCTTTGCATTTCTGCATTTTCGGCGAATGCTCCTGTTAAGTTCTTTGTATTTTGAGCGCACGTTTTTGCTTTTTTCCTCTCTTCTATGAGGTTTAATGTTTGTGTGGACATCCATTCCTTATTTTTCTTCGATAATATAAAATTTAAAAATTTTGCATACTCATAACCTAAAAACATATGATGGGGTGCTTGTGGTCATAAAAGTGGGGGCCTATGTGGACCTGTCCAGATATGCCCCCAATCTGCTAAAATTGATTTCTAGATTTCTAGTTTTGAAATTTATTTGCGGAATGATCTGAAATTACGTTAAAAAACAAATCAAGTAAACACTGATGAGACGAGCGTTCAGAACGCACTCAACTACGTCAACTAGCGTTACGCAAAAGCTCGTTAAAAGCAAGCCTTTCGCAAAGCACAATTCAGTTCTACGATCGCTCTCCTCTTCTTAGCTTCTTGAGACTCCGAGTTCCTAATATTCCACTTAAACACCGCTCGTGTGTTTAAGCCAGTTCAGTTCTACAGTCCAGTTCGACTACAAGTCTCATCTTCTAAGCTTCTTGGGACTTCTAAGATCCCAATCTTCTACTTAAACACCGCTCGTGTGATTAAGCCAGTTCAGTTCAGTTTCCAATCTTCCTACAGAAATTCCGTTCGTACAGTGATACTGTGAAAAGTCAGTGTTTTCTTCTAAATTAGAAAGTACACGTAATCAACTTCCACCATACGCGTAGTTAAATAAATGCAATAACAAGTAGCTAATAAGATTGTGAAATCTCCTGAAATCAAGTATAAAACCACAAATTGTAAATAAGTGTTAAGTTCAAAGTGTACATAGTAACAATACAACATATATAAATATAAAAAGTGTATTATTGAAATCTTCTGGAATCCAGTGCACCTAGAGTTATAAATACAGTCCACATACAGTCCACTTCTTCAACATATTCTTCTTCCAACGCTAACTACCAAAGCCGTATAATTAGCGAGGGTGAGATCAATCCACCTGCAAAACATTGGGGAAAAAAACAAGCTCTCTCTCCCCCAAATATGTTTATTTAAATCATGCACAATAATAGTGACAGTGTTCCCAAGTGAGTATTATGCTCATTTATTAACTATGTTTTTGACCTTTGCTATTAAAAAAAAGTTACGTTTAGAACCGTCTCAAATACAATTTGGAGACCTGAATCTAAAAACTGTATTGTGATGAATTGGAGCCTCCAAATTGTACCTATCGGTGCTCGTCACATGTTCACGCCTTAAAATTCTTTCATAATTAAGTTACATAACAAAATGATTTTTTCATCAATGTATAAGTACACATATTTTATTTATGTTCTACAAATATTTATATATATATATATATATATATATATATATATATATATATATATATATATATATATATATATATATATATATATATATATATATATATTATATTAGTATGTAGCCTGATGATTTGAGTTTCAATTCATTTTAAGCAAAATTAATTAAAACCGGAAGATATAATTAGTTCGCTGTAGCCGAGTTCCTGTATATGACAGACATATTTCTTTTTGACCCCATTATTAATTTCTCCGCAAAATAAGGCATTAACATAGGCTATCAAACAAGCATTCCTAAAGAAGAGTGTGGAGTATCCTACAATGGCATCGTTGTGCCTGTATTACTGAAAGCATATACTCGTATTCCCTTTCACCCTGATCTTTTCTGGGCCTGGTCTCTTATTTTGTTCATTGGGGTCGAGTATTTGAGAGCCCTTTGCACGACTACTGGTAGTTTCAGGGGAATACTTACCTCAGTGGAAATGAGTGTTAACAATGATGGCACCTGCAGGTATCAAATCCTTATACATACGCCTTTTTTGTGTCTGTAGAGATTTTTGCTTCAAGAATTGTAATAGGGTATACAAGAACTAACCACAATATAATGATTTACCTAGGCATTAATGTTTTGAATATGTACTTATTCTTTGTAGTTCTTATTGCGATTCCCCTATCAGCGCTGTGTCATTAGGATACTTTGTGAATATAACCGTTGTCCGATATAAATCGAGTCATGGGCGCTTTAAGGCTTATAACTTCAAGAGGGTTTTAAGCCTTTCTTTTGATCAAAATTGATTTTTAACTTCCCAGATTATTTCCAAATTTTTCGTCTGTCAGAGCGTTTCTTTTTGTTGTTGTTTTAGTTCAACGTCGGTGTATTTCGGCCACTATGGCGAATCACCGACGCTAGGAAAACAGTTTCACCTCACTATCCTGGAAAGTTTGCTGAAGTCCTGCCTTTCTGTAAGGAGGGTAGGGGTTCTGTAGGGATTATTATGATTCCTGCTGTCTTTTCCTTCAGCCTTTTGCACTTCCATAAACCAATTGAAAAAATACGGCGATAATGGAGATCCTTGCAGCACAGTTCTTCTTATCTTAGATTCGATTTAGTAGTTGTTCTAAATTATTGTTATAAGAATAAAACTCCTAATATTAGAAGTCAAATTTTCGACATTTTTAATCATATTTTGCCTCATTTCGTAGAAATAGAACGCATATTTGGTGTCAGTTTAAATTTTAAACACACACTCCCACATACATTCAGACACCCACACTCACACACACATGAAACTTAACCTTAGTAACGCACTTCCAGAAGCCTGGATTGATGAAGGAATCAATTGGAATTCATGTTTTAATTCACTCACCCCAGGCTTCATAACAGATGTAAGATGGAGATTTTGTAAAAACCGCCTCGCAGATCCTGTTTTTCTAAAAAGGGCAGGTTTTTTAGCATCAGACAACTGTCCGTTTTGCATGGCAACAAAAGGGACGACGTGGCACATAATCGTAGACTGTATTAAGGTACAAGAAATATGGGGCCTGCTGGAGCTTATGCTATGCAGACTCTTGAATAGGCAACGTATAGAAGTTAAAGACATTATTTGTGGTTTTCATACAAGCTGTAGAGAATGTGTACTTGCCAACTTCTTGTTAAATCTCACTATCAGTACCATATATAGACTTTTGTTAAACTACCTAAAACAACAAAGCAGCCTACCGTCATATAAAATGGTTTTTGTAGCAAGAATCAAAGCAAGAATTTTAACCAAATACCTATGCATGGTACATGGGAAAACACAATCTCGCCAATTTCCAAAATAAATGGTGTGTTGATGGTATTCTATGCTTTCTTCATCAAGATATTCTTCAGTTTTCGTCTCTTATGGAGTAAATAAAAACTAAAAACAATAGTGCGAGCATTTGTATAAAGTGTGTACATAAAGATGTATAATTCTTGTATAATTAATTAATGTAGATGTGTATATATATATATATATATATATATATATATATATATATATATATATATATATATATATATATATATATATATATATATATATATATATATATAGACAGACTGTGATTCTAGTTAGTAAGAAAAGTAATTGTACTTACATGAAAATCTCTGCAGGAGATTGTAAATTATTGAAAAATGTATAGTTTTAAATAAATAATAATAATAATAATAACTCACACACACATATACATATACACTGTGTCTATAAAGTAACGCATAAATTCAATTAAATTGAAAGTGACCATTACTAACCCGGCATCACCCAGTTGGGATCCACCATACCCTTCGTGCTATAAATTAAGTTGTATCTTTCGGTTCCCCTCACATATGTTTTTATGGTTGCCTATAGCTTTCTAAAACATGTAAGACTAGATGCATTCTCGCAACAATTGGAACCGTAGACCGGTTTCGCTCTCATTAGAGCTCTTCAGTACGGCATACTAATTGCAGCAAAAATGCACCAAAAATAACACGGCTATCGTATAGCCAGTCTTAAAACACTAAGTGATTGGTGAACGTGTCGCCACCTAGTTCGGAACCAAGTACTATGTTGTCACGCCCGCTCCAATTAACACAGTGTTAAAAATAGAGACAGTATACAACTAACTAACAATTTAAAAAATTGTTAGCCCTGGCCCATTTCTACCCCAATATAGGTCCCTATATTGGGGTAGAAATGGGCCAGGGCTAACAATTTTTTAAATTGTTAGTTAGTTGTATACTGTCTCTATTTTTAACACTGTGTTAATTGGAGCGGGCGTGACAACATAGTACTTGGTTCCGAACTAGGTGGCGACACGTTCACCACTCACTTAGTGTTTCTAAAACATGTTTGTGAAGAAGACTCTTAGCCCCTTTTAGTTTTTAGTCTTGAGTTGGCCACCAGTCGAGTAACAACGCGTCAAAGTACCTGAAGGTTCCAGAGACCCCACCTGGGTTGTAAGGTTATAAAGTTTGTATGTTTGCAATAAAGTGTTTTACGTTGTTTGACGTTACAAAACTACGAATTTACATAGAAAGGTGAGTGGTTACCTTGATATAAATTAGGGTATACTACTGTTTACAGCAACGTAATTTAATACTACAGCATGTCATATTACGAAAAAGAACAAACCAAACTTATGGCGCTTTGGGAAGAATGCAAAGATGACGAGGAGGAATTCATAGTCTCTGAGGGGGATGGTGAAGTTGATCATTTAAGCGTCCACGGTAGTCATTCTGATAGTGAAATTTGAGATAATGGTGCCGAAAATACTGAAGACGTACTTGAAAATGATATAAGTGAGTATAGAGGTGGATATTATGTGGGTAAGGACTCTATTACAACATGTAACAAGCAGTATAGTAATACCAGAGTAAGAACTAGGGCAGAACATATAATTTTAAAATTACCAGGATGCAAACCTTACGCTAGAGATGCGAAAACTCCGCTGGATTGCTGGCTTCTGTTTTTTGACTCAACAATTATTGACAGCGTTACAGATTGCACAAACGTTATGATTGCCAAAAAGCTGTAGGCTATAAAGATAAAGAATATTGTAGCAATACAAACGTAACTGAAATAAAGGCTTTATTTGGTACCTTGTACCTTGCTGGTGTATACAGAAACAGCCATCGCCATCTCAAAGAACTCTGGAGAACAAATGGAACGGGCATTGATATATTTCGTACAGTAATGGCTCTCAATAGATTCACATTTTTCCTTCAGTGTTTACGTTTCGACAACGTAGACAACACACAAGAACGCCTGAAATTAGATAAACTTGCAGATATACGGGCTGTGTTTGAAAAGTTTGTTTCAAACTGTAAACAGGCATATACACCAGGAGAATATTTAAAGATAGATGAAAAATTAGAGGCCTTTCGAGGTTGCTGTTCTTTTCGCCAGTATATTCCCAAGAAGCCTGCTAAGTATAGGATAAAAATCCAGGCTATGGTGAGCTCTCGCACATTTTATGTGCTTAATATGGAAGTTTATGCAGGAACTCAGCCGGATGGGGTTTATCAACCAAGCAACAAACCTGTTGATATTGTGTAAATATTAGTAGCACCGATTTCTGATAGATATCGAAATGTCACCTTTGATAACTGGTACACTTCCTATGAACTTGTGAATATTTTACGTGAAAAGCATAGTTTAACGTCGGTAGGAACTCTTAGGAAAAACACACGCGATATACCGTCAGCGCTACTAGAACTAAATAATAGACCATCTAAGAGTTCAATGTTTGCATTCCAGAAACATAACGCAATGGTATCGTATGTACCAAAGAAGGGTAGAAATGCTATTTTGTTCTCCTCTCTTCATCATGATGACGAGATAAATCTACGGGGGATAAAAAACTACCCGAAATGGTAAGCTTTTACAATTTTACCAAAGGCGGTGTAGACCTTGTCAATGAATTGTCAGGAAGTTACACTGTATCTAGGAATTGCAGAAGATGCCCACAGAGAATTTTTTTTCTAATGGATACAGAATAAATTAATAGCCAGGTCACTTATAGGACAAATACCAACAACTATTAAAAAAAGTGTCGTATATTTTTGGAAGATCTGGGTCTAGCTTTGATAGAGCCAACTTTGCAAGAA
This sequence comes from Tillus elongatus, assembly GCA_964006375.1. NCBI lineage: Eukaryota > Metazoa > Arthropoda > Insecta > Coleoptera > Cleridae > Tillus > Tillus elongatus. The sequence continues at coordinate 158,418,700 of OZ023265.1, forward strand.
AGAAAAAATAACCTTCGACTCACAAAATAACTTCGATTCAATATTCCCAGTGTGCTAGGCGAGACAAATGCTCCTCCGTGTAAAATACAAAAAAGCAGGATATGGTAAATGCGAACAATGTCCCAGAAACAAAGACAGAAAGTTGAAGTGTTCTTGTTCTAATACAAGACCACCAAAACATACACGTTGCAGCTAACATAAACACAGAAGTACCTCTAGCGACTATACTGAATCCCGCCCAAGCAGACCGCTATATAATCAAGTACTCAAACAAAGGCAATCTGTTTACACAGATGACCATCAAAATATCCTTGAAAACACGCTTACTTCTATTCTGGGCGAATTTAAATCCCTTTTCACACAACTGATGAATTAAAACCAGATTATGCTTAATCTGTTATCAAGACTTGTTAATAATTTCAACTGGCTAAGTTTATACGCATTGCAACATGGAATGCCAAGGGACTAACTAGTCGCAAACAAGAACTAATAACATTTGTCAACATTAACAAAATAGATATAATGCTGGTCTCTGAAACCCACTTCACAAATAAGTAAGTATTCCGAATCCCACTCTTCTCTACAAACGCTATAAATCATCCAGATGGCACCGCACACGGCGGTACTGCAGCTCTCATCAGAAGCAATATTAAACATGACGTCCTACCCCCGTACGTAACGACTGAAATTGAAGCAACAACTATTAAGGTCTATACAGAAACCTGGAGTTTTGCTGCATCGGCACCATATTCTCCACCAAGACACGCACTAAGTGAGTACCAATACAAAGATTTCTTCCAAACTCTCGGCCCTAGATTTATTGTTGGAAGGGACTGGAATGCGAAGCACACTTACTGGGGCTCTAGACTAATAACACTTAAAGGTCGCAATCTATTAAAAGCAATAATGGTTAAAAACTATAATCTGGTATCAACGGCTAAGCCTACATATTGGCCAACAAATACAAACATAATACCTGACGTACTCGACTTTTTTGTGACAAATGGAGTTGCAAACAGTTATATAAGCGTAGCAACACCTCCAGATTTATCGTCTGATCATACACAGGGGTAGCCACTTTAGGTACTACAGTGATAAAAAAGGGACGAAATGCTACATTAACGACCTCTAGAACTAACTGTGAATCATACCAGCGATATATTGAAAATACCATAAACTTAAATCTGGCTATAAAGCAACCGAATGAACTTGATGATACCGTTAACTATTTTACTGAGCTGATCCAAGAAGCAGCCTGGAAAAGCACCCCGTCAGTTACAGACAATAACTTATCAGTGAACCAGATACCCCTAAAAGTGCGACAACTGATTGCAGAAAAACGTCAAGCTAGAGGAAGATGGCAACGAACACGTAATCCTACTGATAAATTATATTATAACCGATTAGTCTAAAAACTTCATAAGACCCTTCAAAATCTTACAAACTCAAATTTCAATCAATATATTCAAGATATCAACAATAGCGATGATTATGCCATCTGGAAAGCTACAAAGAACTACAAAAGGCCTCTAGTGAGAGTGTCTCCCATAAAAAAGTCAAACGTAGAATGGGCGTGCTCAAGTCAGGATAAAGCGAACGCTTTTGCAGATCACCTGACTGAAGTTTTCAAACCAAATGAAAACGATCCAAGAATATGTTACAGAGAAATAGAGTCCTTCAGAGACGTGCCGTGTCAAATTTCACTTCCATTTAATCCATTTACGAAGAAATAAATAAAAGCCGAAATCAAGAAACTAAAGGCCAAAAAAGCTCCGGGTTACGAGCTTATCACAGAAAAGCTTCTTCAATATCTTCGTGAAAAGGCAATTTCTTTGCTGACCATAATATACAATCGTATGATGAACCTATCTTATTTCCCAGCCTTATGGAAATACGCCTTGATTATTATGATAGCTAAACAAGGCAAACCTGAACGTGAGGTTACATCTTATCGACCTATAAGCTTGCTATCCATACTAGGCAAAATAGTTGAAAGACTATTGCTGAAGAAGCTAAGGAAACATCTTAACCTGCATAATATAATACCAAGACACCAACTAGGCTTTAGAGAACATCACTCCACACTCCAGCAAATTCTCCGAATAATCAACAGAATATCAACCAGTCTTGAAAACAACGAATTTTGTAGTGCATTGTTTTTAGATTCCTCTCAAGCAATCGATAAAGTCATATACAAGATCAACAATCTTCTACCACAGCCATACTACTCGTTACTAAAATCCTACTTGTCAGATCGTTACTTTTCTGTGAAACACAATGACGCGATATCAAGTCTATATCCCATAGAATCTGGCGTACCACAAGGGAGCGTACTGGGACCACTACTGTACTTAATCAGCACATCAGATATACCAGAGTCAGGTAACACAACACCTGCTACCTTTGCTGATGATATTGCAACACTATCATCGCATCTAAAAGGTGAGATAGCTTCACAAAACTTACAACAATACTTGGACGAGATCAGTAAATGGTTTAAGAAATGGCGTTTCAGTGTAAATGAAAGCAAATCAGTTCAAGTAACATTTACTAATAAAAATACGATCTGCCCAAGAGTAACTCTATTTAACAACCACATACCTGTAAACACTGAAGCAAAATATCTTGGTATACATCTTGATCGACGTTTAACGTGGAAAAGGCGTATACAGTCAAAGAAAGCACCAATCAATTTCGTCAGATGCACTGGCTCCTAGGAAGAAAATCAAAGCTCATCCTCAGCAACAAGCTACTGATCTACAAGGTATTTTTAAAACCAATCTGTACCTACGGAATTCAGTTTTGGGCAGGCGCAAAACCAACAAATATCCGAATTATACAGAGACAGCAATCCGAAAACTACGCTCAATGGTTTCCAACCTTACCTTACATCAAGATCTCAAAATCCCTTTCGTTTATGAAAAAATTCGAAGATACGCCCAAAATTATCACGCAAAGTTGCCTGGCCACGTGAGTCCCCTCATAGAACAATTTTCTGAAGACCCTTTCTACGAGAGACGCTTAAGAAGAACCTGGCCAACAGACCTACTAAATTAACAATTCAGTGTTGTCCGAGAGGGAGTGCCGACACTGGTGGGCTTCTCCTCACACGCTTTGCATTATTTATTATTTATATATGTGTATATATTTTTTAGTTGTTTTTAATTATTTTTATTTTCGTTCTTCTGGGTTTATTTTTATTTTTCGACTAGAACATAGTGTAACATATTTACTTAATACTCATTGTAGGGTAGATTGTAAAAATTTAATAAATCAAAACAAAATTTTACTTGTTACATTGTTGGTAAAATGCGTTTATCAATAGCTCAAAGAATTGGAGTTGTAACGAAGTTTGTATTTTGTTAAATACTAAATATCCGGATATGTCTAGCAATCAATCAACAGTGAGTCGAATAGATAAGAAATTACGAGGAACTTATTTTTACAGCAACTAAATAGCTCATTTAAATTAAACGACATTCCAATAATGTGATGTATAGTCTTTGTAACACTTTGAAACACAAGTCTTCATCTTAATGAATCTGTCACTCTCTGCTTGTGTATTTATGGCTGCAGGGGGGCGGATTATCATACAAATTACGACAAGAAAATAACCAGAGGATATATTAGAAGGAAGAAAAGCATGTAAACTGCGAACTGTGTGTCATCCTTGTTGATCCGGTAGACTTCTAATTATCTCTGCTGATATTCAATCATTCTTGTTTGTTGTCTGGAACAGAAAACGGTTAAGGGGATAATTATCACAATCGATCAACCTCAAACATCGAACTCTTGCTTCCTGTAGTTTTTTCTAAAAGACTATCTAACCTTTTGAAACAGCTCGTGGATTTCTCATCGGTTTATTGACAACCGGAGGAAATGAGGCGTGGGTAAATTAGAACGCTTAACAGGGTTTACTTTGGCCTTTTAGATTTAATGCATCGATTGTTAAAAGGGTGAGCTTTAATCAGAACATCCACAAAAACTTTAAAATCAATACACATACATATGTCCCACGATTTATATCGAAAAGCAGTTAGAACTAATCTTGTAAATTTGCAATTTAGCAATTTTATTTGCATATAAAGTAGCAGAGAATAATTTAGTTTGTTTAAAAGTGTAAAAGGAGTCTCCTTTTTCAAAAACCTGCTAAAAGAACGAATGCAGCTCCATTTACAAAATAACAAATTGTAAAAGAATAACCGCAATAACGCGAAATATAATAATATAAAAACTGTCTGTAAGTACAATGTGAAGAACCCAATTCATCAAAATACAGTTTTCAGACCTCACGAGCGTGTTGCTAACAAAGCAAAGTATACAGACTGACCCACACTGTTTAGCCGAAAATCTCTGTAATTAGGATTCCATTACCTGTTTTTGTAAAACCGCTTGTTATTAAATATTCCATTCATCCTTTTTTTTAAAACCTGCTAAAAGAACGAATGCAGCTTTTTTTTTTAATTTCAACAACACACCAAGTGGGCTTACAGCCTAAATACTAAGGTACCGTGGGTGTTGACAAGGAGGAAAGAGGCAACTTGTTAATTCTGAACTTGAAGGTTTGGAGGTTCGGAGGAGAAGGAAAAACATGTGCCGGCAAGGAATTCCACAACTTGGAAGTCCTCGGGACAAAAGAGCAGGCATAACAAGATGTTCTATGCCTGGTGACCTGGACAGTAAAAGGGTGCATTCGCTCTGTTCCCCTGGTAGATCTGTTGGGGGCAGCAGGTGGGGGAACTATGGAGGAAAGCTCCTCTGAGCAGTGCCCGTGCAGATATCTATAAAAGAGAGAGAGAGAGAGAGAGGTCACCAACGGCACGTCGGTCGGCAAGGGATGGCAGCCTTTGGGTGAGGGTAGGGTCACCGATGAGACGTATAGCTCTCTTTTGAATTGAGTCCAGGATATCGAGTGTAGAAGCGGCAGCTGCACCCCAGATGTGGTAGCAGTATTCGAGGTTTGGCCTTATTTGTGAAGTATATAAGGTATAGAGATTAGCTGGTCAAAAGTATTTGCGAGCCCGGAAGAGGAAACCTAATTTCTTGGTAGCCGCTTCTGCAATTGATGTGACATGTTGGTGCCAATTAAGATTTCGATCCACAGAAATGTCAAAGAAAATGACTGATTACTTTGAATAACTTGGTTGTTCATTGTGATGAGTCTAGGGCTGGTGTATCTCTTATGAGAAAGAAAGCAAGACTGAGATTTGGTGGGGTTGATTTGTACAAGATTTCTACTTCCCCAGTCTAATATTTTTTGGAGATCCACGGAGTCAGAACCCTCCATGAGTCTGCGATCCTTATCTAATTGGGCTAAAGAGACAGGCTTAGAATTTTGTATATTTGAGTGAAGGGTGCTGTCGTCCGCGTAACTGTGAACTGGGTTGGATGTGCTAGAAAGGAGGTCATTGATGTGGAGAAGAAACAAAGTAGAGGCTAAAGCTGAACGTTGAGGAACTCCTGCATTAATTGGATACTGTTTAGAGGAATAGCCATCCACAACAACAGAAATGCTCCTGTTGGAGAGGAAATTTGCTGGTCGAATGCTTTGGATATGTCTAGAGCAACAATCTGGGAATCACCGTGTAGTTCCATAGACTTGTTCCAAGAATGGGTAACAAAGGAAAGGAGGTCGGCAGTCGATCTGCGCTGACGGAATCCATACTACCTGTCGTGGATTAGACTGTGTTTTTCAATAAATTTTAGTAATTCGGTGTTTATATATTTTTCCATCACTTTAGAGACGACTGAAAAGAGATAAATAGGCATGTAGTTGCTATGAAGCGCTTTGGATCCTTTCTTGGGGATGGGTTGTACTCGAGCAGTTTTCCAGTTACTAGGGAATATGCCTTTATTGTAATATATATAAAACAGATGCGTCAGGACAGGAGTAAGTTCTGGTGCGTATTTTTTGAGAACAATTGCTGGGATCTCGTCAAGGCCAGAGGCTTTCCTGGTATTAAGAGAAAAGAGCATCTTTTGTACCTTTTTAGTTTTGAAATTGATATCCGTCATTTTATGCGCCTCATTGGGGACTGTTGGTGGTTGAACATTTGGAGGTGGGTTTAGAGTAGAATTGTCGGCGAACAACGAAGCAAAAAGTTCAGCCTTGCCCAGGGCAGTAAAAACAATTTCACCCCCTGAGACAAGAGATGTGAACGTGCTTTTGCAGAAATTATTTCCAATTATTTAGCAAGAGTCTTGAAGGGTTTGCGCCGTTGGAGCTTAAGCCCCGTCTACAAAATAACAAATTGTAAAGGAATAACCGCAATAACATGAAATATAATCATTTAAAAACTGTCTGTAAGTACAATTTGAAGAACCCAATTCATCAAAATACAGTTTTTAGACCTCACGAGCGTGTCGCTAACAAAGCAAAGTATACAGACTGACCCCACACTGTTTAGCCGAAAATCTCTGTAATTAGGATTCTATTACCTGTTTCTGTAAAACCGCTTGTTATTAAATATTTCATTCATTCTTTTTTCAAAAACCTGCTAAAAGAACGAATGCAGCTCCATCTACAAAATAACAAATTGTAGAGGAGTAACCGCAATAACGCAAAATATAATCATTTTAAAACTGTCTGTAAGTACAATTTGAAGAACCCAATTCATCAAAATACAGTTTTCAGACCTCACGAGTGTGTCGCTAACAAAGCAAAGTATACAGACTGACCCCACACTGTTTAGCCGAAAATCTCTGTAATTAGGATTCCATTACCTGTTTCTGTAAAACGGCTTCTTATTAAATATTCCATTCATTCTTTTTTCAAAAACCTGCTAAAACAACGAATGCAGCTCCATTTACAAAATAACAAATTGTAAAGGAATAACCACAATAACGCGAAATATAATCATTTTAAAACTGTCTGTAAGTACAATTTGAAGAACCCAATTCATCAAAATACAGTTTTCAGACCTCACGAGCGTGTTGCTAACAAAGCAAAGTATACAGACTGACCCACACTGTTTAGCCGAAAATCTCTGTAATTAGGATTCCATTACCTGTTTCTGTAAAACCGCTTGTTATTAAATATTCCATTCATTCTTTTTTCAAAAACCTGCTAAAAGAACGAATGCAGCTTGTTGACGATAGTCAACACACATGTATAATACGTAGTTCTTGTTTCATTTGTCTATAGAGGTCAGCATCGCTCTGGCATCTTCTTAAGGTGTCACCCCTCCCTAGGGGTGCAAGGCGCGGGCGATTCGTTAGGCATTTAAGCATTAAGTCAGAAGAACTAAATCAGTTAAGACGTCTTTGGTCTTTATACGTTATACAATTCAGTATACAAATATACATATACATACGCATTTAACCTTTATACAACATACAAAGTAAGCAACTGTAATTCACTCCCATATCACATAGTTACAGTGTTAAGTGTAAATAGTGTTTGTACATACAAAGTAATTTATATAAAAACATTATTAAGTAATCCGAGAGTGTTAGTGTTCTTAACCACCCTTTAAATCAATACAAGTAAAATAAATCACACAATTAATGTCGCTCGTCAACATTTGGTCCTTCGAGCCGGATTATTGTTCCAGTGCAGGAACAATAATAAATTACAAAACTAGAACATGCAGCGTCATCTATTTGAATAAGTCCTTACTTCAAAATTAATTAAATCTGGTCGTGATAACTGCCGTTACAGTGTTTGTTGTAAGTAAACAGATTTCAAGATATAATGGAATTGTTTTATGTTGTATAGGTGTCATAGGCCACTAGTGTTAGAAATATTGTTTCCATAGGTATTTCTATGCCTAAAATGTCGTAAAATTTTGCTTGTCATATGGAGGAACATTAGTGAAGAAGGAAAAACTTAGATAAATCCAAAATATTTAGACATATAACTCGGCTGTTCATGACTATGAGCCAAATTCGACTTCTTTCAAGATGAAGTAATTTATATAAAAACGTTATTAAGTAATCCGAGAGTGTTAGTGTTCTTAACCACCCTTTAAATCAATACAAGTAAAATAAATCACACAATTAGTAACAAATTGTAAAGGATTAACCGCAATAACGCGAAATATAGTTATTTTAAAACTGTCTGTAAGTACAATTTGAAGAACCCAATTAATCAAAATTGTTGTTCTTGTTGCTCTTACTTGGTGAAACTGGTTCATACTACATACACACTATTTCTCTGGTTTCACTGTTGGTTTTCGTTTATGTAAATGAAGGACGTAGCCAGCGTGTAAGCTAACTGGAGCAAGTGGCCCTTCTGAATTCTAGATGTTCTCGAATATTCTTCAACGTTTCTGTAACCGGTTTCGCTGCTTGAGGGCATCCTCAGATAAAGTAAAGTTGAGTATTATCAAATCAAGACAACTATAGATAAAGATGTGTTGCTCTGTTATTATTTTTTGATCAAAAAATTCTTTAAAATAAAAATAAAATGAAACAAAAAAGATGGATAACGCTTTCAAAATGTCTACGTGATGTATTCCAACATTTAACATAAAGATAGTTATGTTTCCTTGATTGGTCCCTTCTGCTTATAATTTCCGTAACCACACTGTATATTGTTCTCCATTTTGCTTCTGTTTCTAGCATATGTTTGTTAATGTTCTCTGCTGTCAGTTTTTACCCAGTCACATTTGTAGCTCGTTCTATCTCTATAATCTAATTAATTGGTGCCTTTTAGGACCGTAAGCTTTGGTGTTTTAGGTTTCCCACAATAGATGCAAGCATCAGTCTCCGCCAGTCAGAACGTTACCAGATAGGATTTAAAATTTCCGTGCCCGGACAGGAACTGCGTTAGGTAGTATGCTGCATCTCCATGTTTTCGTGTTACCCAAGGCCTTGCTAATGGAATTCATTTCTTTGTCCACTGAGCTGTTAATCTTTCCTCTTGGCATTCTCACTGACATTTGCTCATCGTCTCCTCCTGTCTCCTGTTTTAACACCTCATTGTTCTCATCTTTGCGATATATCTGCTCCGCTAATAATAAATGTATCATTTCTGGTATGACTTGCGCTGCCTTGATTGAGACTACGGCTGCAATTATAATTACCACCCTTCTCTGTATAGTTTCCAGGACTTCCCTCCATTTAGTTGCCTCGATCCAATCTCTCCATGCTGGAGCACCATACTGTGAAATAGAGTTAACAACGCAGCTCAGTATCCCTCTTCTACCTGCTCTTGGGCTTCTAACATTTGGTACTAGGCGATTCAGGAAGGCTGTAGTTTTCTCTGTTCTCTCAGCAATTGGTTCAATTTTCAAGTTCCCTGTTACAGCTTAGTAGTACCACTTCTGTGGTGCTAGTTAGAGTTGCTTCTTCTGGATCCAGCCTCTTTGATCTTCAGTGTCTTCCTTATCTTTCCCGCATACTATCAGAGCTAGGTCATCGGGATATCCTAGAACCGTTGTGTCTTCTGGCATTTACATTTTTAATACATCATCGTAATACATGTTCCGCAGGGTCGGACCCAACACTCATCTCTGTGAAGCACGACTTGTCACTCTCATTGAGAGATTTTCTCCAACCAATATCTGCCTTTCCTCTGCAAATCAGTTCAATAAGGTATGGTGATATTGGCATTTTTTAGCGTATCTAATATTCCGTTCCACGGCATTGCTTTGAAGGCATTTCTCACGTCGAGTGTTAACAAAGCCGCAGCAATATGGAGCTTCCAGTCATTTTGGGAGACGCGTGCGGCAATATTTGGATAAAGGTTTCCCAGAAAAGTAGATTGGGATCGGTTTATACTTCTTTTAGAATTAAAGTTTTTTTCCAAAAATATCCAGTAAAGTGATATCTTACCTGAAAAAAAATAGTTGCCACAGCAACGAAGTTGTTTACGTTAGAAAGGAAAAATGTCGAAAAAGTTTTGTAAATTTTTTTTCTAAATAATAAATATCTCAGGAAATACAAGTGCCTGTCCATATATTTACTAACGCTGTGTATATAGGGTGGCTCATTGAAAACGAATCAGACCGATTTGCGTCCAGCGAAATTTTTTTTTAAGAAACGCTGAAGCACGTCAATTTTTAATATTGAGGGCGACATGTTTTGACATAAAACTCAACTTTGTCACATCAATCCCTTAAGGGTGGTAATAACAACCCTTATATTTTAAATAGGGAATATGGGTCGAGTGTTACGTCATTTGAAAGCTCTTTCTTTTCTGAATTCAGCACACTATTTTTTTGGAAGTTTTATCAACTTTATTTATAGTTGAAGATGCAAAAACGCATTTCACTCATTCCGATAAGAAATGTGCTGATAGTCAATGTTTTGTTGGTTTGTAAACAAAAAATTGACTATCAGAACATTTTTTATCGGAATAAGAGAAATGCGGTTTATTTTTTCAGTTTATCGGTCGGTTTGATACTACTACCAAGTGGTTCAGTAGACAACAAAAAACGGGATCCTGAACGTTAATTTCCGGTTAGAAATGAGGCTACTGAGATTGAAGTTTTAGGACAAATTGCTGCAGACCCAACTTTGAGCACGAGAAAATTGGTTACTGTTTCAAACATCAAAAGAAGAACTATTCAGCAAATATTCACCGGTATAAAATGTATCTTGTACAACCAGTGAATGAAGATGATTTTGGTCGGCGGCTGGAGTTTTGTGAAGTTATGACTGCACGAATAGCTGATAACGGGAACTTTCTGTTCAATATATGTTTTTCAGTTTATTAAACTCTACAGTCAATCGTCATAATTGTCGTTATTGAGCAAATAATAGTCGAAGAAATTTTCACGAAGTCCACACTCAAACTCCACAGAAATGGAATGTCTGGACTGGCATTTTTGGAGACCGTTTAATCTGAACAATTTTTATTGATGGCAATTTGAGTGGCTAAACGTATTTGGAGTTACTAAAATATATGGTTTACCCTCTACTAATTGACATTGTTGAAAATGATGATCGCTATAAAGAAAATCAATTAGTGTTTCAACAAGATGGAGCTCCTCCGCATTTTTCACAACGTGTTAGGGAGTTTTTTAACAAAGAGTTTCCAGGACAATGGATTGGGCGTAGAGGTGCTATTGAGTGGCCCCCTAGATCACCGTATTTGACTCCTTTATACTTCTTTCGATGGGCCATTTAAAGGGTAGGATTTACGCAACAGAACCGGAGTCTCTGGAAGAATTACGACGACCCCTTGTTGAAGAATGCCGTCTAATAACTCCACGAATGCTCCAGAATATCAGAGCTCGTTTTGAACAAAATTTGTACTTTTGTATGGAAGCTGGTTGTCAACAATTTGAACACTTACTTACTGAATAAACATTTTTGAACGTTTGGTTTTGTTTTTTAGGTTTTTTTTTTTTGACAAAAAATTGACTGTTGACTAACTGGTGCGTTTCTTATCACAATAAATGAAATACGTTCTTGCAACTCCAACTGTGAATAATTTTTAAACGAGTTGATAAAACTTCCAAAAAAATTAGTGTGCTGAGTTTAGAAAAGAAAGAGCTTTCAAATGATGTAAAACTCGACCCATGTTCCCTATTTAAAATATAAGAGTTGTTATCACTACCCTTAAGGGGTTGATGTGACAAAGTTGAGTTTTATGTCAAAACATGTCCCTCCCATTATTAAAATTGACATGTTTCTTAAAACAAAAATTTCTCTGGACGCAAATCGGTGTGTTTCTTTTTCAATGCGCCAGCCTGTATAGGTAAACACATAAAAATTGAAACTGATCCCGGGTATGGGTTTTAGGAGGCCTAGTTTTTAAAATTCAAAAGTTGGAATTCCACAATAGCGATTTTTTTTACGAAAATTCGCTAATAGCAACATAAAATATTGAATACCTACCGGCAATTTATAATCATGTATTAAGAGCTACCACTTCCTTTTCTCGAAGACATAACACTTTAACAGGGGTTCATTAAAGGTTGTACGCAGGGAGAATGCGAGCCAACGTTTGTGAGCACATAACCATATTAACGAGTTCACACCATAAACCCTTATAAAGATTCATTTGTCTCTACGGGAGAGAAAAAGTGAGTTTCCATGAAATAAATCTACTTGACTCCCATTAGGTAGTATAATTACAGGAACTGAGAGGAAGTAGTTTTTACGTATATTCCTCGAATGTCTTTTTATCTCGTAAATTGTAATTAGTTGAAAACACTGACTTAGATGGGTAATCCTTTTTTTCTGGCTTTAACATCTATCTCACGGAAATTATTAAGCTTTGAATTGGATTAATTTTAAGTACACTTAAAGAACCCGAATCACCACAACACTAATTTTCACTAACAAAGTTAGGGTCTTCAGAGGATGGTCAATTCTTGAATGAGGAAGTTGCATATAATTTACTTTTGATGAAACACGTATTTAAAGTACAGCAAAATACTCTAAAAATATATGTCTACAAATAAACCTCCCTTCAAGTGAACCACTAATTAGTAATTAACTATTGAAAGATTGAATATAATTAAAAAAGACAGGCTGAGCGAAAACGCGATCTGATTGGTGAAGAGGTTTGTGACGTCAGGATCCGGTACACCTGCGTGATACGCGGGCATCGCCATTTAACCTTGTCTTGTTTTCGCTTTTGTTTACATCGAATTCCGAGCAGTTTTATCATAATTTTAAGTAGTTCTGGTTTCTAGTGTCTAATATAGGTTCAAAGGTAGTAAGTTGTGTTTAATCTAGTTTAGTGCGTGACTGCGTGATGGCTTCAGCAGATTTAGAAACAAATTTTGAGGTTATGCTTTTATTTACATTATCTTTTATAAGAAATTACTACGTAAAATCCAATACGGATATTTACGGAATAAAATAAGGTTCATATCAGACCTCCCAGCTTTCACTCCTTTTAGCTCAGCATTCATGAAATTCGGGTTGTTTCCTAAAAACGCAAACATTACAACTACATGCATTTTTGGTAAATTATCAGATTGTCCTTGGACAACTCCAACTTCTGTAGTCAAACTATAAGACTTTGCAGTTTTTAAAATAATTAATACGAGTATATAGATATTAACAATAATATAAGTTCATAATATAACTATCCGGCACAAGTCGCATAAACACTAATGGTGAGATGAGGATCTCTGTGTGAGTAAGCGAGACAGCGAGACAGCGAGACTCGTTTTGGCAGATACCGGATCGTGACGTCACAGTAGGCCATCTTTGTTTACGGCTGCGTTTTGGCGCGGAGACAATTATTTGGATTTTATATATTTTTTTACAGGAAAACTATTTGTTAAAAATTAAAATTTTATATGGCAATTGGTTTTATACAATGTAGGGAATTGAATAAGAGAATAATTAAAAAAATGTGCAAATTCCTCATTGATGAATTATTAATGAATTTAAAGGCTTGCCTATTATACAAAAAGTTTTTCAGTTTCAAATTAACTTGTATTGATTAAAGTTGGTTGAAGGTTTTAATATAGTTTCATGTGACCTCGTTGTTTCCCAGTGTTCCCATAAAAGAAACGGTAACGTATTTAGCCCATTTGTTAAAAGTCTGTATGCAGGAAGTGCGTTATGGTAATGAATTTTCATAAAAATATTTTTAATAACAAATATGTCTTTTTTTTAAAGCAAGCAGGCATGAAATTTGGTTACCAGTATAACTTATATAGTAGAAACAATGTACCATATTTCATAAAAATGGTTTTATTGTTTGAAAATGTACAAAAAATTTCCTAAAATAAACTTAAAATGTTCCCGAAAAAACTAATTCCTGGCCAAAGCGCCTCCGTGGCCGTGCGGGAAAGTCGATTCAGACTTTCCAATACGGACTCGGGGGACGACGGTTCGAGACTCACCGGCGGCAGATGATTTTTCAAATCACTATCGTCGTTGAGATCGAGCTGACCTGACCTGACCTGACCTGACCTGACCTGACAGCTGTCAACGTCAGTTGTCACCTGACCTGTCAGGTGTCAATGTCAGCTGTCACCTGACCTGTCAGTGTTGACAGATGTCAAATGTCACCTAACCTGTCATATGTCACATCTGTCACAAGCATTCCAAGATGGCTGACCTGTAATAGACAGCTGCAACCCCTGGTTCTCTATGAAACTGACCTGAGATGACGTCACAAGCGTTCCAAGATGTCTGACCTGTGTCCATAGATATCTACAAGTCAGGTTAGGTATTAACTGTCTTATGTCTGACCTGTGATGACGTCACAAGCGTTCCAAGATGTCTGACCTGTGTCCAAAGATATCTACAAGTCAGGTCTCCATGTGTGTTTGTCGAATACCAGCTGTCTGATTGTTTATTAAGGTAATGTTTGTATTTGTTATTTGAATGCAAACAGACATGTTAATAAGAGTGTACTTACATACAACAAGAGACGTCATCCTTGTTTCACAGCTTAACACACACTACTGAACAAATGTCTCCTGTGTTGAGGAAACAGACAGACAGACAACTGATTGCCATTGTTGAAGCTTATACATGCTGTTTGAAAGGATATAACACACGTCATGACAGTTCAAAGTCTTTGCTTAGACTGACAGATGCATGTGTATTTGAAAGAAAAGCATTCGCCTGAAATTAGATTTGAACCCACGAACCTCGAATCCGCCATAGACAGCTTTCTCAGATATACTATTGCTAAACCAATAGCTCCACAGACGCACACGTTAAAAGTTTGTTCGCAGTTGTATATATAAAACAAAAGCCAGTTGTTGTTTACATATGAGGTTAGGTGTTCGTATACATGTTGATTACCAATCATCTGATTGTTTAGTAAGGTTATGTTTGTATTTGTTATTTGAATACAAACAGACATAATAAGAGGAGTGTACTTACATACAGCAAGAGACGTCATCCTTGTTTCACTGCTTAACACATACTGAACAAGTGTCTCTTTCTCTTGTATTGAGGAAACAAACTGATGTAAGAGAGAGAGAGAGAGAGAGAGGCCTTACAAAAGGATAAACAACGTTTTACAGTTGTTAACCTTGATCCTGTTTGAGCTTGTCTGTGTATCTGTTTAATATACGCAAGAGAGAGGCCCTCTTAAAGGTAAACAACGTGTCAGTTGATGACCTTGTGTTATATCTGTTGAATCATTCCATTATACGTGTTTGAGCTTGTCTAGAATACAGTCGTTAGAAGTATGACATCATCCATGTAAAAAACAAATACAGTTTAAAACGGTTACTGTGGGTAATATGTATAAATAGGCTACACACAGACACTCTTAAACATATTCATAATTCAGTTGTTGTTGAGAAAAGACTTGCTTCAGTTTACTCTACCCAAATCTGTTTCAAAATGGCTACATTAAGTGATGTGTGTTACCAGCAAATTAAAGACAACTTCTGGTATGGTCTATTTGGAGACTTTCAACTTATTATCGATAAGAACACTGGCTATTTTAATGTAACTAAACTGTGTAAAACTAGTAATAAAAAATTATATCATTGGATGGAAAATAAGAAAACTAAAGAGTTGATTGCCTATTACAACAGTCGGCTGAAGGAACAATTGGGTTATCGGAATACCGAAAAGCCAAATATTCCAACCGAAGGAGCCCACTTAGAGTCGCTTCCAAAGGGTCGAAATACCAATACCCTAAAAACGGACGCAGCATCTCAAGTAACACCAGCAACAGCTACATACGTATTAAACATTGGTGGAGCGCTCGCTGAAAACGACACGATATCTGGTACATATGTGTGTAAAGATTTGATAGTAAATTTGGCTTGCTGGATATCCAATCAGTTCTATGACAAATGCAACCAAATTATTTTTGATTTTTTCCTAAACGAATTTGATCAGAAATACAAGGACAACCTAGATGCGATTGAAGTAAAATTAATGGAGATAAATGATGAGGTGCAACGTATGCGAGAAACAAATGCTAAAGTCACAGAATATCTTGAAGATATATCCCCAAAGCCAAGTAACCTGGGAAAAATAAGTGTGTTTGGTTTACTTGCAAGAAACGAGACAGGCGCCCCCTATCCATATCATGCTGTAAGAACACAAAAGAAAAGTTTCCCCAGGGCTGTGAGGAACTTTAAAAATAAACACCCCAACGCCCAAGTGATCCTAAACAAGCTGTACGATCCAAATTCAGTAAATCTCTTTAACATAATAAAGCCTGAAGTGAAATACCTTACAGCACATAGAAACAACCTACATATAGCCGATGTACCACAAGATAAGTTTGTTCAGGATATTATTGCTTTAAGACATACTTTTTAATTGTATTACAAAATAAAAACACAGTAATTTTAACAAAGACTTTTATTTGATTCTAAGTACAAGTATGTAAACTCTTGGAATACATTTATAGAATTATTAACATAAGATGGTTCAGTGTTGCGTTGGTGCTGTTGTTGTTGTTGTCGTTGGTGCCTCTTCATGGCTGTGGGCTTACTAGGTGATAACACTAGCTTCTTTTAGTTCTTCCAAGATTGACTGAATTTCGTTGTTATCAGCATTATTACCTGCAACTTGGGAAGCCACTAAAAGTCTAAGTCTGTCAACCAACTCGTTTATGTCATTCCAATACACATAGGTTATTTGTTTGTTATTTTGTATCATATAGTTGTTGGTGCTGATGTTGTTGTTAGGGTTCATGCCGTTGCCTTCGCTGCTCTTATCACTGTGAGTTTTAAGTTCAGTCTTTTGTTTTTTGTTAAGATGTCTGACGTTGCTGTCGTCATCGTCTTCCTCGTAGGTGTAACCAAAACCTTGAGGAGTTGAGGATCTACGACCTCGTGGATTTATCACTGGTTTTATTAGAGTCAGATACTTTTCAGAGGAACAACCCTTGGTTCGGGCGTTAGGATCATAGTTCATTTTATGAACACTAGTTGCTTCTAGAATATCTCTATAGTGTTGAAGATCGTCATAGGTATACCCTCTAGGTGTTTTCATAAATATCAATTCTAGCAGACCTTGTGTTTGCGGATATCTCCGTTGACCTAGTCGAATGTCATTATCAGTAAAGTCCAAGTGTTTATTGCCAAGACTCCAGCTACCGGTATCTTTAGCGTAGCGAGCACCATACGTTTGATCAATGGTAGCGAGCCTTGGTGGTTCAGTAAAATACTTGTCTACATAATATCGAACTCGTTCAGGATATTGCTCCAAAAATTCTTGATATGCAGGGTTGGATGTGACAGTTTGTAGGTCTGCCTCAAGCTCTTCAAATGTTGGGATATCCTCATCGGAACTTGTCTCCTCAGCCTCTTCCCTAGGTTCAGCTTCAAAAACTTCATGGTCTTTAAGGAACTGTACTTGGGGTTTCGTTTCTGGTATATCGACTTCGTCTTTGATTTGTTCAGCCTTTGGTGGTTGCGGTGGGTGCTGCTGCTGCTGTGTTTTTAGATATTTCACTTAGGGGCTCAACAAGTGGTTTATATAAACGTTGCAGAGCATCATCATTCTCAGCTCTGTTAAGTTTAAGCATTAAATGTTTTTTTCGAATATTGTCAGCAAGTTGTAAAATCCTTTTCTTAACTTTTCGCTCTTCCTTACCCAACACTTCCATTGTGCTACAACTGTTTGGTGTTACCAGTCGGTCTAATCATTTGTTTGAGCGATACAGGTTGTGTGGTGGTTTAACATATACTGACTCCTTCATGGTACATGCCTTCTTATTTATCACGATGTCTGGCTGTCTTGTTAGACAGCTGTGTTAGACAGCTGTGTTAGACAGCTGTGTTAGACAGCTGTGTTAGACAGCTGTGTTAGACAGCTGTGTTAGACAGCTGTGTTAGACAGCTGTGTTAGACAGCTGTGTTAGACAGCTGTGTTAGACAGCTGTGTTAGACAGCTGTGTTAGACAGCTGTGTTAGACAGCTGTGTTAGACAGCTGTGTTAGACAGCTGTGTTAGACAGCTGTGTTAGACAGCTGTGTTAGACAGCTGTGTTAGACAGCTGTGTTAGACAGCTGTGTTAGACAGCTGTGTTAGACAGCTGTGTTAGACAGCTGTGTTAGACAGCTGTGTTAGACAGCTGTGTTAGACAGCTGTGTTAGACAGCTGTGTTAGACAGCTGTATGACAGCTGTGTTAGACAGCTGACTGCCCTGTCTATCATTGTTGTGTTAGAATAATATATATCTATCGAATCCTTTTCTATATCGGCCTTTGTGTACATCGTTTTCCTTCACAATCACCAACACACCATACTTATTATCTTTCCAGCATTGGTAGCAGATAGTTTTAAATTGTTTAAAGTCCATATCGGTGGTCACATGATCATCGTACACGTGTTTTAAATTGGTTTCATCTTGCTTGAATAACACAATAACATTGGTGTTGTCACGAACCAGATGTTTGGGTATTCGTGTATATGTTTGACAGAGATAGAATGAATCAATATTCTTATGTCTGCCCATACTGAAGTATGCTCTTATTTTATCTTGTTTGTCACAAGCTACATCATCAAATATAAACACAGAGTTGTCCTTGGCATCTGCCGGATCTAATATTTCATCGTTTTCTCTATAAGGATAGTAACCAACACCTTTTGTTGCATTCATCACCTCCTTTAACATCTTGTATTTCGGTTGATACAGAGACTTTGAATACACATACACGTTATCAAATTTTAAACCGTTTGCTTCAAACAACAAACTCAGCATGACATTAGTTTTACCACACCCACTCGGACCACATATGATACAGCGAACGGTGTTTGGAAAGAGAGGACCATGCCTCAGTTGTTGTTGAGCTGTGTCCGTAACAACATCGTCTATATTTGTAATGGGTAAGGCAGAAGCGTGTTTGCTGGTACGCATCTTAACTTAAACTAAACTATATTTTATTTGGGTGTGTATATATATGAATGCAAGTGAGACACCCAGTCAGTATGCATGTTGGTGTCACAGAGTGTGGGTTGTTATTAACAAAGACAGATACAGGTTTTGCTGAAACGTTGCGGGGCGTTACAAACACCATGAAAGTTAACAGAAAACTTGATGAGGGGTTTTATGTAATCAACTCGAAGCCAAAGAAGAAGGTTCCCTTTAAAAACATACTAAGTCTGATTGAGGAAGTTATAAAAGATAGAAACCTTATTCCAACAGCGAACGCCGTGTTTGATATAGCTCATACAATTGTTAGAAACATTGGTGGACGTAAGAATGTGCAGAAACCTCGAGTTATTCCAATACCTAAAAGTGGAGGCTTCCTTCCGCTGTTGCCTCTGATATTTGGTGGGCTGTCAGCACTAGGAGCTCTGGGTGGTGGTGCTGCAGGTATTGCCAAAGCCGTGAACGATGCCAAGTCTGCGAAACAGAAACTAGAGGAGGAAGAACGGCACAACAAAACAATGGAAGCCATCGCGATGGGTAGGAGAGGGAGTGGCTTGAAATTTAAGCCAAAATGCAAGAGACTGGGCAAAGGCATGTATCTCAAGAAACAGCGCTCCGGTTATGGGTTGTATCTGCAAAAACCATTGCAATAAAAGACTCAAACAGTAGCCTGTGTGTATCAGTCATGGCGCACACCTTTGTGTTGAAAGACCGCAGCTCCCATCTGTCGTCAGACTACCATCCACCAATTGTTTTGGATGGTAATTATGCTGTTGCCTTGATAGGCTTTCACACCTACAACAACATACCCAACATCTATGAAGGTAAAAACAAATTTCATGTAAAAGAAGGAACCGGTTGGCGAACCATCACGATACCCACCGGTGCTTATGAAATAACACACTTGGAAGAGTTACTTCAAAATGAACTTGTTGGTGCTACAGCAACACACGAACAAAAGCAACAGGCTCTGATTCTGAGACCTAATCCGAACACCATCAAATGTAGACTAAAGTCTTATACAAATGTCAGTTTTGAATTTGATGGTTCGATTGGGCGAATGTTGGGCTTTTCAAAACAAGTTCTTCAGCCGGACACCTTTTATGAATCTGATTTACCTGTTGAAATAGTGGATGTTAGACAGATTCGCATCGAAACCAATATTGTGTCTGGTTCCTATTATAACGGACAACCCTCACATACGCTGTATGAGTTTGCTCCGATGGTTGATCCTGGCTACGCAATCGACATAGAACCTAAAAATTTAATTTACTTGCCGGTGAACAAGCAAGAGATTTCCAATATAAGCATCGACATCGTCGACCAAGATTCAGTTCCTGTCAACTTTCAAGGTGAAGAGGTGTCTGTTCGCTTGAAACTTATAAAAGTTGCTTAGTATGTTGGTCTTTAAGGATATAAAAGCAAGTGCATCTACCACAACAAATTCAGTTGAGTCAGACACATCAAAGGGTACGCTTCGTCCCGATAATATTGAGTTCCTGCAAAGCCTGGGTTACCATGTCGTCAAAACTAGAAATATTCAAAGAACCCGTGTTTGATGATGGCATCGATCGAGAAGAGCTGCGCTCTTACTATTCACCAACTAAATCGTTTGGTAACAGCGATGAAATTGAAATAGCCATCAACCAACAAGATGCGTTCGTATGTCTGGCCGAGTCAGCTCTAATAATCGAAGGTGCTCTGGAACCTGTAGCATTCCAAAATGCCACTGGTGCTTGTTATCTGTCAAATAATGGAGGAGCAGCTCTGTTTGAATCCATGACCTATGAGTTAAATAACAAGGAAGTGGAACGAGTGCGAGACCCATACACCACAACCATCATCAAAAGTCTGCTATCGTTCAGTAAGAATGAAGCCCAATCTCTTAGCAATGCCGGTCTGAATGTGTCGTCGGAGCACATCACCTTAAATGATAACAAGTTTCACATGCTCATACCTGTCTGGTTCCTCTTCAGTTTCTTTCATCATTTCAAAGGAGTTCTCTGTGGCAAACATACTTTCCGCTTTACAAGAGCTCGAAACGATTCCAACGGCTATTACAGCACAGGTACGGCACGAGCAAAAATTACCGTAACCAATATGTTTTTAAAGGTAAAACATGTATTTCCCAATGATAAAATGAAATTGGAACTGATGGATAAAATAGCCAAAGACACCTCTATATTTCTCGCATACCGCAAATGGGACATATATGAGTTACCAGCACTCAGAGATATCAACAGAGATGTGTGGGCTGTTAAAACTGCAACCAACTTGGAAAGACCTCGATATGTGATTATAGCATTTCAAACAGATCGTAAGGATAACGTGAAGAAGAGGTCAGACTATTTCGATAACATTGGTATGTTGGACCTCAGAGTGTTTCTAAATTCAGAATGCTACCCTTATGAATCTATGAATATGGATTTTGAGAAATCGAAATATGCAGAAGCCTATAACATGTATACAGATTTTCAAAAAAGCTTCTGTTATAAAAACATGTCGGAGCCTATCTTGAATTATGACGAGTTTAAAGACAGAGCTCTATTTGTGATTGACTGTCAGCACCAGAACGAGTCAATCAAGTCTTCAACGGTGGACATTAAGGTGGAGTTTATGAGTCACGCCAACTTCCCTAAAAATACGCGTGTTTATTGTTTGGTTATTCATGACAGTGTAATGGAATATAAACCTCTAACGGGCATCGTTAGAGCCATTATGTAATAATAGTATGTCATTTATGTATCAATATGTACAACTTAATTAATCCTAATAAATTTTTATTGTATGTAAAACAGTTGTTTTATTTTTATTTTGTTGCATTTTTATTAACCCCTTTCTGTCTGTCAGTCTAAGCAAAGACTTCGAGCTGTCATGACGTGTTTGTTAAACAGCTGTACAAGCTCAAACAAGGTTCTATATGATACTTGTTGGGCAATCAATTGTCTGTCTGTCTTTTATTACACAGCTCTGTCAGTCTAAGCAAAGACTTCGAGCTGTCATGACGTGTGTGTGTGTGTGTTAACAATCAACAACAGCGTCTATATGTTTTGTTTGGTTCAAGTGGATGTCATTAAACAACTGTGTTATTTCTATAACGACCCCCCATTCAAGACCTCAACAGACGTCAGTGTGTGTTAAGCCGTGAAACATGTATGACGTCTCTTGCTGTATGTAAGTATACTATTATATTATTTATGTTTGCATACAAACAATACTTATCAAACAATCCTCGTATATCAAAGTTTAGTTTGATGTTTTAAATCGAGTTTTGTTACTTGTGTTTTTTGATCACTCCCTATACAGATTCATTCTAATAGGAAAACACTAACATAAACAAACACGCATACATAAAACCAGGTCTCCAGTTTTATTACCCCCATTAAACAAATTCATTAACATATCTACATGTAAATACGTTTTGTTATTGATAGTTTGCTTCAAACGTTTTTGTTTTTAGAATTTTATATTAGATATGTAAATTGGAACGTCTTTAAATATCTTTTACTATAAAATATATATATACTATTGTTTTTAAAAAATTACCGTACCTATTATATATTCAAATTGGAATGTAATAGAGATACCACCCCTGCCCACACACACACACACTCATCAGCCTGATAAACTCGTTTTTAAATTATCATATATGTAACAGGTTTTGTTTTATATATACCACTGCGAACACACTTTCACCGTATGTCTGAATAACATGATCGGTTTAGGGACGTTTGCATATCTTAGTAAGCTGTATGGTTGGGGTTCGAATCTAATTCAAATCTAATTTCAGGCGAATGCTTTTCTTTCAAAAATCATATTTCAAATCAAAATCAAATTTCAAATTACCCGCTCAATATATCTTCCTAATATATGTATGTGTGTGCTAAACCGAATGACTGTGTCCAACAGATGTCTCCCCTCGAGCTAGGGAATATTCTCCCACTCTACAACTTTACAAATAGAATATTCCCTAGCTCGATGAGTCAGATCTCTGGACACAACAGACAGTAATTTTCAAACAAATTCAAATTTCCCGCCAAAAACGAAATACCCTAACAAACTTCAATACACCTTAACAACACAATAAACAACAGACAGCTGTCCTTAATAAACAAATACAAACATAACCTTAATAAACAAACAGATGATTGGTAATCAACACGTGTGCGAACATAACCTTAATAAACAAATACATACATAACCTTAATAAACAAATACATACATAACCTTAATAAACAAACAGATAGCACGTTGACGACATAACAAATACAAACATAACCTTAATAAACAAACAGATGAATGGTAATCAACACATAAACAATCAGACAGCTGGTATTCGACAAACACACACACACATGGAGACGTGACTTGTAGATATCTATGGACACAGGTCAGACATCTTGGAACGCTTGTGACGTCATCACAGGTCAGACATAAGACAGTTAATACCTAACCTGACTTGTAGATATCTATGGACACAGGTCAGACATCTTGGAACGCTTGTGACGTCATCTCAGGTCAGTTTCATAGAGAACCAGGGGTTGCAGCTGTCTATTACAGGTCAGCCATCTTGGAATGCTTGTGAGAGATGTGACATATGACAGGTTAGCTGACATTTGACATCTGTCAACACTGACAGGTCAGGTGACAGCTGACATTGACACCTGACAGGTCAGGTGACAGCTGACGTTGACAGCTGTCAGGTCAGGTGACATTGACACCTGTCAAAACTGACAGGTCAGCTGTCAACTGTCACAGGTCAGCGCATGCGCATGACGTCACGCGCATGCGCAGAAAAAAAGTGGAGGGGGTGAGCCCAGGTGCTGGACTATCTACTGATTGAGGCCCCGTAATCGAGCTACAACCCACCTTTGTCCACCGCTCTAAGGAGTAGGCAGATTGAGGCCTTAGAGTTCATGTCCTTCTTCATGTCGATTTTTATAAATTCTGGATGCGGTTCAACCCGAGAACCAAGTATGTCTCATATATATATATATATATATATATATATATATATATATATATATATATATATATATATATATATATATCGTTAGAAATTTGAACAAAAACATTTCGATGCACAGGATAGGTACGGTTCTATGTAGTCCATTGGTCGAACTGTTATCTTAATAACCAGCGTGTCCGTCTTAGAAGAAATATTTGATAACGACGCAACTGATGACAAAGGCAGGTGTGCAGTTTTAATTAAAGGGATTTAAGACTTAACAGTGGGGGTCTGTCTGTATAGCTTCCTAGAGGAGGCTGGTCGCAACTGCTTGGCAACTAAAACATAAATAGGTAGTACTTCTAGTCTTTATTCAGTTAGTTTATGCATCCCTTTTATGACGCTAACATTGGTATCGAAACGATCGTCAGGTCTAAAAACTGTGATGTGATGAATTGGGTTCTCCAAATTGTACTTAACGGATTCCAATCAGCACTCATTTAAATTGTAGTGATTTGGCAGAGGCTACTTGAAAATTTCATTTATCTACATTACGTTTATTAGTGAATTTTCGTAGAAAAAATTCACTAATGGGGAGATCCCGACTTTTGAATTTTGAAAAAATTTTTGCAAATGAGCGCGAACTAGGACCCCTAGAACCCATATCCGGGGTCAGTTTCAATTTTTATATGTATATATATATATATATATATATATATATATATATATATATATATATATATATATATATATCTATATATATATATATATATATATATATATATATATATATATATATATATATATATATATATATATATATATATATATATATATATATATATATATATATATGTATCACACCGATAACTCAAAAAATAATGGGCCGATTTTGATAAAATTTGGCATGTACCTTTCTTTTGTTAATAGCTTGGATAAGTTCGTTAGTCAGGAAAATCGGACGAGGTTTTCCAGGAAAATTTTGAGTTTTCATTCGAAAAAAAATCATATCTCAAAAAGTAATAAGCCGATTTTAATAAAATTTGGCACATACCTTCCTTTTATAAATGGCTTTGACATGTTTGTTAGTCAGAAAAATCGGACGAGGTTTTCCGGGAAAATTTTGAGTTTTCATTCGAAAAAAATTCATATCTCAAAAAGTAATAAGCCGATTTTAATAAAATTTGGCACATACCTTACTTTTGTAAATGGTTTTGACATGTTTGTTAGTCAAGAAAATCGGACGAGGTTTTCCGGGAAAATTTTGAGTTTTCATTTGAAAAAAATTCATATCTCAAAATGTAATAAGCCGATTTTAATAAAATTTGGCATATACCTTCCTTTTGTAAATGGCTTTGACAAGTTCGTTATTTAGAAAAATTGGACAAGGTTTTCCGGAAAAATTTTGAGTTTTCACTTGAAAAATTTTTTTATCTTAAAAAATATATAATCTATGATAACCAAATTTGGTAGGTAGGCTTACGATATAAAAAGTAAACTATACACTAAAATTTAGATTTCTATGTTACAAGAAAAAAAAGTTATAATAAAATATTTTGTGCCAGATCATTTCTATGAAAATTCACTACCATAACGCACTTGCTGCGTCCAGACTTTTTTTTTTACTGAGTAGAAATTTTTTAACATACGTGATACACGTATTCTGTCTGGTATTGTATCCTCTTTCTGGTGCTTTCTATTAAAAAACTGCAAGTTTAGTCATCTGTGTTTTGCGATGTTATTTTTTTCCTGGACCGAAATTTGAAATATGCGGACAAAAATAAATACGATGCCAAAGTAATGTTCGGAGATCCAAAGATAAGTGAAGTACAGACGGTGAACATGATATCCGATACAGCCTGCATGCAGTAGATAGTTGTATATTATAGTATGTGGCAAATAATTTGTGCATAAACTAAAATTTGTCAAATACTTTAAACTAGTATCAGCGCACGTGCTTGTTACGTTATATAGATTAAATACCTGTGACATTACGGATAATCTATGCCTGCATCAAGGTTGGTACTTATAGCATATTAGGCAAGACAAAGCACCAAATCCTCTTCATCAAGAAACACAAAGACATTCCACGCGTTGTTTAACTAGCGATTACTAGAACGTTCATTCTGTTTGACAAGTGGAAGCTCTAAAGTCTGTTATAAGCGCTTTAAAATAAAATAGAACTAATCAAGTACCTTCAAAATGATTCAATTGTCGGTATAAAATATACGAGGGTATACTGATATTTAGTTGGATTGGAAACTTTCCAGTAAGCACATTTCAGTTTATTTTCACCGGTAACGACTATTGTTTAGTGCATTTTCTTAAAAAATTCATTAACCAGGAGATAGCGACTTTTGAATTTTGAAAAAGTTTCTTCAAATGACCTTGAACTACTTGGTTTCGCAACGAGATGGCGACACGTGTAAAAAGCGTGTCTTACATCTCAGTTAGTTTTGCAAGGCTGGCTACCGTAGCCGTATTACTTTTTATGTGTATTTTCGCTGCAATTAGTATGCCGTACTGACAAGCTCTAATTAGAGCGAACCCGGTCTATGGTTCTAATTGTGGTGAGAATCAATCTAGCCTTACATACTTTGTCCCTATATTGGGGGAAAAATGGGTCAGGGCTGACAATTTACTAAATTGTTAGTTGGTTGTATACAGTCTCTATTTTATAACATTCTGTGTTATTTGGAGCTGCCGTGACAACATATTACTTGGATCCGCAACGAGATGGCGACACGTGTAAAAAGCGTGTCTCACATCTGACTTAGTAGAAGTTTGTTTGAATGAAACCTAGTACACCTGTTGTCTTTAGAGATAGCTTAATATTATGTACTTTATGTGTGTGTGTGTTTTTTTTTTGTTTCTTTAACTATTCTATTATAATATATTCTATTTCCGCGACTATGTCCAACAACCGACGCCAGGGAGAAGTTTAATTTCACTATCCTGAAAAGTTTGCCGAACCGCTGCCTCTTTGTAAGGTGGGTTGGACAACGGATTTACACCCCCTCCCAACGGCGGGACGTGCAGGCATTCAACTTGCTCAGATACAATGCCACAACCTCGGTTAATGTTAATGTTACAGTATGTACTGAAGAACTGAAAGTAGAACTCTGGGAATCGAAAGCAGTATCTTTCGGTTCAGAGGCACACGTTCTCACCATCGAAACACCAAGCCTCCATATTATGTACTAAATTTAAGGTTTCTAGATTAATGAAAAATTCAGTGATTATAATATTAATAGATTATTTAGGAGACTACTAACGTACTTGTTGCTCCGATCATTTTAGCGAATTTTCGTTCTACGAGAAGATCGCTGCTTTCGAATTTGAAACCAATCTCTTCAAATAAAGACAAACTATTTTTTCTGGAACCCATATGCACGGTTAATTTCAGACTTTATATGTTTGCATATATCATCACAATAATACAAAAAAAATTTGGCACGCAGCAAGTGCGTTACAGTAGTGAATTTTCATAAGAATTGTACACTATTATTATACGGCATATTAGTAAAGTTAATACTTTATACTTACACAGACCTTGATGATAGATTTTAGAGGTTCTACTACGCGCACATTTGAAGAATTATTTCAAAAGTGTTACCATCAATATATCTCTATTATCATATACATCTTGTGTTCTAACTACTTTTGAGAAAAATACCCAAAATGCAATTTTGTATGAAGCTAGAAAATTAAATTTTGCTATATCTATAGATAGTGTTAAGTCTCTCTAAAAGAAACTTGTAGTTACAAATTTCACTAAAGTTTACAAAACTTTCCAGAAGGAAACTTAATTTATATTTAAAAAAGTAAAGTATCTGCCAAATTATAAACGTAGCAGTTATTTTTCCTTACCTGCCTAAATGATTTCGTTTTAGCCAACCTATGTGTGTGTTTTGTTTCTTTAACATCGGCCTATTTCCGCGACTATGTCCAGTCACCGACGCTAGAGAGCAGTTTCACCTCACTATCCTGGAAATTTTGCCGAACCGCTTTGTCTTTCTGTAAGGAGGGTAGGGATCTTTAACGTGCCCAACATCGCATGGACACGGGACCGACGGATTTACTCCCCCTGTGAAGGGCGGAACGCGCAAACATTCAACTTGCTCTCAAATACAATGCCAGAACATCGGTTGATGTTAATGTTAGAGTTTGTACTGAAAAAGTGAAAGGAGAATCCTGGGATCTAACCCAGTACCCTTCGGTTCAGAGGCACACGTTCTTGTGCCTGAACCACGGAGGTTCTTTTTAGTCAACCTAATCAAGCTGTTTTTTCAATAACAACAATAACAAAATATCTGCTGAAAATTATAATTTAAGATTCAAAGGTGACAAAGTTATTCAGGCCTTTTAAACAAACACGAGATCTTGTTCAAAACGTATGAAATCTGTACACTATTGTCTCTCCAAATGTCAAAGTAGAACAAAAAAACTTCATGCCACCGGATATTTTATATTATATTGAAAGTAAACGTAACAATTAATTACAGAGTTAATAGGATTGTCACCTGTTGTATGAATTCAACGACTGTTTCGATCTTAAATGACGTCTTATATTTAAGTCTCAAGATAAAAAAACAAACTCTTTCAAAATCATTTTTATAGAGACTGACTTGATTTTGTTTAAGTTTCCATTATATTATGCTACACTTTCAGTCTAAAACTGTATTTGGGGCCGCTCATCAACCTACAAATACAGTTTTTTTTTAAATTGATTCAGGCCCGCAGTTAAAATAGAATCACAAATTTTTTATTTCATGTCGCCTGTCATATACAATAATTGTGGCCGAGATTTCACGATTGGTGATCCGGGTAGTATGTTTTATGGCTGTTATTCATTTTATTTGGTTAACGTTGATGTATGGTTTATACCTGTTGTATGAATCAATCTACGCATGGCAGTTAACTACGTTTCAACGCATGTCTTTCAGGTTTCATTTTTAATTTGGAACAAACTCTATACATTGTGAAATAAATTACTTAAAATTCACAACATAGGTTTACTTTCACCATTTATTGCTACATGCAAAGTCTCATTCCGATTACTCTAATACTTACACCGGTTTAATTAATGTACTGAGGATTATATAGTTAGCTTTAAAAGATACAAACAAGTCATGTTGACTTAGGTATCCAAGGAAATATATTTTAGTTCTATCAAGATAATTCTGGTATTTGGAAGTGTTTATGATCTTAAGTTCTGTGTATGATCTCGTGTATTGTTGGATTGAATAAATTGATTAAATTGATTAATTAACTTACAAAAGTATAGCGTTTTAAATTTTTTTTCTATATCAGCTATAGCTGATTAATGAACTCGTCCGCGTGGACTTAATACAGCGAAAATATGTCCAAGTTTCGCTCAAGTCAGTTGAGTATTTTTTGAGTTATCTCTTGGATATATATATATATATATATATATATATATATATATATATATATATATATATATATATATATATATATATATAGAGTATTCAGTTTTTGTGACGGTAATATTGTTATTTACTATAAAAAAAATGTGGGAAAGCCGTCAGTTGCAAAATAAAAACTCTTTATTAAAAGCCGAGCTTTCGGAAAAGTTTATTCCATTCTCAAGGATATAACGTGAGTTTTACTTTAACTAATTATGGAATAACAAACATGAAAAAACCTTTTTCTAAATTTGACACTTTTTGACTTCAGTCAAATTTATAAAAAGGTTTTTCATGTTGGTTATTCCATAATTAGTTAAAGTTAAACTCACGTTATATCCTTGAGAATGGAATAAACTTTTCCAAAAGCTCGGTATTTAATAAAGAGTTTTTATTTTGCAACTGACGGCTTTCCCACAAATTATATATATATATATATATATATATATATATATATATATATATATATATATATATATATATATAGGGTGGCGCATTGAAAACGAAACAGACCGATTTGCGTCCAGAGAAATTTTTTTAAGAAACGCTGAAATACGTCAATTTGAATATTGAGGGGGACATGTCTTGACATAAAACTCAACATTGTCACATCAACCCCTTAAGGGTGGTGATAACAACCCTTATATTTTAAATAGAGAACATGGGTCTAGTGTTACATCATCTAAAAGCTCTTTCTTTTCTGAATTCAGCATACTAATTTTTTGGAAGTTTTATCAATTCGTTTAAAAATTATTCACAATTGAAGATGAAAAAACGCCTTTTACTCATTCCGATAAGAAATGTGCCGATAGACAATGTTTTGTTGGTTTGTAAACAAAAAATTGACTATCAGAACATTTTTTAATCGGAATGAGAGAAATGCGGTTTATTATTTCAGTTTATCGGTCGGTTTGATACTTGATAGTACTACCGAAAATTAATTTCACAATGGTGTATTCTGTAGAGGAAAGAGTTGAAATAATTACTATTTTTTTCAAAAACGATGACTGAGCCAACCGTACTGCAAATTTGTTTAATGAACGACATACGAACAGAGATGTTAACAGAAAATACATTTTGGAGTTAGTTACAAAGTTTCGACAAAGTTGTTCCGTAGCCAACAAAAAACGGGATCCTGAACGTGAATTTCCGGCTAGAAATGAGACTACTGAAATTGAAGTTTTGGGACAAATTGCTGCAGACCCAACTTTGAGCACGAAAAAATTGGCCACTGTTTGAAACATCAAAAGAAGAACTATTCAGCGAATATTGAAAGATCATAAATTTCACCCGTATAAAATTCATTTGTACAACAACTGAATGAAGATGATTTTGATCGGCGGCTGGTGTTTTGTAAAGTTATGACTGCACGAATAGCTGATAACAGGAAATTTCTGTTCAATATCTGTTTTTCAGACGAGTGTACGTTTTTATTAAACTCTACAGTCAATCGTCATAATTGTCGTTATGGGGCAGATAATAATCCAAGAAAATTTCACGAAGTCCACACTCAAACTCCACAGAAATTGAATGTCTGGACTGGCATTTTTGAAGACCGTTTAATCGGACCAATTTTTCTTTATGGCAATTTGAGTGGCGAAACGTATTTGAAGTTACTAGAAGATATCGTTTACCCTCTACTAATTGACATTGTTGAAAATGATGATCGCTATTTAACCGGATTTAACTCCTTTAGACTTCTTTCTATGGGCCCATCTAAAGAGTAGAATTTACACAACAGAACCGGAGTCTCTGGAAGCATTACGACGGCGCATTGTTGAAGAATGCCGTCTAATAACTCCACAAATGCTCCAGAATGTCAGAGCTTGTTTTGAACAAAATTTGTAGTTTTGTATGGAAGCTGGTGGTCAACAATCTGAACACATACTTAAATGAATAAACATTTTTGAACGTTTGGTTTTGTTTTTTACTTTTTTTTTTACGAAAAATTGACTAGTGCATTTCTTATCACAATGAATGAAATACGTTCTTGCAACTCCAACTGTGAATAATTTTTAAACGAGTTGATAAAAGTTCCAAAATGATTAGTGTGCTGAATTTAGAAAAGAAAAAGCTTTCAAATGATGTAACACTCGACCCATGTTCCCTATTTAAAATATAAGGGTTGTTATCACCACCCTTAAGGGGTTAATGTGACAAAGTTGAGTTTTATGTCAAAACATGTCCCCCTCAATATTAAAATTGACGTGTTTCAGCATTTAAAAAATATATTCTCTGGACGCAAATCGGTCTGTTTCGTTTTCAATGCGCCAAGCAATATATATATATATATATATATATATATATATATATATATATATATATATATATATATATATATATATATATATATATACTTTATTTGTTTGCTATAATTTTTGTGATTTTTTTATTGCTTTACGTAGACTGCAATTCCGAACCGTCCGTCCTGGTTCCTCATCAGCACCCTACTGGATAAAGAAGCGTGCTCATGATGAACCAGGACGGTTCAAAGCTGCAGTCCACGTAAACCAATAAAAAAATCACAAAAAGTACAGCAAACAAATAAAGTGTATATTTAAAAGTGATTATAGTGTAGTGCATCATTCCAATATATATATATATATATATATATATATATATATATATATATATATATATATATATATATATATATATATATATATATATACATATAAAAATTCAAATGCACCTTGGATCTAGGGGGTATGCTGCTTTCAAATCAATATTGATCTACTTTACCACTGTAGTAACAGTGTTCCTATTTGGAGCAAGACACAAAAGGCCTTTAAATGTCGACTGTTGTCCTATTTAATAGAAAGCACACGCTCACACATATACACACTTATATATAGATAAGCATGATGCACACATTGTGTCTCAGTTTACAGTTCTACTGGCAGTTGCATGATAACACTTTCTCCGTCCCGATTACGCCTTTACTCCAGACAGCTTTTCACATAAACGGGAATGCACATGTAAACCATAAAGGGAATACAATTCTCTGGAAGAGATAGACGAACATACGTGTTGTCTAAAACAGGCTTCAAATCCAATTTGCTGATTGAAATCCTGGATACCTGCGTACGAGTTGTCGCTAGTTTTTACGTGTCTCGTCTTTTTCAAATGGAGATGATACATTAGTAAAGCTTGTGTCTATAAGCTTCGTATACTTTACTGTGAGGGATAAAGCTGAAAGCTTTTAGCAAAAACAACTTTACTTCAGTTAGCTAGAAAAAAACTACAGTTGTTTAATTATCAGTTTTAGTGAATTTTCATTAAGAACATTCACTAATAGCGAGGTATCGATAGTGAGATTTTTGGAAATGTTCTTCGAATGAGCGCGAATTAGAGCCTCTAGAACCCAAATCCAAGGTCAGTTAAAAAGTTTATATATATATATATATATATATATATATATATATATATATATATATATATATATATATATATATATATATATATATGTATATGTATCCATCCGATTATTGAAAAAATAATTAACCGATTTCGATGAAACTCGGCAAGTACCTTTCTTTTATTAATGGCTTGGATGAGTTCGTTAGCCAGAAAAATCGAACAAGGTTTTCCGGGAAAATTGCTGAATTTGTTTTAAAGAAAATTACAAAGCTGTTTTAATGAAATTTACTAGATATATTGCCTTGGAAGAGACCTTACCACGTACCAAAACTAACCTTTATAAGTTGATAGAAAATTGAGTTATTCAAAATTTGAATTTTCTTACGAAAAATTTTTTTTTCTCTGAATATTACAAAAATATTTTAATGAAATTTAGTGAATATCTTTCCTTAGGAAAGACCTTACTACATACCAAAATTAAACTTTTGAAGTTTATAGAAAATGGAGTTATTCAAGTTTGAAGCATTTAATAAAAATTCACTACCATAACGCACTTGCTGCGTCCCGAACTTTTTATTATATTATATTTATATTATACATATAAATATTAAGCTTCCTATTTTCACGGTATTTAAAAGCCATCTCCATCTCTCGAGTTTAATCTGACAACACCACTATTTGTGATTTTTTAGCTGAGGAGTCATGAGAGAAACGTGTACGTTCTGTGCATAACCTCGAATTCGACTCGGCTAATACCTTAGAATTTTAGAATATCAACTATCTATATTCAAAGATTAATAGAAATAGTAGGTCAATAATAACCCAGCTTGTAATTTTAACATCACAATGCCTTCGGGGGTCGACCCTGACTGTAGTATATTATGGTTCTAACATCCAGTCAAACAAATAAGAAAGTGGTTGTTTACATCTGATTCAGGTTCTTAATCAATGCATGTAGGCACTGAACCAAAATTACTTCAAGAAGACATATGCCTACCTCAAACTAATTCAAGTGTAATACCTAGGGTACCTAGATACCTATGGTTTATTTACTCTTAACTTTTACTCTTTATAGAACATTTAAACTAAACGAAACTACATAATATCATAAAGCAGTTTAACTTACATATATAATCAGATGTACAGTGTAAATTATTAAAATTATAATTTCAAAATTTTGTACTGTTTATATTTATGTCATTTTCAGAAAGTATGGGTACAGTAATAGTAAATAAGTGTTGAAAAGAGTTTAGGTGCGGCAAGTGCGTTATGGTAGGGAATTTTTGTAAAAATATTTCAAACAGTGATGACTTCATTTTCCATTAAACTAGAATCCTCAGTTTTGATACTTAGTAAAACTCATATAAAGGCAGCGTGGGAACTAGATTTGAGAAATAAAAGTTTATTTTCGGAAAATTTTTGTGCATTTTTAACAATAAGTAAATGCCTGCTTGCATTAGAGAGACATATTTGCCATTCAAATATTTTATGAAAATTCACTTTCATAACGCACTTGCTGCGTCCAGACTTTTTATTATGTTTTGGCAGTTCTGTTTTGAGGTTAAGTAAATGATTGCATATGCTTCTAAAATTGGAAACCTAAGAATATTAACGTGTTTTGCTTATTTATTATGATATGACAGTTCTGTTTTGAGGTTAAGTAAATGATTGTAAATGCTGCGAAAATTGGAGACCAAAGAATATTAACGTTGATACATTTTTTTTTAGAAAATTCACTAATAGAACTTGTTTTTAAAAAACTTTCGTTTTTGTTGAGAAATTGGTTCGATTAGGTTGACTAAAACAAAATCAACCAAGAGACAAGGAAAAATATCTGCCACGTTTATAATTTGGCTGATACATTCCTTTTCAAAACATCAATTAAGGTAAATTTTCATAATTGTCACTAAAAACATTTTTACGAAAAGTCGACAACATTGAACGCACTTGCTGCGTACAGCCGTTTTTTATTTTCAGAGATGCAAAATTTTCCGAAAAAAATGTTAGATGTTCGCAGAATAACTGGTTTGATCAGGCTGGCTAACAAACCTCTCTGAGCTATTTAGAAAAGTTCGGGACGCAGCAAGTGCGATATGGTAGCGAATTTTCATTAAATTTTTCAAATTTGGATTACTCAATTTTCTATAAGCCTCGAAAGTTGAATTTCTGTATATAGTAAGGCATTTTTCAACGTAACGTGTTTAAGACATTTTATCAAATTACCTTTGTAATTTTCCGAGATAAATTTTCTTTCCGAAAGAAAACTAACGATTTTCCTGGATAACGAACTTATCCAAGCTATTAATAAAAGGAAGGGACTTTCTGAGTTTTATCAGAGTCCTTTTATATATATATATATATATATATATATATATATATATATATATATATTTAGGAATATTGCACTACACTGTAATCACTTTTAAATATATACTTTATTTATTTGCTGTACGTTTGTGATTTCTTATTGGTTTGCGTGGACTGCAGTTTCGAACCGTCCCGGCACGCTACTGTAGCTAGAGTAGCGTGCTGATGATGAACCGGGACGGTTCGGAACTGCAGTCCACGCAAACCAATAAGAAATCACAAACGTACAGCAAACAAATAAAGTATATATATATATATATATATATATATATATATATATATATATATATACATATATATATATATATATATATATATATATATATATATATATATATATATATATAATATAGTAATAATTGTGTTTCCGAAACTAAGTATATTGCTAATTTCCGCGATTTAAAATAGTTTTACAAAAATTCGCTACCATAATCCACATGCTGCATCCAGACTTTTTGAAATTAAGTTTAACTGTATATGGTGGCTGTAAAGTGTTTTCTTCTTAGATAAACCGTACGATGACTCTAGAGTATACGTTTATAGAATTATTTATAATTGAGTCATCACTAATTTAGACCGCATCTATATATTTGGGCTCCTTTTATGACAAAGACCAACAACTTAACCTCCGGAAGCCGTATATACATAATCAATGTGCACAATAAGCTCCCAGCGCAATGAAACTGTCACCGCACATAAAAACCCTCTCTTCTGCTTTCTAGTACAACAAAGAGCCTTATGAAGCATAAAATAACTTGTGGTGTATTTTATACGCTTAGTAATTGCTGTATTTTATGTAGAAGTATTAGCAATTCAACAGTGAAATTACTAAACCAAACTGAAGTTATAACAGCCTGCAGTGAGTTGTGAAAAAGTACTTTTGAATTCACAATATATTGTTTACCTGCTTTTGCTTCTAAAACTTAAGATTAACATTCCGGAAATAAACTTGCAGACGCATATTTGAAGTTTAATTAAAATCAGAAAGCCAAATTTACAATCTTGACATTGATATCTTAAAACTTCTTAAATCCGAATGTTTTGAGTACAGTTATCTTATCGATGGTGAGAATTTGCAAAAAAATTTTCAAATGAGCGCGAACTAGGACCACTAGAACCCATATTCGAGTTCAGTTTCAATTTTCATATGTTTATATATATATATATATATATATATATATATATATATATATATATATATATATATATATATATATATAGTAATAATTGTGTTTCCGAAACGAAGTATATTGCTAATTTCCGCGATTAAAAATAGTTTTACAAAAATTCGCTACCATAATGCACATGCTGCATCCAGACTTTTTGAAATTAAGTTTAACTGTATATGGTGGCTGTAAAGTGTTTTCTTCTTAGATAAACCGTACGATGACTCTAGAGTATACGTTTATAGAATTATTTATAATTGAGTCATAACTAATTTAGACCGCATCTATATATTTGGGCTCCTTTTATGACAAAGACCAACAACTTAACCTCCGGAAGCCGTATATACATAATTAATGTGCACAATAAGCTCCCAGCGCAATGAAACTGTCGCCGCACATAAAAACCCTCTCTGCTTTCTAGTACAACAAAGAGCCTTATGAAGCATAAAATAACTTGTGGTGTATTTTATACGCTTAGTAATTGCTGTAATTTATGTAGAAGTATTAGCAATTCAACAGTGAAATTACTAAACCAAACTGAAGTTATAACAGCCTGCAGTGAGTTGTGAAAAAGTACTTTTGAATTCACAATATATTGTTTACCTGCTTTTGCTTCTAAAACTTAAGATTAACATTCCGGAAATAAACTTGCAGACGCATATTTGAAGTTTAATTAAAATCAGAAAGCTAAATTTACAATCTTGACACTGATATCTTAAAACTTGTTAAATGCGAATGTTTTGAGTACAGTTATCTTTGTAGTAATTTTGTGATTAATTTACCAACAAACAAACACAACGAACCTATGGAACATTTGAACGCAAAACTAAAAGAAAAAGTTATTATAACAAAGCCAAGTTTTTAATTCTGTGTGTATGTACAAGTGTCCTATTTTCGTTGACATTGCTGGGCATCTCGGTTATTAGTAACGATAAACCTTGCGGTTTTCGCGAAGCTGCGCTCCTTTTTTTGGAACGAAAAATACCGCAAACGAAATTGTCATACCCATCTTAGGTTGTGAGTTTCAGAGCGATATTGAAAAAATTGCATTTTCAGAAAATTACAAATCTATTTTAATGAAATTTGGTGCATTTATAGCCTCGCGGCAGGCCTTACTACATACCAAAACTCAACTTTCTAAGTTTATAGAAAATTGAGTTATTTACATTTTAAATTTTCTTTCGAAAAAATTTTTTTCTCAAAAATTACAAAGCTATTTTAATAAATTTTAGTGTATATGTTGCCTTGAGAAAGACCTTGCCACGTACCAAAACTCAACTGTCTAAATTTACATAAAATTGAGTAATTCAAATTTAAAAGATTTAATAAAAATTCACTACCGTAACGCACTTGCTGCGTCTAGAACTTTTTTTAAATTTTATACTGAGAAGTATCCGTCAAATTGGAAATCATATACAGAACCCAAAACCAGAATCGCAGACTCTCGAATTTTTTTATTTTTTTATTATTTTTTATTTCAACAACACACCACGAGGGCTTACAACCTAAATACTATCTTACCGTGGGTGACGACAAGGAGAAAAGAGGCAACTTGTTATTTCTGGACTTGAAGGTTTGGAGGTTCGGGGGAGAAGGAAAAACATGTGCCGGCAAGGAATTCCACAACTTGGAAGTCCCCGGGACAAAAGAGCGGGCATAACAAGATGTTCTATGTCTGGTGACCTGGACAGTAAAAGGGTGCATTCGTTCTGTTCACCTGGTAGATCTGTTGGGGGCAGCAGGTGAAGGAACTATGGAAGAAAGCTCCTCTGAGCAGTGCCCGTGCAGATACCTATAAAAGAGAGAGAGGTCACCAACGGCACTTCGGTGGGCAAGGGATGGCAGCCTTTGTGTGAGGGTAGGGTCACCGATGAGACGTATATCTCTCTTCTTAATGGAGTCCAAGATAGCGAGTGTAGAAGCGGAAGCAGCACCCCTGTTGTGGGAGCAGTATTCGAGGTTTGGTCTTATTTGTGAAGTGTATAAAGTATAGAGATTAGCTGGTGAAAAGTATTTGCGAGCCCGGAAGAGGAAACCTAATTTCTTAGCAGCCGCTTCTGCAATTGATGTGACATGTTGGTGCCAATTGAGATTTCGATCCACAGAGATGCCAACAAGTAAAAAGGACTCATTACTTTGAATAACTTGGTTGTTTATTGTGACGTGTCTAGGGCTGGTGTATCTCTTATGAGAAAGAAAGCAAGACTGTGATTGGGTGGGGTTGAATTGCACAAGATTTCTATTTCCACAGTCTAATATTTTTTGGAGATCCACGGAGATAGAACCCTCCATGAGTCTGCGATCCTCATCTAGTTGGGCTAAAGAGACAGGCTTAGAATATTGTATATTTGAGTGGAGGGTGCTGTCGTCCGCGTAACTGTGAACTGGGTTGGATGTGCCAGAGAGGAGGTCATTGATGTGGAGAAGAAACAAAGTGGGGGCTAAAGCTGAACCTTGAGGAACTCCTGCATTAATTGGATACAGTTTAGAGGAATAGCCATCCACGACAACAGAAATGCTCCGGTTGGAGAAGAAATTTGCTGTCCACGTACAGAGTTTTGGTGGGAGGCCATAGGCCTATAGTTTATTAGGCAGCGCTACGTGCCAGACCTGGTCGAATGCTTTAGATATGTCTAGAGCGACAATCTGGGATTTACCGTGTAGTTCCTTAGACTTGTTCCAAGAATGGGTGACAAAGGAAAGTAGGTCGGCAGTTGATCTGCGCTGACGGAATCCATACTGCCCGTCGTGGATTAGACTGTCTTTTTCAAGAAATTTAAGTAATTCGTTGTTTATATACTTTTCCATCACTTTAGAGATGACTGAAAGGAGAGAAATAGGCCTGTAGTTGCTAGGAAGCGCTTTTGATCCTTTCTTGGGGACGGGTTGTACTCGAGCAGTTTTCCAGTTACTAGGGAATATGCCTTTATTGTAAGATGTCTGAAACAGACGAGTCAGGACAAGAGCAAGTTCTGGTACGCATTCTTTGAGAACAATTGCTGGGAGGCTTTCCTGGTATTAAGAGAAGACAGCACCTTTCGTACCTTTTTAGTTTTGAAAATGATAACCGTCACTTTATGCACGACATTGGGGACTGTTGGTGGTTGAACATTTGGAGGTGGGTTGAAAGTAGAATTGCCGGCGAACAACGAGGCAAAAAGTTCAGCGTTGCCCAGGGCGGTAGAAACAATTTCATCCCCTAGTCACTTTTTGCTTCAAAGGGCATATATATTACAACGTTATATTAACACGTTGTAAAACATAATACTATACTTACTAAAATATTATAATATATTAGCAGTAAACTAACAGCACAAAAAGTTCCAATGAAAGAACTCATTGTTCTCCAAATAATCATTTTGTTACATGACACCTTTATCCACTTGCGTCTTCGATTATAATGAATACTGATAGTTATTCAGTCACGAATGTGTATGAATTTTTTTGTACTTCATATAATTAAATAGGTTTTCAATTTTCAGCAGGTAATCAATCAAATTAACTGGTCTAGACATGTAGCACTGATAAACAACTTAATTTGAGTTCTGTATTTCAAAAATTTACTATTATAGCGCACTTGCTGCGTCCCGACTTTTTACATTTTTATACACTGAGAAACAAAGAAGCGTAGGTTGAAACAAGCATTCTTGTGAATAATTGGTGCTGTTAAAAATTTAGTGGCCTATTATGTTAAAATCTAAATTTTATTTTTAGTGACAAATGGTGGCAACGCGCTCTCAAAATAACATTAACAGTTAACTAAGTAAAGATTGGAACCTGTAACTTATCAGAGAAGCGGTTTCAGCTACAAAAATGAAAGACATACCGATAAACAACTGGCTGTCTTCCTGAAAATTTTACTTAAATACACCCTACGTTGGCGTTTAAAAAACTATTTATAAATCTGTCATTCACATACTAAAACATTAGAATAATACTTCGTGTACGTTGATGAACTAAAATGTCCACCTTTGCTCTAAGCTAGCAGCGTTTATATTTCAGAGGGTGTATTATATGTTTGTCTCTGCTTTGAGTCTGTCTTCTTATCAATTTTTGCCGTAATCAAGGATGTCTTTTCCCATTAAAGTATGCTTTACATTAAATGAATCCCAAGAGGAGGATCTTGAAAACTGGTTAAGATAAATAACTTTAGTAAGATTATTTTCCACTGTAGATATGCTCGGAAATAACTGTGAAGGGCATATCTCCTAATCTAGTTTTTTTGTGACAAAGATAAAAGCGTATGTCGTTAAATTGAAAATGGATAATTTACATAAAAAGCTTTTACTTTTAGAAAACTACGTTACTTTACCTTAAACAGAGCGCAAAATTGAAAACTAAAACATTTGCAAAAATATTAACAAAAGAATAACTTGATGTAACAGTGCTCTTTACTAAGCAAATGCATAAATTGCCAGCCCTGGCCCATTTCTTCCCTAATATTGGGACAATGTATGTAAGGCTAGATGTATTATCACCATAATTATAATTATAAATGGGCCAAGGCTGACAATTTACAAAATTATTAGTTGGTTGTAAATAGTCTTTATTTTATAACAATTTGTGTTATTTGGAGCTGTCGTGAGAATATACTACCAGCGTTGGGAATTTACGGGAAAATTAGCTTTGTTGACATTTGACGCGTCAACAACGTAAACAACGTCAGCAATGTAAAGAACGTAAACAACCCAATATTTATATAAGAGGATGAGTTTCTGCCAGAATCATGTGGCATCTCGTCCGTCATGTGTCATCCATCTGTCACTCTCAGCGTTTTCGTTCTGTGGTTTTATTATCCTTCAATGTGCGTTTTTAGCATTTAATAATGAGCTGGCGATTTGTTCATTCTAAAACGCCAAAAATATAGAATATTTTAACCTTTATCTTTGTTTTTAAGTTAATAGCAGTAACTGGCAATAATGTCTAAAGGTGGACGGCCTCTTGGTAATATTTTCAACAATTTGAAATTCCAACTTGTGAAAGATAATAGAAGCTACTCAGCCCATTGCAAAATATGCTGTAAAATATTGAAAAACACATCACAAAATAGATTACGTGCACATAGGTATATAAGCTATTCATTCCCTAAGGTATATGATTTTTTATATCTTATATAATGTTTTAGGAACATTTGCCACGACCGTGATAGTGATGGGATGGTCTCTAATCAGATTGAGTACGTCGAACTGGACGAAACTTTGGAAGATGCAAGTTTGTCAGCAATCGATGACAATTCTTCTTTCGATGGCGAAGTTACACCTATTGTTATGAATTCAGATATGGACGAAGCTTTTTCACTTTCCAATACTAGCACCAGCACACCCAAACGGAGAAAATGTGACAATAATGTGTTAACAAAGTTTATTGACAAGCTGAAAGATGGTGATTTACAAACTTTAAATGAGAAATTAACCAAATTTATTGTTGCTTGCAATGTACCGTTTCATGTAGTGGAATCAGTGTTTTTCAAGGACTTTATAAAAGCATTGAGACCTGCATATCACCCAAAAATACCATGTCGAAAAACATTATCTACATCTCTTTTAGATAATATATATGAAAAATGTTTACATAAGACGAAAGATATAATGAGCAGTAATTCAGTTTTACTGATAGATGGATGGAAAAACTCCTCCAACAATTCAAAGTTAGTTGTAACTATGCTGCATAATGCAGACGGCACTCAAGCTTTCCTTGAAGCTTTCGACTTGACAGGTGAATCCGAGACTTCAGAAAAATTGTGTGAAATTGTTAATGAAGCAATCACGATTGCAAAAACTAATTACAACACGAATATATATGCAATGGTCAGTGACAATGCAAGCAACATGGTGAGACTAGGAACTTTACTCCAACATAAGATTTGGCATAGTACTTGTAGTTCGCATACGGCAAATTTACTAGCAAAAGACATTCTAGATAAAGAACTTACTGAGAATGTCAGTATTGTTCTAAAAGAGTTCAAACAAGTAGATTTTGAAAAAATGTTGGTGGATAAGGGAGGCTCCAGAATAAGGCTGCCATGTGAAACAAGATGGTGCAGCTATCGAGATTCCTATAGATGTTTCTTGAATAATCTTACGTATATGAAACTCATTGCCGTGGAAACTAAGAAAAAATTGAAATCAAATGTATCTCGTTTGCTTTTCAATGAAGAATTCGTTTCTCAGGTAGAAGAATGTTTACTATACTTCGATCCTGTATGTAAACTAATTAATGCATGTCAAAGTTCCAACACATCGATGGCAGATGCAGTGAGCATGTGGCTACAATTGGATATTCCAAGATTCAAAGATGCCCTAGAAAAACGTAGAGGTATGGCCATGCATGTGATGGCACTCACAGCTTATTATGTACATCCAGGATATGATAATGCTATACTTGACAAGGATAACAGAAAGAGCATCAACCATTTCCTTTTGAAACATCTAGACGCCCAAGGACTTGAAGAATTTGATAGCTTCGTTATAAAGTCTGCTATTTTCTCAGAGTTATTCAGGAAAAATATCTCAAAACCACTTGTTTTCTGGCGGTTAGCAAGCCATGACTGCCCAAATCTATCTGAACTAGCTTTAAAACTTTTAAACATACCTGCTTCTTCTGCACAATTGGAAAGGCTGTTTTCAACATGGGGCTTCGTTCATAACTGCAATAGAAATCGTCTTTCCTTTGAGGGGTCAAAAAAATTATCCTATCTGTATTATTCTTATCGGCTGAATCAACTTGAAGATGGGACTGATTCCGATGAAGATTGTGAAAATCAATAAAATTTCTGTGCCACATCCAACAAGAAATATTTTCTTTTTTTTGTGTACATATCAGTTTGGTTTGCAGCACAAATTTAATAGTGAGTGGAACGATGAGCCAGCCTGACACATACTAAATCACATTCATCACACAAATTCATTCTATTCTAATTAAACCACAGACAGATATTTTCTTATATGTAATGATACTAATAGAATTTAAGTGTTATTTTTAGACG
Organism: Tillus elongatus; assembly: GCA_964006375.1. Classification (NCBI taxonomy): domain Eukaryota; kingdom Metazoa; phylum Arthropoda; class Insecta; order Coleoptera; family Cleridae; genus Tillus; species Tillus elongatus. Next base: position 158,461,672 of record OZ023265.1, read on the forward strand.
TGGATTCTTGTTTTGAACTGTTTATTGAATTATGATTATGTTTTTGTCTTATATTTTCAATATTGTAATTTTTTTGTAAGTTTTTGTGAATAAACTTTATACTAAAGATTCCATAGAATTTTGATACAGTTTAAGAATATTTCTTATAACATCAACAGTGAAAACAAATACTCATTTCAAGGCAATACATAAGTCTTTGAAACAACTGAAAAATCAATTTATATCATTCAATATGTAAGTATATTGAATGTTGTAAATTGCAAGCAGGAGCTTGAAAATGAATAAATCATTTTCAGTAGTATGTGACTAGATACGGTAGTGATACTCACTTATCTTAGGAAGTTAAATTGAGTAATACATTATCTATGTTAGGGAGTTAAATAGACTGATACATTAAAATCAATTCTCAATTAAGAAAAAGTCTGGGAAGGAGATTTGTGCTTTTTGAATTTTTTCCTCAATTTGCACCACCATTGGGGAAAAATCCACATGCAAAAAGTCAAAAAGAACAAAACTTCTCTGCCATTTTCACACTTCACTGGGAATTGATTTTAATATATCAGTCAATTTAACTCCCTAACATAGATTTGTATCATCAACGTATTTACTCTGGAGGGGGAGTTAGCCTTTTTCGGCCTTACTCTCCGCAACACTAAATATTGTAGCTTTTATGGGCACTAGTAAACAACACAAACCTTAATTGTTAATGAAATGACATTAATTTTAGTCTTCACTACATCCGTTTTTTTGAATTATTGGTGGTAGATCTATTCGAAGAACAGAGCATATGCATCATTTTACTGAACAGCTCACCAGGTGTAGAATGTCTCGCTATGCCTGTTCCTTTATCATGAGGGCCTCTAAACTGTAGAATTCCGTACAGACATATGTTTTGTCTTCTCTACCAAACTTTCAAGTCCCGAATTGACAAGCTACCTCTTTCCTCACTATCGACATACATGGTACGTTAGTAACTAGGCTTGTAAGCCTTCGTGGTCTCGCTTCAATAAAATCCTGATTTGACTTATGTTTGTACATTTATCAATTTTCATACTGGGTGTAGAGACCAGCCTTCTTGCAAGCATTTCGAGCTTTGTTACTATGAATCATATCCTACCTATAAAATTAGATAATCAAATTTTTTATGACCTATTAGATACAAATTCAGCTCAGAATAAAGTGTTATTTAATTTTTGAACAACTAGGTACGGATTAATTCGCATGTAGATAGTTATTGTACACGGGCAAGTTAAGCAGGCAATCAATGAACGAATAAAAGTATTCCAACAGTAATGACTAGTAAAAATAGACAAGATTTAGGTTAGCTTAGATTTTTTATGTTTGTCATCCGATCCAGAAAATACGTAGGTACATATTACTATTTGCAATGCTTCAGCAGTTGAGTTTATTATTTATTATATATTGAATTTTTCATTCAATTTACATTTTGTCAAGGTGTCCATAGTCCATATTTGTTGTTGTTGACACTATTCTGAGTTTTCTGTTGACATTCTTAATGTCAACAACTGATTGTGTCAACAACGTCAAATTTTACGCGTAAACAACACGTAAACAATGAGACAGTTTTTGACGGTCCCAACGCTGTATACTACCAGGTTCCGCACCGAGATAGCGACCCTGTCGTACATCTCACAATGTTATAGGAGGCTGGCTACCATATCCGTATTACTTTATAGGTGTATTCTCGCTGTAATTAGTATACCGTATTGACGAGCTCTAATTAGAGCGAAACCGGTCTGCGGTTCTAATTATGGTGCGAATACATCCAGCCTTACAACCATTCTCCATATATTAGGGAAGAAATGGGGCTGGGCTGACAATCTATGCATTTTTTTAGTAAATTCAAGTTACTATTTTGTTAATGTTTTCAGTGAATTTTTATTTTTAAAAATTCACTAATAGAGAGGTATCGATGGTGAGACTTTGCAAAAATTGTTTCAAATGAGCGCGAACTAGGACCACTAGAATTCAGTTTCAATTTATATATATATATATATATATATATATATATATATATATATATATATATATATATATATATATATATATATATATATATATATATATATATATATATATATATATATATATATATGTATCCAACCTCTAACTCAAAAAATAACTAACCGATTTCGATGAAACTTGGCAAGTGCCTTTCTTTTATTAATCGCTTGGATGAGTTCGTTATCCAAGAAAATCTAATAAGGTTTTCCGGGAAAATTTTGAGTTTTATTTCAAAAAAAAAATATTTTTCCGAAAATTATAAATCTATTTTAATGAAATTTAGTGCATATATAGCCTCGGAGAAGGCCTTGCCACGTAATAAACCTCAACTTTTTACGTTTATAGGAAATTGAGTAATTTAAATTTTGAGTTTTCTTTCTAAAAAATAATTTTCTCCAAAAATTATAAAGCTATTTTAATGAAGTTTGGTGGATATATTTCTTTAAAAAAGGGCTCGCCAGATACCAAAATTCAACTGCCTAAGTTTATATAAAATTGAGTTATTCAAATTTGAAGGATTTAATAAAAATTCACTACCATAACGCACTTGCTGCGTCTCGAACTTTTTGCAAATGTTTTATTTTTTTACGTATGTTCTGGCATCGAGGTGAACTCATTCAGCAACATTCATTTTTATTAGTGAATTTTCTTTAAAAAATTCACTAATGAGATCCCGACTTTTGAATTTTGAAAAAATTTCTTCAAATGAGCGCTAATTAGGCCCCCCAAAACACATATCCGGGGTCAGTTTCAATTTTTATATGTTTATATATATATATATATATATATATATATATATATATATATATATATATATATATATATATATATATATATATATATATATATATATATATATTGAAAATAGCTTGCATAAGTTCGTTAGCCAAGAAAATCGGCCCAGGTTTTCCCAAAAAATTTTGTGTTTTCTTTCACAAAAAACTATATCTCCGAAATTAATAAAGTAAGGGCAACCAAATTTGGTACGCAGATTTATGTCCTTATAGGTAAGTCACATCCCAAAATTTAGCTTTGTCTCTCAAAAGACAAAAAAGTTATCGGTATTTAAAGAAAAATAAATTGGGGTTTTCCTCAAAACGTCAAAATCAGCAAGATTTAGGCAAAGAACTTAAATCTAATACGGGCTATAGAAATAAAATGTCCCAAGAAGAATGTTTTACAAACCCTAAAGTCTTAGTTTCAACCGTCATTGTCCTTCATTTTACTAAAATATTTCCAGAAAATTCATTTCAAATAGACCCTTTCTCTGATGCTTGGCAGTTGCCTTAGCTCTAGAGTTTATCGTTTAATGGTATAATTTTTGCCGAATTTTCGTAAAAAATCAATAAAGCCCAATATATCCGTTATTATAAAAGATATGAAAAAAATTGTATATATTAATTATAGGGTGTCTTGAGCTACATCTTAAAAACATATTTCTACAATCACAGGGTGGCCCATAAGCGATACAAATTTTCTTTTTTTTTTTATCAAACACGCCTTCTGTTATTGCATTTTTGCATTTTCCATCGAACTATAATGCATGTTTGTAAAAAAAGAAACGCTGGACGCAGCAAGTGCGTTATGGTAGAGAATTTTGATCAAATAAATTTGAATAGCTCAATTTTCTATTAACCTATAAGGTTGATCAAGAAATGAGTTTTTTCGGAAATACTTTAAGTTTACTTTCGGAAATTTTTGTACATTTTTAAGCAACAAAGTTATTTTGATGAAACATGGCACATTGTTTTTACTATATAGGTTATACTGGCAACCAAATTTGATGCCTGCTTTTTAAAATAAATCCCATACTTGCTATTAAAAATATTTTTATGAAAATTCACTACCATAACGCACTTTCTGAGTCCAGACTTTTTTGATTGTGTTGTAGACTGTGTTTATACTCTTAGATTATTATGAACCTCAATTGCAAGAGCCTAGTTGGTTATTTCAGTAGATACTGTAAAATTTACATGAACCGTGGTTGTGGCATTTTGTTTGAGCAAGTTGAATGTCGGCACGTTCCGCTCTTCGGAGAGGACGTGAAGCTGTCGGTCCCGTGTCCATGTTGGGTACGTTAAGGATCCCTACCCTCCTTGGAAAAAGGGAGGGGTTCGGCCAAATTTCCAGGATAGTGAGATAAAACTGCTCCATGGCGTACGTGATTCGCCATAGCTGCGGAAATTGATCGACGTTAAGAAACAAAATACATAGATTGTTATGTTGTGTATGTTTCTTGGATTGTAGTTACTGCTGTTACGTATTAAAGTGGACTGTATCGTGTTATGAAATAAATCTCTTGGAAACACTTAACTTAGTTATATATTTAAAGCAATAAAAACTATATACTATTGATATACATTATATATATATATATATATATATATATATATATATATATATATATATATATATATATATATATATATATATATATATATATATATATATATAGGCAGAACGTGTGATACCACAACGCGTGGTCGTGTACAAATCAAATGCACTCGGTGCTGAAGCTCTTCGAAGCTGATCTGATGAACGAATAGAATGTGTCCAGGTATTCATTATTGCAGGTACTCTGTTTTCGAGGGATGGAACATGCGCACAATACACTGCAGTTATGTCAGCTTGCCTGTGATATACAAGACTGCACTGCTACAACTTCAAAATTGCGCGGTAAAACTAGACATACATGTATACCTATATTGTACACATGTACTTATATCTCGCTGCCGTTTACATGTTAAGTATTTATATTATTTATCACCTTAACCTAAGGACCAAAACCGGTAAACTTCCGTCATTAATTTTCAATTGAATTTTTTTGTTTATATACAATATGGATTTGCATTACATATAGCTTTTTTATTTACAGGTACTGTTGGTGCTAGATAGGTCGACGGTTGTACAGCTAGAGGAGGTTCAAACTGGCCCACCAGTTTTGGATTTCATACCCGCCTCCGGCGGCGGGCAGCTCTACTAGTTCCAAAGAAAAGGACAAAGAAAAACAGCAAGAAGAAGAGAAAAGGTCACAGTCTTCCCAGCAGAGGCAGTTGGACTACGACGCTGCTATAAAGGTAGGAAAGACGTCTTAAATTTAGGCGCCATTCGAATTATTTTAAAAAGTCACGGCACTACTGACAAAACATACCATTTTATGATTTTTTTGATGACTAAAATGAAATATTTACTAGTTCAGAATTGTTGTCTTAGGTGCGTAAGTAGCATTGCATCAAATGAGATTACGTAGAAGGTGTTTGACATTTAAGGTTGGCATTTGGTGGAGTTAAATTATACATAAAAACCCATACTTTGAAGAGTTTCATTTGTTTTGTGCGACTGTTGCTTGTCAAAAGCCTCCATCTTCCAGATTTTTAACACATTCACTGCCAACGTATATAGTAAGTGTCGCAACAGTGGTGCCGGTAGAGAATAAACTCGTAAAAGCCTGGACGCAGCAAGTGCGTTATGGTAGTGAATTTTCATAGAAATGATCTGGCACAAAATATTTTATTATATATATTTTTTCTTGTAACATAGAAAGCTAAATTTTGGTGTATAGTTTACTTTTTATATCTTAAACCTACTTACAAAATTTGTTTATCATCGACTTTCATTTCTTGAGATAAATTTTTTTTCTAATGTAAACTCAAAATTTTCCCGAAAAACCTTGTCCGATTTTCCTGACTAACGAACTTATCCAAGCCATTTACAAAAGGAAGATACGTACCAAATTTTATCAAAATCGGCCCATTACTTTTTGAGTTATCGGTGTGATACATACATATATATATATATATATATATATATATATATATATATATATATATATATATACATATATATATATATATATATATATATATATATATATATATATATATATATATATAGTATTAAATTTTTGTGACGGTAATAGTGTTATTTATCAAAAAATTGTGGGAAAGCCGTCAGTTGTAGAATAAAACTTTTTATTATAGGCCGAGCTTTCGGAAAAATTTATTCCTTTCTCAAGGTTACAACATGGAAAGAAAAAAAGGTTTACAATTTACTTGGGAAAAATATAAAAGTTTAAAATACTTACATATAATGTGAGTTCTACTAAACTAATTATGCAATAACAAACATGAAAAGAAAACCTTTTTATAAATTTGAGTGAAGTCGAAAAGTGCCAAACTGACATATAAAGCTAACTATTGTCTAATTGAATTTGTTTTTTGTTTTTGTCTAGGAAATATAAATAGGGGTAGTGATTTCTAAAATTATTATCTTTCTTTAAGTTTATTAAATTGTCGTTAAAAGTATTTTCAAATTCTTCTAAACACATTCTTTTATTACTTAAGGTTTCACAGTGTAAAATAGAAACATTACTAAAATTTATATTATGGCCAGTGTCGAGATTATGTTATATATATATATATATATATATATATATATATATATATATATATATATATATATATATATATATAAACATATGAAAATTGAAAGTGACTCCGGATATGGGTTCTAGGGGTCTAGTTCTCACTTATTTGCGAAAATTTTTTCAAAATTCAAAAGTCGGGATCTCCCCATTAGTGAAGTTTTTCTACGAAAATTCACTAAAAGAGTAGTTTACCAATAGAAAAATGCGATTTATTATTATACTTATACTTTACGGAAAAACACAGGTTTTAGTTATATAAAAAAGTCTGGATGCAGCAAGTGAGTTATGGTAATGAATTTTCATAAAAATGTTTTTAATAACAAACATGTATTTTTTTAAAGAAAGCAGGCATGAAATTTGGTTATCAGTATGACTTATATAGTAGAAACGATGTACCATATTAAATCAAAATGACTTTATTCTTTGAAAATGTACAAAAATTTTCCGAAAATAAACTTATAATGTTCCCGAAAAAACTGGTTTGTGGCCAACGAACGTTAGGTTAATAGCAAATTGAGCAATTGAAATTTGAAACTTTAATCAAAATTCGCTACCATAACGCACTTGCTGCGTCCAGTAAAAATTTAAATCGGTTGCAGGAAAGAACAAGCACTTGTGAAGCCACGGGAAAAGTCTACGGCTGTATTAAGTATGGAACGGTTTCACTAAGTTAGGGCAATAACAAACAACCAGATGTGCTGTTTGAATGCAAATTGAATCAAGTCTTAAATGTTTTCATCTCGTCCTAATTGAATTCGTCATACAAAAACTCGCTAAAAATTTATCTGAATTACACAATGTGATCAGATAACGGTGAAATGAAATAATACTAAAAAATAAAGAAAGTGAAGTCACTAATTGAGATTAGAACGCGTGTTATAGGAGTCCATTATTAAATCACACTGCTTCCTTCACCCCTCGACCATTCTTGACATGATTTATTTCAGGTATATACTCTTGTATATTAATTTTATAACCTCCTAATTATTTACACCATACAATTTTTATTTAAAATTGATTTTTTTCTCACATTTTAACGAAATGAAGGAAAGTGATGGCTGAGACACACATCTAGGAGTTTGTTAGTCATTTTAAACCGTATTAGTCAATTTTTATTAAGAAAACTCACTAATAGAGAGGTATCGATGGTGAGACTTTGCAAAATTTTTTTCAAATGAGTGCGAACTAGGACCCCTAGAACCCATATCCGGGGTCCGTTTCACTTTTTATATGTTTATGTATATATATATATATATATATATATATATATATATATATATATATATATATGTATGTATGTATCCAACCGATAACTCAAAAAATAATTGACCTATTTTGATGAAACTCGGCAAGTACCTTTCCTTTATTAATGGTTGGATGAGTTCGTTATCCAGGAAAATCCGACAAGGTTCAAACAGAACGGAATAACATAGTAGTCATCAGTACAAATCGCACTGTCTCTTGTATGTCTTTCATCATTATGTCTAGAAACGTTATCACTTTCATCGCTTTCCGATTCTAAAATATGTCGTATTCTTCTAATGTTTGTTGTTACATTCTTCGGGGTTCTAGATTTGTTGACTAACAAAACAGCTTTTTAAACTACTAATTTATTATATCCAACTATTTTCCAACACCACCAACAACTAAAATATTTCTTTCTATTACTGAATGTCTATATTTTATTCTCGCCGCCATTAATTCACTACACTGATTCCGTTAATAGTCACTTATTCTGCACACTAACTCAATACTAAAGTAATTTACTCTGTGTGCCGCTCACCTATTTATACTGTCAATAGGGATTCTAAACCTTCTACACTGTTCTACACCTGTCACTTCTGGTCCCTTCTAGAAATATCATTCCAGAGTGTTCGCCGTTATCAACACACCTTACAATCAGCTTCTGATCATAGAGGTAACAAGGTACATAAACTTAATTCTCACAGCCGGATGCGACACTGCCCCTTTCTTATATTCGAACGTCCTGGTCGAATTCCGACATTTCTTGGTATGACGTAAATCTGTGCATATGTACCACCTTCATCTTGCTCTTTGGGCTCCTCTCAATGCGACAGACAACGTAACTGATCATTTTGATCAGATTATAAGGACCTTCCCATAATTTCTGTAGTTTCGGTGACCGTCTTTTATAGCGTACTGGGTTGTAGAACCACACACGATCTCCTTCTTTAAAACCAGCTGAATTAGCTTACACGTCATACGAGTCTTCATGCGGTCGCTTTCTACTCGTATGTGGATTCGGACAGCAGAATTGATAGCTTTCCTTCTCGTCAATGTGACGGGGCTCTCTTCAAGTTGCACTGGTTCTTCCACACAATGGCTCTTTTTCTGGTGTTTCTATTTGCACATATATCTCTGCAGGCCCGATTCTTCTGGTCGACATCAGCTCTGTTTCAACAAATGGGTTCACAGACGTTTTTCTGGGTTGGTTTCACACTTACATGGTCTTTATACCCTTCGTCTTGTACTTCCCCCATAATTTCTTTTCTACTTGCTTCTGGCTAATTAACTGGGTCGTCTCTTCCTGTCACAGCTCTCTTCACTGGAATGGAAGTTTCACGGCAGACGTTGCTATTTTCCTCTATGGTGATTATTCCTTCACCGCCGATAGTCAGGATGTTAGTTCCTAGATCAAGTTTAGCGCACTGACCTTGACGTCTGTCGCAGCCAAATATAATCGGGTCTGATATGGCGGACACTATGGCTCTCTGCTTTGCCTTCCATGTCCCAATTTGCAGCCCGACGTCAGTTTCGACAAATACCTAAATCCGATCACCACCGGCTGCATTTACTATGTACACTCTCTCTGGCTCTCTTACTCGCCATCTTGGTACCATATCGCAGCGAATAATCCTCCTAGATGCGCCAGTGTCGACGACCATCTGGGTCTTATCGTCGCTTACGTATTCATGTACGACGAGAGCGCTTCAATGGACGAATACGCTCCCACATTGTAAATTTTCTTTTATCACTAGAAGGTCGTGATTGACTTTCCATGTCGAAAGAAACACTGTTTAATAATAAAATACAATAAACTTTACCACAAATAACAGATACTTTCTTTACGTGACGTTTATTTCACCAAACATAAACACAAACACGTATGTCAATATCAGGCCATCCGTATTCCATCTTCCAAATTGGCTATTCGATGACTTGCTGCAAGCAACCAACATTACACATCAATAATACAGGGTGGTCCTTCGGGAGGTCCCACGATCGATTGCGGGAAAACTATCAATAGGAAAAACCTGAAAATTGGATATTACACTAAAGTCGTTGGGGGCCACAGGTTAAAAATATTTTCAAGATGGCGTCACTTCCGGTTATACCGGAAGTAGATGTCAATTCGCTTATTTTAAATAGAACATCCTATATTTTATTGCAGTTTTCGATTTTATAATACACTCTGAACACTTTTTGTGAATCATATTCTATACCTATCTTCAACCGTCCAGAAGATATTTAGACTTTAAGATAAAATTTGACATTTATGGCCAGTCATAAAGATACCGATATTTTTATAATAAGAACATATTTCGTTATGATTTTTAGAATTCTTCTGAAAGATATTTCACTTCATCTATTTGCACATCGAGACTAACGATAGAGTATACAGAGTGTCCAAAAAAAATTCTTGAATTTTGCAATGAGAAATTGCAAAAATCTCGCGATTTTCAAAATTGGAACCCCCTTTTTTTATAAACTATCGTGTTAAGCTCAAAAAAATCACTGATACTTTGTATGTAATTACCTATACCTAAATCAAACGGTTTTCATTTAATTTTGAAAAAACTCATTTCAAAGCCTGATAATTTGATAAGTTTCCTACCATAAGCGTTAGACATGGAAAATAAATTGCCGAGTGTGTTTCTATGGAAACTTTGACAGTTTGTTGATTAACTAGCTAATAATGGCACGGTTAAACGACACACACGAAGATTATTTAAATTTTATTTACTATTTATGGACAATGTAATAAAGTAATTTTGCGAACGTGTGATACATTTGCTGATAGATATCCAGATAAACAGAAACCGTCAAACGAATAGTAGACAATTTCAAAAACTGCGGATCTGTCAAGAAAAAGGTGCAGGGGGCTAAACCCGTTGTTGACAACGAACAAATCGAGACAGCAATTTTTAGGTATCCTGCCATATAACCTTATATAAACCCATCAAACAGATAATAGAAAATTAAAAAACAATTCACACACAACATGGACTGAATAAATGAAACAAAAATTAACGTCCTAAGTGTTCAAATTGACGACCTCTAGCGTGAAGACATTTTTCACACTTACGTGTCAATCCCTCAAGTGTGGCCCTTCTTATTTAATCCGGATCCAATTCACGAAATGATTCTCGAACCCGCTGCATGCAATCTTCTTTAGTAGAAACTGCAGTTTTGTAGATTTTATTTTTTATAGTACCCCATATAAAAAAATCGAGAACAGATAAGTCAGGCGATTGAGGCGGCCAAAGGTGTGGCCCATTGTTGGCAATCCATTGGTCAGCAAATAGAGATTGTAAAATATTGTTAACCAGGTGACTATTATGAGGAGGGGCCCTATCATGTTGGTAAAATATTCGCCTATATTCATTCAATGAAAGGTTGCCCAAATAAGTTACTTCCAAATTTTGCAAAATTTCTAACTAACGCTCACGTACAAGTAAATAAATAAAGTATTTTATGAATTTCGGATTAATTGTCACCATTCAAATTATCGTCGTACATTTATAGGGCAACAACGCCGTCATTCCTTATAGCACAATAAACATTAAACTGCCAGCTTTCTTCAAAATGTCCTTCCCTGGAAGGATGAACATTGGTGTCACTCCAATAGTGAGAATTACGACGATTAAAAAGTCCATTCTTTGAAAATGTTGCTGAATTCGTCCATATGATGTTATCTAAAAACAGCTCTTTTTCTTGGAATCGCATTAAAATAAATTCACAGAATTCAACCTTTCTTGAAAAATCAGTTTCCTTTAAATGTTGCACAACTGAACAAGCATAAGGATGGAACTTATCTTTTCGTAAACTTCGCAGAACGGATGTTTTTGACAATCCTAACTCCAGTGCTACTTGCCTCGTTGACTTTGTAGGGTATGCGGCAAAATATCTGCTTGCTGTCTCAATTTGTTCGTTGTCAATAACGGGTTTAGCCCTCTGCAACATTTTCTTGACAGATCCGCAGTTTTGAAATTGTCTACTATTCGTTTGACGGTTTTACGTGACGGTTTCTCTTTATCTGGATATCTATCAGCAAATGTATCACACGTTCGCGAAATTACTTTATTACATTCTCCTTAAATAGTAAATAAATTTAAATAATCTTCCTGTGTGTAATTTAACCGTGCCATTATTAGCTAGTTAATCAACAAACTGTTGAAGTTTCCATAGAAACACACTCGGCAATTTATTTTCCATGGCTAACGCCTATGGTAGGAAATTTATCAAAATATCATGCTTTGAAATGAGTTTTTTCAAAATTAAATGAAAACCGTTTGATTTAGGTATAGGTAATTACATACAAAGTATCAGTGATTTTTTGAGCTTAACACGATAGTGTTATAAAAAAAGGGGGTTCCAATTTGAAAATCTCGAGATTTTTGCAATTTCTCATTGCAAAATTCAAGATTTTTTTTTGGACACTCTGTATACTCTATCGTTAGTCTCGATGTGGAAATAGATGAAGTGAAATATCTTTCAGAAGAATTCTAAAAATCATAACGAAATATGTTCTTATTATAAAAATATCGGTATCTTTATGACTGGCCATAAATGTCAAATTTTATCTTAAAGTCTAAATATCTTCTGGACGGTTGAAGATAGGTATAGAACATTATTTACAAAAAGTGTTCAGAGTGTATTATAAAATCCGAAACTGCAATAAAATATAGGGTGTTCCGTTTAAAATAAGCGAATTGACATCTACTTCCGGTATAACCGGAAGTGCCGCCATCTTAAAAATATTTTTAACCTGTGGCGCCCAACGACTTTAGTGTAATATCCAATTTTCAGGTTTTTCCTATTGATAGTTTTCCCGCAATCGATCGTGGGACCTCCCGGACGACCACCTGTATAGACTTCAATCAACATGCCTCATCATGTTTACTTAAAGTGTCAGTCGCACGAGAGTGAGAATATATTGAAGGTGCATTAACTACTTATAGGTGTAGCTGGCACGTCTATTGACACCATGGAATACACATATAGGTGTAATTGGCAGCGAATGTGTCAAGCGGCAGCCTAAATTCAATTTGATATTATTTGGCATGTAATTGCTTTAGAAATACAATATTATATATCATAAAGTTTTTTATTTTTACATAACGGAGAAAATTTAAAAAATAAAAAAGAATTAAAATTAAAAAATTAAAATTAAAAATAAAAAAATGAAAAAAATCAAAAATCAGAAAATTAAGAAATTAAAAATTAAAAAATTAGGAATGAAAAAAATTAAAAATCAAAAAATTAAAAAATTAAAAGGTAAAAAATAAAAAATTAAATTAAAAGTTTAAAAAATTAAAAGCTTAAAAAATTAAAAAATTAAAAATTGAAAAGTAAAAAAATAAAAAAATACAATAAAAAGTTTGAGCACATTCCAAAAATTCAGTTACCTAATTAAAGAAAGTCACAATAACTGCTCAAATCCTCGACGTCCATTCACCTCTTGACAATCTCTAAGTCTAATAACAAAAGCGCCCAATGCATTCTGAAGCTGTTTCGGTTCAATGTTCGCAATCGTAATTTTAATTGGAGCTCCTAATCAATCTAATGCCGTTGACATATTACGAGACACAACACTTTTCGAGTATTCCCAAAAGAAACAGTACATGGTTATGTCTGGAGATTTACGAGACTTTTAAATCCCAATCCATTGCCCTGGGAATTTGTGATTTAAGAATACACGAACTTGCCGGTCGAAATCGGGTGGAGCTCCATCCTGTTGATAGCAGACATCTTCGTTCAACGCTTGCGATTTTATTGGACTTTAATCTCTTTCATTTTTGGTACAATTTGATTTTGTCAAAGCTCCAAGTAACAAATAGATGTTAATGTAATATGTATAAAGAACGGGCCGATGACGATTCTGACAAATATTTCACACCAGACATTAAGTATTTTTTGGTAATTAAGTATGAGCTTCCAAGTTGACGCGGGGATGAGCAGGGTGCCAGTATCTGCAGTAATGCCTGTTCACCGAACCATTTAACACAAATGTGTCTTCGTCTCAAAATACAACGTTTCTTACAAAATTTTGATCAGCTTCATTCTTACCGATATAATTTCTGTAAATTTTAACCTACGATCAAAATTATCTTCGAGTTGGTTTGTAAGGATGGTACTTAGACTGCTTTAGTATTTTTCTTATTGATCATTGCTGCATGATATGCTGCAAGTTGCATGATTAGGGTTTGTGGTGTATCAGTAACAACCAGTTAAACTGTTAGTGGAATGTCATCATTTGTTGCTGTTTTCGGTCTTGCGAGAGTTGGACGATTTTTACACTGGTTAGTTGATCAAGTCGTTAAATCGCGATACTGTAGTTTTGATGATTGGGGGTCTGATTGGACGACTGTCGTTAAACACATGACAAGCTTCAAAATGGGTCTTTTACAATCACCAAATCCAATATTTTTTAATAATTCAATGCAGTTAATCTCTGACAAAAACGTTTACCTATCTTAACGTATGACAGACCGCTGTATTATAATCTTTCACATACAGTATAACTACACTTCTTCCCACAGGAACCAAATCGTATTTATTTACATGAGAAAACTTATTTCTATTGTTTTAGTAGAATCCAAGATGAGACAGATAAGAAAGATTTGATCTTCTGTTCTTGTTACCAATTCGGATTGGAAAAGCGATGAAGAGGCTTTTTAGAAATTGTTAAAATTGATAACAATAAGAAGACAGCAATGTTACTTCTGAATTAAATTTTGAATAAGTTGAATTCATTTATAGCCGTTTGACCAGAAAATGTTATCTGTACAAAGTTTTTATTCTTTTATTTTCTTTGTTATTTTGAAATAAACAACCTTACGGTGTACAGTTGTATATTTATAAATCAATTATTGCCTACAGAAATCACACCAAATTAAACCTAGATTGCCATTAAAAATATTCAAGTGGGCCTATGGCAAACACCAGTCGCACAAAACAAATGACACCCATATTGAAAGATGAGTTGTTATGTATAATTTAACCCCGCTAAATATCAAATTTATATGTCAAACTATTTCTGAATAATATAATTTGGTGCAATATTATTTACGCAGCCTGTATAAAAATATGACTCATATTTACAAATTTTTAAACATAATGCTTACCCGACAATTAATTTTGTCTTATTAAACTATCAAACTTTGTATTTAAATAGCAGCCAAAATATCGCAGAAAGACTTTATTTCCAATGAATTTTCTGCAGATACTTTTGTCAAATAAGAAATAATAGCTGTTAAGACACTATATTAGGACCTTATACAGCCGCACTACTTGTAATATTTGTTCTCCATAACCCGCACCTACTACATAATCTTCATTCAAGAATCACAAATATTGACATTTCAGATAGTCATTTTTACATTTTTAGATAAAAAAACTAAAATTTTAATTTTTCTTTGCGCCAAAGAAATCTAGCCGTTGTTCTAGGTCAACATTATGAACATTTCACGCAGTGTGCCACCGTTGGCAGTGCGGTTGCCAAACCGTTTTGGACATTGGTTGTGCGCAAGTCCGAAGACCGGGAAGGAGAAAAACGGTGAATAAAAACCGCCACTCACACTCATTCTATTTCTTTTTCACCTACCAATTCGAATGCATCGCTATGCACGCCGTCCACTTATTATTCCTAGTTATAGGTAACCTACATGAAATGTTATAAATAGTTAAATATATATTGTACAGAAATTAACATCAATTTTAATTCAATACACTGCTCTAAATTAACCGAGAACAAATCAAGTGAATTAATTTGACGACATCAACGTCTTCCTCTCCAATTGAAATCCCACGGGAGATGTTCATAATGTTCACCAATTATCTAATATTCAATATAGTTTCTTTACTTAATATTTTTATCATCTGCTTTTTACTGACCACTGGTGCCACCAACATTTTTTTTGTAAATGCCTATTCTTTTTTCTTTTAACTTACAGAACTGAATTTCGGCGTGGTTTATGCATCGTATAACATCAATCTAAAATTGCACGCCTTTGGTGCCAAATTACTGACTTGTCTAACAGTTCGCAACGATTCTTCATTCGTTTCTAGATCATCTGAACTTTGGTGTACATTGCCTGCAGACATATTTCTAGCACCCATTTTGTCATACAACAATTCATGATACATTTGAGACATTTTAGTTATCGCTAAGTAACGTTAATTTCAAAGTCGCTGTACATAAAACAATTTGTCAGGTGGGTGCTAAAGAAGAAAGGTTTCTGAAACAAAATGTTTAACATAAGTACAAGTAACAGCTCTCTTGCGTGACCCCATTATAATAATACTTTTTTTTTTCTTGTTCAACGTCGGCATATTTTGCGACTATGGCCAATCACCGACGCCATGGAGCAGGTTTACCTCACTATCATGGAAATTTTGCCATACCTCTCCCTTTCTGTAAAGAAGGTAGAGATTTTAACGTACCCAACATCGCGTTGTGTACAAGAACGATGGCTTTACGCTCCCTACAAAGGGCGGAACGTGCAGACATTCAACTTGCTCAAACACAATACCACAATTTTTCTGGGAATCTAACCCAGAAACTTTGAGTCCAGAAGCACATGTTCTTACCGCCGTACATCGAGGTTGCATTATATATATATATATATATATATATATATATATATATATATATATATATATATATATATATATATATATATAGGGTGGCGCATTGAAAACGAAACAGGCCGATTTGCGTCCAGTGAAATGTTTTTTTCAAGAAACGCTGAAACACGTCAATTTTAATATTGAGGGGGACATGTTTTGACATAAAACTCAACTTTGTCACAGCAATCCCTTAAGGGTGGTGATACCAACCATTATATTTTAAATAGGGAACATGAGTCAAGTGTTACATCATTTGAAAGCTCTTTCTTTTCTGAATTCAGCACACTAATTTTTTTTGGAAGTTTTATTCACAGTTGAAGATGCAAAAACGCATTGCACACATTCTGATAAGAAATGTGCTGATAGTCAATGTTTTGTTGGTTTGTAAACAAAAAATTGACTATCAGAACATTTCTTATCGGAATGAGAGAAATGCGGTTTATTATTTCAGTTTATCGGTCGGTTTGATACTTGATAGTACTACCGAAAATTAATTTCACAATGGTGTATTCTGTAGAGAAAGAGTTGAAATAATTGCTCTTTTTTTCAAAAACGATGACTGTGCCAACCGTACCACAAATTTGTTTAATGAACGACAGCCGAACAGACACGTTAACAGAAAATGCATTTTGGGGTTATTTGCAAAGTTTTGACAAAGTGTTTCAGTAGCCAACAGTAAACGGGATCCTGAACGTGAATTTCCGGTTAGAAATTAGACTACTAAGATTGAAGTTTTAGGACAAATTGCTGCAGACCCAACTTTGAGCACGAGAAAATTGGCCACTGTTTCAAACATCAAAAGAAGAACTATTCAGCGAATATTGAGGTATCATAAATTTCACCCGTATAAAACTCATCTTGTACAACAACTGAATGAAGATGATTTTTATCGTCGGCTGGAGTTTTGTCAAGTTATGACTGCACAAATAGCTGATAACGGGAACTTTCTGTTCAATATCTGTTTTTATTAAACTCAATCGTCATCATTGTCGTTATTGGGCAGATAATAATCCAAGAAATTTTCACGAAGTCCACTAGCATTCTTGATGGTAATTTGAGTGGCGAAACGTATTTGGAGTTACTAGAAGATATCGTTTACCCTGCACTAATTGACATTGTTGAAAATGATGATCGCTATCAAGAAAATCAATTAGTGTTTCAACAAGATGGAGCTCCTCCGCATTTTTCACAACGTGTTAGGGAGTTTTTGAACAGAGAGTTTCCAGAAAAATGGATTTGGCGTAGAGGTGCTATTAAGTGGCCCCCTAGATCACCGGATTTAACTCCTTTAGACTTCTTTCTGTGGGGCCATTTAAAGAGTATAATTTACGCAACAGAACCGAAGTCTTTGGAAGAATTACGACGACGCATTGTTGAAGAATGCCGTCTAATAGCTCCACAAATGCTCCAGAATGTCAGCGCTCGTTTTGAACAAAATTTGTACTTTTGTATGGAAGCTGCTGGTCAACAATTTGAACACTTACTTAACTAAATATACATTTTTGAACGTTTGGTTTTGTTTTTAAGTTTTTATTTACAAAAAATTTACTAATTAGTGGAGTCCTTATCACAATGAATGAAACTTGCAACTCCAACTGTGAATAAGTTTTAAACGAGTTGATAAAACTTCCAAATATATTAGTGTACTGAATTCAAAAAAGAAAGAGCTTTCAAAGGATGTAACACTCGACTCATGTTCCCTATTTAAAAGATAAGGGTTGTTATCACTACCCTTAAGGCGTTGATGTGACAAAGTTGAGTTTTATGTCAAAACATGTCCCCCTAATATTAAAAGTGACGTGTTTTGCGTTTCTTAAAAAAATATTCTCTGGACGCAAATTGGTCTGTTTCGTTTTCAATGCGTCACCCTGTATATATATATATATATATATATATATATATATATATATATATATATATATATATATATATATATATATATATATATAATAACCCTAATACTTCGATTATTTTGGTGGCCTAATGGGACGGGAAACCGAATCATCAATCATCGCTAAATTTGAAACTTATAAAAGGGAGCGCTACCATTGGCTGTATTTACAGGATATTTACGACAGTTCTATCTATTAAAATAAACGTGCTATGACATAACACCATACAACTATTTACAAAAAACTAATGGATACAGATTAACAATCGTTTTAGTGAATTTTTATTTAAAAAAATTCACTAATAGAGAGGTATCGATGGTGAGACTTTGCAAAATTTTTTTCAAAGGAGCGCCATTTAGGACCCCTAGAACCCATATCCGGGGTCAGTTTCAATTTTTATATGTTATATATATATATATATATATATATATATATATATATATATATATATATATATATATATATATATATATATATATATATATATATATATATATATATATATATATATATATATGTATGTATGTATCCGTCTGATAACTCAAAGAATAATTAACCGATTTCAATGAAACTTGGCAAGTGCCTTTCTTTTATTAATGGCTTGGATGAGTTCGTTAGGCAGGAAAATCGGACGGGTTTTTCCGGAAAAATTGAGTTTTCTTTCAAAAAAAAATTTTTCTCCGAAAATAACAAAGCTGTTTTAATGAAATTTACTATATATATGTTGCCTTGGGGAGGACTTACTAAGTACCAAAATTCAACTTTTTCAGTTTATATAAAATTGAGTAATTCAAATTTTAAATTTTCTTTTGAAACAATTTTTTTTCTCCAAAAATTACAAAGTTATTTTAATGAAATTTGGTGGATATCTTGTCCTAGGAAATACCTTACTATCTACCAAAATTAAACTTTCTAAGATTATGGAAAACTGAGTTAATCAAATTTTTATAGCTCACTGCAGTGTTAAAATCAATAGTATTTTCCTCACTATTGTATAAACACGTGTGTTGGGGACTGACCGAATTCATTCTCAGTTGCTTTGATCTACTTATATTCTCTGAATATGTTAGAAACGTGGTATCTACTTCATTCCAAGTCACTATTAACCGACTATTTATGAAATCAAATAAGTAAATTAAATCAATTGTCATTAAATATATTATTATATTAAATTATTAAATATTAGTGTATTAAGACTAAAGGAAAAAGAAATAAAACATATATAACTGTGCACATTTTGATTATATTTTAGGGTGTGCGGCGCACACCTATCTCACTAGGAGAAATCGCCACTGCTTGAGAGAGGTATTGTCACAGCATAATATATTATTAAAGTTCATTTGTAAATAGGTTTAATTTTTATATGTTTATATATATATATATATATATATATATATATATATATATATATATATATATATATATATATATATATATATATATATATGTATCCGTCTCATAACTCAAAAAATAATTAACCGATTTCGATGAAACTTGACAAGTGCCTTTTTTTAATTAATGGCTTAGATGAGTTCGTTATTCAGAAAAATCGGACGGATTTTGAGTTTTCTTTCGAAAATTTTTTTTTCTCCGAAAGTAAAAAAGCTGTTTTAATGAAATTTACTATATATGTTGCCTTAGGAGAGATATTACTACGTACCAAAATTCAACTTTCTAAGTTTAGAGAAAATTGAGTTATTAAAATTTTAAATTTTCTTTCGAAAAAAATTTTTTTCTCCGAAAATTACAAGGTTATTTTAATAAAAGTTTGTGGATATCTTGCCTTAAGAAAGAACTTACTACGTATAAAAATTAAACTCTCTAGGTTTATAGAAAATTGAGTTATTTAAATTTGAAGCATTTAATAAAAATCCACTACCATAACGCACTTGCTGCGTCCCGAGTTTTTTTTTAAAGAAGGGCACCTTCTTACATGTCATGCTTTATTCTGTTTATGAAAAGTTTGCTTGAAATACGACCGACACATCTTACTACATGTGATGTATTGGAAAAAGTAACCAACAGATAACGAACTGAAGTTTTATCTTAATTAAAAGTTTATGACAGAAAACAGACATCATTAATCTTTATTTTATCTCCTAGTCCTTCTTTCTTCTTCTTTCGCCATCTTCTTTAACTAATCCAATTTACATTATAAAAAGCTACTGGTACATTAAACCTCTTGTTGGTAGCCATTCAATTTAATGCGCTGTTTGACCTTATTGAAAATTATTCTAAGCTACAAATACTCATTTTGCCAACAGATAGCGGTAAATCTTAACTAGAGCGCTGATTGGCTTTTCGTTAATACTTTCTAAAGAGAGTAAACTATATGAATTTACGACACTAATGCAAAAAATTTAAAGACCAACTTATAAGATTATAAATTCAATTAAACAGAAAGCAGACTTACCCCAAAAAACTAAAAAAATAAGCACTAATGCGTTAGGCACGAATTTCAACAACGAAATTGTTTCTGTTTGTAGCTGTAGCTAACAGTTTTAGCGGCAACTATCGATGAAGACAACGTCGATGTCAATATAAGAATCTAGCGATTTTTCTGGTTTCAGGTTCCCTCCACAATATATAACATCGGTCTTTTACAAATTCAGTGCCAACTTAGGTTAAGCATCATCCTTAGAGATACTCCATTGCCACATAAACTGTTCTACTAGAAAAACGTAAGCTCTACAAGATGTACTTTATAAGGCGCAAATAGTATTATATAAAAAGTGAGTTAACCTCGTCGTAGCTGAGATTTAGGTATACGAGGCCTGTTCATTGTAACATTTTTTGACTGTCTAGAGTAAACACCAACGTAATACCAAGACATAACAGCCTACCCTCTAACTCATGAAATGTAATCCGCTGGTTGTTGCCAAGACCAACGTAGTACTGTATTTGTTAGTTTTTTGTATTTCGAATGTGTCGTAAAACAAAGTAGTTTTTAATTTATTTTTCGTTGTGATTTGTTACTTTGTTAATTCTGTTTTTAGGGAATTTTTGTATAGAATTTTGCTAATGGAGAGACCACGACATTTAAGTTTAAAAAATTAAAGAGTGAAGTAGGTCCACAAAACCGATAACCAAAGACACATAAATTTTATATATATATGAGACACACTTGGTTTTCGGGTTGAACCACGTCCAGAATTTATTAAAATTCGACGCTCCTGTTTTGGAGCCATTTTCAAGAAGCAAAGGAAATATGTGAGGGCACTCTAAGACCTCAATCTGACTACTCCTTAGAGCGGTGGCCAAAGATGGGTTGGGTTGTTGTAGCTCGGTTACGGGGCCTTAATCTGCCTACTCGCCAAATCTCGCCGGAGATCGTCTCTAAGGTCTCAGTGTGTTCAACACTAGGGCTCAGAGAGATCTGGCAGTTCGTTTCAAGTCTTGTATTGTATGTATTGTTCCGTCTACCTGCTTCGTTATCAGTTAATGTTGTTGGGTCACAGTCAATTAAGTCAGGAGCTATGGTCACGGTACTTAGAGAATTGAGAGAATTAAGAGGATTACAAGCATTTATTGAGACAGATAAGGAGGCACTGAAATTGTCTATTGAATTTCTTTTCTTTTTGTGTGTTTGTAATGAAGATATAATAGGTTTCTAAGTAATGGGAGCGCGATACCATCATCTTCCTTATTTTAACAATCAGGACGTTTTTCGATCTCGATTGCTCTGCGGATAATTCTCGTTTTGAAGTTGTAAATCGGGGCTATTGTTTTGGCATTATAGACGTCTATTTTGTGTCCTGTATGATTGATGCCTGGGCAGCGCCGATGAGGGGTCGGATTTTTTAACTGCGAGGGTGTGTTCATATATTCTATTGTGGATGCGTCTATTTATTTGTCCTCAATAAGTTCGGGAACAGTCGGAACAAGGAATTTCGTAAACTCCGTGAGATTCGTTTGGAATCGTATCCTTGGAAGTTTTTATCAGATCTGACAGTTTTTGATCTGTTGTGAATACGGTTTTGATATTATTGGTTCTGAAAATTTGGCTGAGTTTGTCAGTGGCACCTTTAATGTATGGTAAAAACGCTGTGTGTTGTTGTGTGGATCCTGGCTGTTCTTGTTGTGGTGTTGTGGTGTTTTGTTGTGCGTTTCTAATGTTTCGTAATATGTTATTGTTGTCGTATCCGTTTTCTAGCAATGTTTAATTGTGTCTGTTTATTGTTGTTGTCCGTTAGTCTAAGGGATCGTGTTACTAGTGTTCGAACCACGGAATTTAGTTGCGATGGGTGATGGTGATATTGGGCGTTAAGCTAACGATTAGTGTGGGTTGGTTTTCGGTAAACAGTGTAAGAAAATCCTCTGACTGGGTTTTTAGTGATTCGTACATCTAAGAAAGGCAAAGAAAATTTATTTTCTATTTACATGGTGAACTGGATTTGGGGGTTGATGTTATTTAGGTAAGGAAGGAATTTGCTAGAGATTCTTTACCGTATGGCCAGACATCGAAAATGTCGTCAACGTATCTTAACCAACAGGTTGGTTTAAGTTGGGACGTTGGCCAAAGCAGGAGAGAGTAGTGAACCAGTTGGAGCACCTCGAACTTGTTTGTCAAATTTGTTTTGAAAAAGGAAATAAGTGTTAGATGTGCAGTGTTCTAGAAGAGCTAAGGTATCGTGTGAAATTTTGTGTTTTTTTTTTGAGAATGTCAAGGGTTTCAGATAGAGGTATACTAGTGAATAAGGAAACTATATCAAAGCTAACTAGGGTGCCGTTTTGAGAAATGGTGCTGTTTTGAAGAAGGTCAATGAAATGGGTGGAGTTTTTGATATAGGATATAGCGTTTTTTACTAATGGTTGGACAGTTTTGGCTAGATGTTTTGAAAGTTTTTGTGTGGGTGAACGGTAGGCACTTACGATATGGCGAAGGGGAATATCAGGCTTATGGATTTTCGGGAGACCGTATTTTCTGGGGATGCGAGATGATTTTTCGCGGGAGATTAGTTCTTTTTTGAGGTCAGGACTGAGTTGGGAGTTGTTGATGATAGTTTTGGTTTTCTTTTCAAGATAAGTTGTAGGGTCGTTAGGGATTTGTTTGTAGTCTGTGCTGTTTAGTATATTGTCCATCTTTTGTATATAGTCTGTTTTGTCGAGTATGACTGTAGCCTTGACTGTGTCTGCTGGTAGTATTATAATTTCTGTGTTTTGGTTTAGGTCTCTGATTGACTGTCGCTCGTGAGAACAAATGTTGGAAGATGGAGGTTTGGCAGGACGTAATATCCTGAAAATGTCTTGTCTCGTAATTTCAGCTTCGTCAGTCAGTAAGTGTGTTATAGCTTCTTCTGATTGAAAATTTATCTTTTCTGTTGAAATAAATTTAGGGGTTAGCACAAAATTAAAAACTTTGATGGCGACGTCATTTATGTTGGAATTTGAAAGGTTCTGAACTACTATAGTAGGATTGGCATTATGTGAGTGTTGTTTAAGATTTTTGTTGTTTAAAAGATACTGTAATTTTCTTTTCTGTACATCTGCCTTTGTAGTGTAACATGTTCTGATTTACTATGTGAAAGTCTGTCTAGTGTGTCCCAAAGTGTAGGGTGTATTTTGAATGTGTGTTTTTTTATTCACGTGTCGTAAAGCAGTGTGTTGGTAGTGTTAAGGTGACGTCTTTGGAATTTCTAAGGAGAGCAAAGCCTGTTCGTTTTAAAATGTTGGAGATGCTATGTGATTTGGTGTAGTGTCTAAGTTGAGAGGATTTTGGGGCCACGTAATGATAAGGGCAGGCTTTTAGAAAGGTGATGTCACAAAGGAGACGGAATTTGCGGATAAGAAGTTTGTTGTAAGTTTTGGTATAAGATAAAAGTTCCTCCCCGTAGAGGCGAGTCGCACATCACCCATAACTCATTGGAAGCCAGCCTTTCCACATTCTAGTGAAAAAGACCGACTGTCTGAATACGGACCTGGAACCCGCGACCTCCTAGTCTAATTCTAGAGGTATCTCACCTCGCGAACTGAGCTATTCGGCTGGTATATATATATATATATATATATATATATATATATATATATATATATATATATATATATATATATATATATATATATATATATATTTGTGTGTGTGTATAAAGTGTGTTTCACTTGAAATGTAACACCTCGTTAACTTTTCTATTTCTAAGCGAATTTTAAAAAACTTTTATTTTGTATGTGAATCTTGTGAAGCTTCTTTGAATGAGTAAACTACATTTTGTCCTCAGTAAATAACTACCCTACTGTGACCAAAAATTATTGCAACAGTGGTGGCTTCCTTCACATCGACATCGAATTCTAGTGCCTTTATTTTTGATAACTAGTACATCTACATATCCTTTAAATAAAAATAAATTTACCAAAGAATTGGGATATATTAAGAACGTGTCCGAATATTAAAGATACACTTCTTTCCTAGTGGAAGAATTACATAACAAACAGAAAACAAAGAAAATGTTAGCAAAATCAACGACTTTTACAAGAGAGAAAGTCGAAAAAACGATGTTTGCTTACCATTTGAACCTTGAATCACGAGGGGTCTAGCTAGCATTTTTAAAAAGACAATTCGCAACTAATATTTTCCACAAAAAAATACTTTAAAAAAACTGGCCCGGTAACCCAAAAGGCAAGGACAGTACCGCTAAAATGTCGCGAGTTTATGAAATGAGTGGTTAAGATTGTGATCTTAAATACGTCGGAGAAATAAAAAGATCTATTGAAATTAGATTTGATAAACATTTAGCACAGTTAAGATACCGTACTATAGATAGATCTTCCCTTGCCCGGCATATTTGCGATACTAATCACCACGTATATAAGGAGAATTTAAAATTGATTAAAAATGTTAGACAACCGCAACAGCTAAGCGCTTAAGTGTATATATATATATATATATATATATATATATATATATATATATATATATATATATATATATATATATAGGTAAATATAGCAATAATCATAATTGTATGAACTTCGTACCGCCGCATATGGGAGGCCGGTTGATAAGTCACTTCACAAGAAAGACCGGCCGAAGCACGTCCGTTAGATAATAAAATAATTTATGTATTTCTGTCAAACAAAATATGTTCATTTTTGTACCGTTGGACCACCCTCAATCTTTATGGACCAACTACCTCCACAAGAACATACGTAGAATTGTAGATGTAAGATTTTTAGAATTATTCATCCACTGATGACGCCAACTTGGTTAGTGTAACGATTGTAAGTTTTTTTGTGTGTGTTGTGGTGATTTGGGTTCTCCAAGTGTACTTATCAGTGCTCATCATAGGCCCAATCTTCGCTTAAAGAATCATCATCATAGTCTTGCAATTATGTCACTCTACCTGCAGCAGGTACTTTTAATTTATGCTGGTTTTTCAGAAGCGTTCCTGTGGTTTAATACTTCCCCTTTTCTCATTTTGAAATAAATGTTAGATACAAGATAATATTTGCCAAGCAATTTTCTTGAAAAGTCACGTTTTCATGGTAAAATCTTGATATTGGCCAAATGCTGCATTTCGCTCTAGAGTTCACTTAAACAAAATTATCATATCAATATTATTTGACAAAAGTTTAAAAACTAGTTTATCTATATAATTCAAACTTATTTGACGTCAAGGAGCATGAGGTAGTAATTTTCCCTACTAAATTAAATCAGCCCGTTAAGAGCAGAAAGAAAGTTAATTAAAAAACTTTGTAGGTCTTCTTAGAATATCAATTAGGCTAAACATTTAAGTTGAATGAGTTATAGGTGCAAATATTTACCAAATTCAGGGTATAGAGCCAATTCAAATATTTATTTCTGGTATCTTGAATTTTTTAAAGGTCCGGACGAAGGAAGTGGGTCCTGGCAACAAATTTTCATATCGAAAAATAATACCAGTTTGGTATACAAACCATGCTGCAAAAATTCTCAGTTATAAAAACACAGAGTTTTATTTAAGAAATTAAACTATAGTATTATTTTTTCTTCATCAGCCGATCGTTATACCGAAGAGGTTTTTTGGTGTTTCCTCTAATTAAATATATTCTTGTTGAATTTTTCATTTAATTTAGAAGAGAAACTATCTCTTGTATTTAATGCTCTTGAAACCTTTACGTATATGTACATATATACATACATACATATATATATATATATATATATATATATATATATATATATATATATATATATATATATATATATATATATATATAGGGCGTATTGAAAACGAAACAGACCGATTTGCGTCCAGAGAAATTTTTGTTTTAGAAACACTGAAACACGTCAATTTTAATATTGAGGGGGACATGTTTTGACATAAAACTCAACTTTGTCACATCAACCCCTTAAGGGTGGTGATAACAACACTTATATTTTAAATAGGGAACATGGGTCGAGTGTTACATCATTTGAAAGCTCTTTCTTTTATGGATTCAGCACACAAATTTTTTTGGAAGTTTTATTAACTCGTTTAAAAATTATTCACAGTTGGGGTTGCAAGAACATATTTCATTCATTGTGATAATAAATACACTAATTAGTCAATTTTTCGTTAAAAAAAACTAAAAAACACAACCAAACGTTCAAAAATGTTTATTCAGTTAAGTAAGTGTTCAAATTGTTGACCACGAGCTTCCATACAAAAGTACAAATTTTGTTCAAAACGAACTCTGACATTCTGGAGCATTTGTAGAGTTACTAGACGGCATTCTTCAACAATGCGTCGTAGTAATTCTTCCAGAGACTCCAGTTCTGTTGCGTAAGGAGTTAAATCCGGTGATCTAGGGGGGCACTCAATAGCACCTCTACGCCCAATCCATTGTCCTGGAAACTGTCTGTTCAAAAACTACCTAACACGTTGTGAAAAATGCGGAGGAGCTCCATCTTGTTGAAACACTAATTGATTTTCTTGATGGCGATCATCATTTTTAACAATGTCAATTGGTAGAGGATAAACGATATCTTCTAGTAACTCCAAATACGTTTCGCCACTCAAATTGCCATGAAGAAAAATTAGTCCGATTAAACGGTCTCCAAAACTGCCGGTCCAGGCATTCGTCTTCTGTGGAAGTTGAGTGTGAACTTCGTGAAAATTTATTGGATTATTATCTGCCTAATAACGACAATTATGGCGATTGACTGTAATAAAAACGTACACTTGTCTGAAAAACAGATAGAACATAAACTTCCAGTTATCAGCTATTCGTGCAGTCATAACTTCACAAAACTCCAGCGGCCGATCAAAATCATCTTCATTCAGTTGTTGTACAAGATGAATTTTATACAGGTGAAATTTATGATGCTTCAATATTCTCTGAATAGTTCTTCTTTTGATGTTTGTAACAGTGGCCAATTTTCTCGTCCTCATAGCTGGGTCTGCAGCAATTTGTCCTAAAACTTCAATCTCAGTAGTCTCATTTCTAAGCGGAAATTCACGTTCAGGATCCCGTTTTTTGTTGGCTACTAAACCACTTTGTCGAAACTTTGCAACTAACTCCAAAATATATTTTCTGTTAACATGTCTGTTCGGGTGTCGTTCATTAAACAAATTTGGGGTACGGTTGGCACAGTCATCGTTTTTGACGGATGTCAATCCGTTGAAACATCCTTCTGTCTGGAATTCTCCTATTTGGGAAGGATTCTTCATACAGTCGTTTTACCTCATAACAGTTACCAAGAGCCCGTGAATACATATAATGCATGCCTGTTAGTTCATTGTTGGTATAGACTTCCATATTTAAATAGAAAAATTACGGACAATACAATTAATTACTTTAAAAAAGTGAGTAGTCTCAAACGTAAAAGTCAAATGTAGCATAAATGACGACGAAAACGCAAAAGTCAAGTCCCGTAACGATGGAATCCACTTTGTTAAATGCTTGTTATCATGGCTTTAAAATTTAAAAAACTAAGCATTTGCGGATCCATGTTTATATGAAAAAATAGTCTTATTTTTTGTGCTGAATGTGCACCTGTAACATAGACCATCATTTTTGAAACACTCTGTATAGTTTTATAGTACTTGACAGTGATACAATAATTGAAGTTAACTTCCAATCATATGTAATTTTATGTTATTAATTCTAGAACTTGTTACCAGTACAAATGAACTGTTTTGAGTTCGCGAACAATGAATATTAAAAAGCCTGGACGCAGCAAGCGCGTTATGGTAGTGAATTTTCATAGAAATGATCTGGCACAAAATATTTTATAACTTTTTTTTCTTGTAACATAGAAATCTAAATTTTGGTATATAGTTTGCTTTTTATATCGTAAACCTACCTACCAAATTTGGTTATCATAGATTTTTTATTTTTTAAGATAAAAATTTTTTTCAAATGAAAACTCAAAATTTTCCCGGAAAACCTCGTCCAATTTTTTTTGATTAACGAAATTGTCAAAGTCTTTCACAAAACGAAGGTACGTGCCAAATTTTATTAAAATCGGCTAATTACTTTTTGAGATAATAATTTTTTTCGAATGAAAACTCAAAATTTTCCCGGAAAACCTCGTCCGATTTTCCTGACTAACGAAGTTATCCAAGCTATTTACAAAAGAAAAATACATGCCAAATTTTATCAAAATCGGCCCATTATTTTTTGAGTTATCGGTGTGATACATATATATATATATATAAATATATATATATATATATATATATATATATATATATATATATATATATATATATATATATATATATATATATATATATATATATATATATATATATATATATATATATATATATATATATATATATATATATATATATATATATATATATATATATATATATATATATATAAACATATAAAAATTGAAACTGACCCCGGATATGGGTTCTAGGGGTCCTAGATCGCGCTCATTTGAAGAATTTTTTTCAACATTCAAAAGTCGAGATCTCCTCATTAGTGAATTTTTTCTAAGAAAATTCACTAAAAACAAACATATCGGAAGTGTAATACAGTCAAAACCAATTGAAGGGTAAGCCGTCTGTACACTAGAAACAATAATAACCCGTTAAAGTGTTTTTATGTGAACAGTGGTATTTCGCAAGTACCTACTCATTATTAGAGAGCACTTGCTTTGGCAACTAGCCAACCACTTCGAACTGTTGATAAAACCATTATAATATGTATGCGATCAATCTTTTAAACATCCTTACGAGGAGAGGCCAATCTTTAAATTGCTGCTTCGTAAATAAGCATTAACGACCAAGCTGATTAGTTAGTATAAACTTCTGGTATAATAAAGATTGATTGCCGGTTTTGATCGACACATCGTTTAATCTATACGAGGTAGGTAGCAAAAGCGAGTAAATGTATATTTTTTAAATTATCTCACGCAGTAAAAGTAACGGATGTCCTTGGAATTAGTTAAGTTGCATTTTTAGAAGTAACTTTTAAACTATTAAAAATATAATAAAAGTCCGAACGCAGCAATTGCGTTATGCCAGCAGATTCTCAAAAAATCTTTCAAATCACGAAGAATCACGAAGAATCACAAAAAAGTCAGAAAAAAACATTGTATTTCGAAAAAGCTGGTTTGGTGAAATTTATGCCATGTGTTGCTGTTATTGTTGAAAGCCTTTTTTTATTTGTTACTTACTTTTACAAATTTTAATGACCGGCTAAGTTAAAAATAAAAAAAGCTCGGGACGCAGCAAGTGCGTTATGGTAGTGAATTTTTATTAAATGCTTCAAACTTGAATAACTCAATTTTCTATAAACTTAGAAAGTTTTATTCCGGTATGTAGTGAGGTCTTTCCTCACGCAGGATATCCACCAAAATTCATTAAAATAACTTTGTAATATTCGGACAATTTTTTTTTTCAAAAGAAAATTCAAAATGTGAATAACTCAATTTTGTATCAACCTAGAAAGTTAAATTTTGGTACGTAGTAAGGTATCCCCAAGGCAATATATCTAGTAAATTTCATTAAAACAGCTTTGTCATTTTCGGAGAAAATTTTTTTTTTGAAAGAAAACTCAAAAATGTCTCGGAAAACCCTGTCCGATTTTCTTGGCTAACAAACTCATCCAAGCCATTAATAAAATAAAGGCACTTACCGAGTTTCATTGAAATCAGTTAATTATTTTCTGAGTTATCGGATATATATATATATATATATATATATATATATATATATATATATATATATATATATATATATATATATATATATATATATATATATATAAACATATAAAAATTGAAACTGACCCCGGATATGGGTTCTAGGGGTCCTAGTTCGCGCTCATTTGAAAAAAAATTGAAAAGTCTCACCATCGATACTACTCTATTAGTGAATTTTTTTAAATAAAAATTCACTTAAATGCATTGCTATTTATAGTAGTAATGGAAAAAAACAGTTATTTTCTGTTAACAGTTGAAGCCGTTAACGTTATTTAATAATAATCGTTGAAAAAAACGGCTTCAGTTATTTTAAACTGGATAGTCGATCAATAGTATCCTACATTCCCAAAGCTGTGAGCGATAGCGAGCACACTAGTATAAATGCATTGTATTTGTACCCCGTTATTTCACGTAGTGTATAAATCTCAAATTTTGTCGATATGAAAAGGAAACAACGGGTAAAGAAATTATAATAAGCGTGTCGTAAATCTCTTGCCACTCTGAAGTGAAACTTTTAGAAAGGAATCTTCTATAAGAATTTACTTAGATGTTTTAGGAATTATAAACTAGTCATTTCTCACAAATTTATTTTATCAGGGTCTTTACGTAAATGTCAATGCCACAGCAAAAATCAATAAATATCATTATTTATTACGCCTTGGGACGTTAGACGTTAGAACTTTTATTGCCACACAGGGAGTGATTCTAAGAACTCCATAACATAACGCAGCTAATAAAATTTCGGTAAAGAAACAGTATAAAAAATTGGGTTTGAGTTTTAAAAAAATTGAAAGATATACAGTATTAATTGTTTATTTACTTATTTTAATATTCGTTGTTTTAAAATTAGTTTCAAAAATTTCAAAGGGCTGTAACTTGGAGGAGAATGGGTTTCAAGAAAAACTTAATAAAAAGACACCCCTTATTTTTCGCCAAAGAATCACCCTGTATATATATATATATATATATATATATATATATATATATATATATATATATATATATATATATATATATATATATTAATTTTTATATTGTATTAAAAAATGTTGTATCATTATATTTTTTTAATCAATTTGATAACTATTATCAGACAAACGAAAATGACGTGTTAACTGTTTTCCTAGGTAATGTATATAAATTTAAATAAATAAGTACTTTAATTTCACGTGAAATAACCCTATTTTGCGTTGTCTATAGTGAAAGTAATAACACGTTTTTACAGAAATTCATCTTTTCACCTAACATTTTCTATTATTAAATATTTGGCTTTACATACTAGTGGGAAACTCAACTGTTTGAAAAATAACAGCTTCTCAGTTTAACAGAATAGTAGTAGTGTCCGTATGCCGTATCCCCATCAACAACCGGTTAAAGTTAAAATTAAAATGAAACCGTTTTATTGTACCGAAAATCCCACGTTCCTAAAGCTGTTAGCGAGAGCGAGCACACAGTATAAATAACGTGTTTAGCATTCCCAATCTCAAGGCTTTTCACCCCGTTAAATAGATAAATAAACAGTTGCCGATGAAAACCGATGTTTATTCATCGAAGCCGAACTAGTTGCAGTAGAACTGAAACAGACACGACTCCGCAATCTAGTTTAGTGTAAAAAGCGTTATTTTTTAAGCTGCTATTTTTATAAATCCATAACTGGTGGTTACCGTTACGGCTCGGTAACCGTTTAAAAATAGCTGACAGTTAAATAACGACCCATCACTAATTTATAGTCATTAATATAGAAAAATTTCAACACTCAGCAAGTGCGTTATAATAGTGAATTTTCATGAAGATTTCACACTTTTACTACGGTATATTACTAAAAGTAATACTTTTAATTTAAACAATGTCGAAGAACGGGTTTATATGTCTTAATATGTGCTCATTTGAAGAATTCCTCTCTTTCTATTATCATAAAAAATATTTAAATCAGGTGGTCTATAAGAAAAAAAACACGTTGAATGCCTAAAACTCAATTTTCTATGACACTAGAAAATCAAAATTTGGTGAATCTAGGTACTGCAGGTCTCTCTAAAATAAACTTGTATTACAAATCTCATTAAAGTTACAAAAGTTTATCAGAAGGAAACTTAGTTCATACCCAAGAAGTCAATTCGTTACTCAAATAACTTGCCTACTTGAACAATTAATCAACAAATATTAACGTTAATATTCTTACTTTGATTTCCATACTATCATTTACGATTTAACCTCAAAACAGAGCTGTTAAACCATGATAAATAAAGAAAACACGTTAATATTATTTAGTTTCCAATTTTAAAAGCATAATATAGGTACAAGTGTTATATCTAATTCAACGACAACTATTTACTGCTTAACCTCAAAACAGAGCTGTCAAAGCGTAATAAATAAACAAAATATGTTCTTATTCTTTAGTTTCCAATTTTAAAAGCAATATAGAGTCATTTACTGAACCCCAGAACAACTGTTAAACCATAATAAATAAACAAAACACACTATCCCATCTGGTTTTTACTTCAAGTAGCTGATATAAAACTTCCTTATTTTCCCTTACAAATCCGCGAATCCGAATATACCCGAAGGCAATCATAAGGGTGGGGTCGTTACAGTTCTGGTATGAACGTTATCGTTGTACTATGATGTATGCCTGTGGTATATGTAATCTAACCGTGGCATGTGACTACTTTGTCTTTGCCTGGCATCATACTTTAACCACTTAAATTGTTTCAATTCATGATATTAGATTTTATTTTAAATTGGTAAAAAAGTCAAAATTGTGTAAACCAACTTACTTCCAATTCACAACAGAAATGTACCCGCTTCAGTTCTAGCTACATGTAAAGTCTCATTCCAGGTACTTTAATATTTCAAAAATATAACGTATTCAAAACATTTTCACATACTTTTTGTCGAAAAATATTTTATTTATAGCTGATTGACGAACTTGTCCGCGATTGCAACGAAATTAAGGCTTGTGGCAAGTTTCGTTCGAATCAGTTTTTTTGAGTTATCGCTCGGATACATACATATATATATATATATATATATATATATATATATATATATATATATATATATATATATATATAAATTCAACCGGACCTTGGATATGGGTTCTAGGGGCACTAATTCAAACTCATTTCAAAAAACATTCCGAATGTTTCACTATCGTTACCTCTCGATTAGCAAATTTTCTAACGAAAATTCTCTAATAATAAATAGATCAAATATAAATTACTTGATCATGAGCTATAAAGGACGTGGATTCTTGCCATTTTTACCTGCATGTGAAGTGGCACTGTAGAAAGAGAGAGAGATGGTTTTCATAATTTATTTTAGAATAAAATATTGAACATTGACATAATTAATAAATAAAGCAACATGATACCTGATGACAAATGGTGAAGATTGAAATTATTGATTTTAATACATTGAACTATAAGGTGAAATGAAAATTGTGATATAAATTGAAATATAAATTAAATAAAAACAATCAAATTAAGCCAACTTTACTTAACGTTGGGTGTTGCACCTTAGGTGATGTAAAATGTTGTAGATTTTTTCCACGAAAAGTCGCTACCATACGCACTTGCGGCGTCCAGACTTTTAGCGAATTTTTATTAAGAAAAATTCGATAATAGAGAGGTCACGCTGAAAAGCTTTTGAAAAAATTTCTTCAGATGAGCGCAATTTTGGGTCACTAGAACCCAAAACCAAGATCCGTTAAGATTCTTATGTGTACTAAATAGATTTCAATCAAACTTGGCAAAAATCTTGTTTGGGCAAAAACCGAGGTCGAGTTCGTTAATCAGCCTTTATGCTCAAGTTTTTCATGTAGAAAATCG
The DNA here is from genome assembly GCA_964006375.1 of Tillus elongatus. Taxonomy (NCBI): domain Eukaryota; kingdom Metazoa; phylum Arthropoda; class Insecta; order Coleoptera; family Cleridae; genus Tillus; species Tillus elongatus. The sequence goes on from OZ023265.1 coordinate 158,495,833, forward strand.
GGGAAAACTTTTTGAAAACGCTATATTTGTGTATCAGAGTAACTGGAATGAGACTTTACATGTGGCTAGAAATAGTGCAAATAAACATATATTGTGAACTTTAAATAATTTGGTCCACAATATTTAAAGTTTTTTTTTTCAAACTGAAAATAAAATCCCAAAAACATGCATTGAAACGACTTTGTGGTTAAAGTCGAATGCCTGACAAACGGAGTAGTAAACTGCCACGCGTAGATTAATTCATACAACAGGTATATACCATACAGCAACGGTAACCAAACTAAATATATAGCAGGCAGAAAACAATACCCGAACCAACAATTGTGAAATCTCGGCCGGAGTTATGGAAAATTACAGAGGACATTAAATTAAAAAGTTGCCAATTTATTGTTATTTAACTCGGCGATTCAATAAATAATTAAAATACACTATATTTGTAGCTTTATTAACGGCCTGCATAGAAATATTATGCTGTCGCATAATAATGTAGCAGAAATTTAAACCAAATCAAGCCATGTCTCTATAAAAATGATTCTCAAATAGTTTATTTTATCTTTAAACTTAAACATAAGACGTCATATAAGACCGAAACAGCCGTGGAATGTGTTTCAATGGTAATTCTACTACCTAATTTTCTGTAATTAATTAATTATGTATACTATGAATATAATATCCCGGGCATGAAGCAGATATAAAGTATAACGCAAATAAAACCTTTGTTGGCGTGAGCCCAGATAGCGTAGCGGGTACCGCGCTCGCATTCCACGCAGAAGGTTACGCGATCGAATCCAGCTGGATGAATGTATCTTTTTGTAATGTTTTATTTTCACATTTGGAGAAACAATAGTGCACAGATTTCATACGTTTTGAACAAGATCTCATTTTTGTTTAAAACGCCTAAATAACTTTGTCACCTTTGAGTCTGAAATTATAATTTTGTTATTGTTGTAACTGATAATGAAAGAACCGGTTTGGTTAGGTTGATTAAACGAAAGCATACTGGCGATTAATAAGGAAAAATAACTGCTACGTTTATAATTTGGCAGATACTTTACTTTCCTAAATATGTATTAAGTTTCCTTCTGGAAATCTTCTGTATAACTTTAATACAATTTGTAATACAAGTTTCTTTTAAAGAGACTTACACTGTCCACAGATATAGCAAAATTTAGTTCTTTGCCTACATAGAAAATTGAGTTTTGGGCATTTTTCTCAAAAGGAGTTAACACGCAAGATTTCTTTTATAATAGAGATATATCGATGGTAACACTTTCCAAAGAATTCTTAAAATGTGCGCGTACCGGGACCTCTAAGATCGATCTTCAAGGTCTATGTAAGTTTAAAGTATTAACTTTACTAATATGCCGTATAATAATACTGTACAATTCTTATGAGAATTCACTACTATAACGCACTTGCTGCGTCCCAAAGTTTTTAATGCTAGGCTAAGTACTTTTCAATATCTCCTTTTATTATCGAATTACTAATAGTCCTTGTGCTTTGTGATGTATTTTCAATAAAATATCTTTCTTAACAAATAATTAATTCGAATATGTTTCCATCGTACCAAAATAACATTAAACGTTTAGTTTTTGTTGGTTTTGAGTAAAGTATTTTTTCTAGCATTGCTTGCATCTGCTAATATTTATCGTAAATATTTAGTTGCAAGTGGAGACACACTAGAATAATCTAGTAGAATCTAAAGGGGATCAAAATGATGTCGGAGATTTTCTTTGAAATATTTATAGAAACTTTGTAATATGTGTTTCAAAGCTTTTTTAAAGGAAACAGTTTTCATAAAACTTCTCAGTAAAAAGGAGGATTTAAATTGGAAGCTATGTCTAGAGCCCATAAATAACGCAACGGTTTTTCGTAACCCATTTGTCATTAGTAAAAACCGGATATTTCATCGTTAACACCAGTTATGCAGACTTGTTATTGAAATTGCTATTTGAGTATTCCCAGCACGAAATAGAGTTTTCAAGTAATTTGCATAGATATCTCACCTGCTAACTCGGTCAAGAACACTCCCCTTACCACGCAACGCTTCATTATGCTTGAAGTTAAGTTTTTTTAAATGTAAAATTCATTTATGATTTGTTTTCCTAATTACATATACAGCTGGTAAAAACATTACTGACATACTTTCATTAAAAATGCTGCTGATACATTGTATCATATCATTATGTCATATATTTACTGTACAATAGGCGTGGATGCAAAATTATAATGTTTTGTATCCTCCTACTATGTCGAAAAGCATAACTATTGGACAATTGATAGTCCCTTTATTAATGTTATTTTTAAAGGGGTAGACATTGATCCAATCCAATCCATAGCAGGTGGTAGTGGAATTTTCCTTTAAGTAATAGTAAAGGATTTTTTTCACGCCCGATGAGGTACCACTCCATACATCAAGGGGCCGGTGAAGTCCCAGCGGACGTTTCCGGTTCTGGTGTATGAGTCGGTTTCCCTTATAAGCAAAAATGATGATGGCTCCTCCTTGTACAAAGGATCCCGGAGACAAAATACCCCTCCATTCGGATCTCCGGGAGAGGGGTGTACAGGGGGAGCCAACATCAAGATTTAACATATCCTTTTCGAATATATGTGGCCTAAATTCTAACCTAAACTTCGTCCACCATTTCCTCCAGGCTAAGAGGCCCCAACTCCTCTTCCTCGCCGAAACTCAAATCAGTACCAAAACAGCCACTAATCACCTTAATTTCCCAGGGTATGAGCTCCTTACTTCCTTTAGATTGCATGGAGGCATGTGGGCATACGTCCGCAGCAATCTATCCTGCACCAGACTCCCCAATTTAGAGGCTCGAAGAAAAGACATACTATGGATAAAACTCTCTCTCTCTCTCTCTCAGGGCTGCAACTAAATTCATCTGTTGCATTTACCGGTCACCTTCTGACAACAACTTTCTCCAGCTCTTTGACTACCTTTCTGAAAAAACCGACTATCTTATTTCTGAATATCCTTCCTCCGAGGTTACTATTCTTGGTGACTTCAATGTCCATAATAAAGAATTGCTAGGATCTTCAAAAACCGATCCACAAGGAAGAGCAGCGGAGGCCTTTGCAGTCAGCAATTTTTTTAACCAGTATGGTTCAGCAACCTACTTACTTTCCTCGTATCACAACACACAGCTCAAATCCCTTGGAGCTCCTTCTTACTACAAAACCTGAATGCTATAAGATATCAGTCACCGCCCCCTTGGTCGCTCAGACCACGGCACGGTCACTGCTTCCTGCGCAATGCAATCCGAGGTCACACAGTCATCATACCCACGTATCGTTTGGCACTACAACTCCGCAAACTGGGACGAAATGCGGGATTACTTTCGTTTGTTTCAGATATCTTACAATAAAGGCATATTTCCTAGTAACTGGAAAACTGCTCGAGTACAACCCATTCCCAAGAAAGGATCCAAAGCGCTTCCTAGCAACTACATGCCTTTTCTCTCCTTTCAGTCGTATCTAAAGTGATGGAAAAGTATATAAATACCGAATTACTGCAAATTCTTGAAAAACACAGTCTAATCCACGACAGGCAGTATGGATTCCGTCAGCGAAGATCGACAGCCGACCTCCTTTCCTTTGTCACCCATTCTTGGAACAAATCTATGGAACTACACGGTGATTCCCAGATTGTCGCTCTAGACATATCCAAAGCATTCGACCAGGTCTGGCACGCAGCGCTGCTTAATAAAATTCCGGCCTATGGCCTACCACCAAAACTTTGTACCTGGACAGCAAATTTCCTCTCCAACAGGAGCATTTCTGTTGTTGTGGATGGCCATTCCTCTGTACTGTATCCAATTAATGCAGGAGTTCCTCAAGGTTCAGCTCTAGCCCCTACTTTGTTTCTTCTCCACATCAATGACCTCTCTAGCACATCGAACCCAGTTCACAGTTACGCGGACGACAGGACCCTCTACTCAAATATACAATATTCTAAGCCTGTCTCTTCAGCCCAATTAGATGAGGATCGCAGACTCAGGTTTCCTCTTCCGGGCTCGCAAATACTTTTCACCAGCTAATCTCTATACCTTATATACTTCACAAATAAGGCCAAACCTCGAATACTGCTCCCAGATCTGGAGTGCAGCTGCCGCTTCTACACTCGCTATCCTGGACTCCATTCAAAAGAGAGCTATACGTCTCATCGGTGACCCTACCCTCACCCAAAGGCTGCCATCCCTTGCCCACCGACGTGCCGTTGGTGACCTATCTCTCTCTCTCTCTTTTATAGATATCTGCACGGGCACTGCTCAGAGGAGCTTTCCTCCATAGTTCCCCCACCTGCTGCCCCCAACAGATCTACCAGGGGAACAAAGCGTATGCACCCTTTTACTGTCCAGGTCACCATACATAGAACATCTTGTTATGCCCGCTCTTTTGTCCCGAGGACTTCCAAGTTGTGGAATTCCTTGCCGGCACATGTTTTTCCTTCTCCTCCGAACCTCCAAACCTTCAAGTCCATAATTAACAAGTTGCCTCTTTCCTCCTTGTCAACACCCACGGTACGATAGCATTTAGGCTATAAGCCCTCGTGGTGTGTTGTTGAAATTAAAAAAAAGTATAAAATACACGAAATGTACAATACATTTTTTCACTAAATAAACAAACGGCAAAAAATAAATACTCGCAGGAGTCGAAACTCGTATGCGAGACATGGAAAAAAAAACATGACAATACATCACAGTGTACAATTCTAAATTAGAAACAACAATGCAATAACGTAACACGCCAATACACAGAAGTCTTAGCTGTAAAATACAAATATATACGGTATATAAAAAAAAATAAAAATAAAATCTAATCGCACAAAATATAAGTATATAAGTATAATTACAGGTCAAGTACGGGTCAAAATCTTAAAATCTATAACATACACATATCAACAAAACAAAACAAGACAAACTGCCTATCAGATATAGCTCACACATGGGTGCCACATAGGTAGATATAAAGCCAAACAATTTTACAAACTATGACTAACTCAACAACAAGATCATTCACAAATTGTCTTGATTAATTTAAGATAATTTTTTAAATTCTTTTTTAAATCTTGTTAAATTGACAGCATTAGCAAACTCAGATGGTATGGAATTATAAAATCGGGGTGCCGGATAATTAAAGCTTCTTTGGCCAACTGTCTTGGTAACGAAGGGAGTCCTAAACACCCTGTATCTGTTCCGTGTATCATAACTGTATTCTACCAGTGACATAGCTGACTTATTTTTAAACTATCTAACATTGACAATAAAGTAGGACAACTGCTTTAGGTTCAATAATCCAGCTTCTTTGTAGAGAAGGTCAATTGAATACATATGGTGCTTGTTGAGAATAATTTTTAAAAGCCGCTTTTGTACTATTTCTAGTTTTGTAAGATATATTCTTGCAACACCACCCCAGCCCCTAATTCCGTATGTTAGGTGGGTTTCCACCAGAGCTTGATACAATATTCTGAGGTGACCAGCATTCAAAATGTGACTCAGATATTTAAACATGTACAAACGCAGCTTTTGAACAACGTAATCAATATGTAAATCCCTTCTCAGATGCTTGTCAATCAAAATCCCTAAGTATTTGACTTTTACACTAGGTAAAATTTTAATTCCGTTGCCGTCATCTTTAATTGTGATACTGGAAAAGCTTGGCGATACTGACCTGTTGTAAGAATATGACAGGTATGTAGTCTTGGAAAAGTTAATCGTGAATAGTTTACAATAGAAAAATTCTTTCAGGTCTCCTTCAACAGTTCTCTTCAGGTTTTCCCCATGAGTTACTTTTATAAAATATTTCAGTATCATCTGCACAGCTGATTATATTTCCACAGTTGTTTAAGTAAAACAGATCATTCATGAGAATTGTGAACAGAATCGGCCCTAATATTGTGCCCTGCCGTACACCATATTCCACATTTGTATACCCACTAATTTGGTCTCCTAGTTTTACGCTCTGATTTCTATCATTTAAATAACACCCAAACAATTTTATTACATTACCACTCATTCCAATGTCCTCAAGCGCTTGTAACAACAACCTGTGACTTAAAGAGTCAAATGCTTTAGCCAGATCTATGAAAACACAAAGAGACGACGCACCGTCAGCCAAGGAAGCATAAGTATCAGCTGTAAGAAGTATAGCATCCTGAGTCGACTCTCTCTTTTTAAAGCCAAATTGCTTTTCTGAGATCAAGTTATATTTTTAAGTCAATTCACTGGCCTTATATTAATTATGGTCTCAAAAACTTTAGTGAAGCAAGTGATGAATGATATAGGTCTATAATTGCTCACCTCTAAATGATCTCCTGACTTATACACTGGTACAATTATCGACACCTTGAATTTTGTTTTTCATATGATTTTAATTGTAATTCGTAGAATTCTCTGGGCTTTTTAACATAGTCATTATTAAGCGTTTCCAAATGTCGTTTAAGTTTATTCGGTTTCATGCTGTCTGCTGCCGTAAATTACAGTTAGGACGCAAATGACAACATACACATTTACAGTAGAAGGATCGACTCGACTGAGACTAGCTGGAACTAAACAAGATCCAGCATTTATACAGATCACGCAGATGTTCTAGACTGTTCCAAACAAATCGGAACTTCTGGCCATGTGGGGGGCGACTAGAATTGTGACTGAAAATTAGGTCGCAAATACTAAAAGTTTCAGAAACCCTGAGTTATCTGATGGACTAGTGTCTGTCCTCTTATTATTTGCCATTTAATTCTAATTAATAAAGTAAGGCATTTAAAGTACTTATTCCTCAAATTTAATGGAAATATCCATGAATAATCTGCCTAAATGCCTTCCCTCCTCAATTAATTAATAAACCATTTTGAAGTCTCGATTGTAGCAATCAGAACGTCATCAGTTTCAATATTACAGTGAAACCGGCTACTTGTTTCATTAAACTTTCAGTATTCTTTGTCTTTCAACAGCCCGCTAAATCTTTTTATTTACCATAATTAATTCAGTAAAACAGAGATTAAAACAAATCCTCTAATGCGAATGGGTTTTATTTATACTACTTTCCTTGCACTGCAAGGATTTTGTAGAAACAACTTTTAAGTGTTTTGTTGCCATGACATAAAATAAAAGTCTGGACTCAGCAAGTGCGTTATGGTAGCGAATTTTTTTTAAATGTTTTTAATAGCAAATGTCTTTTTTGATGAAAGCAGGCATCAAACTTGGTTGCCTATATAGTACAAACAATGTACCATATTTCATCGAAATAACTTTATTGTTTGAAAATATACAAAAAAAGTTTTAAAAGTCTGGAAGCAGCAAGTGTGTTATGGAAGTGAATTTCCATTAAAATGTTTTTAATACCAAATGCGAACAGGCATCAATCTGATTATCGGTATAGCCTATGTAGTAGAAACAATGTACTATATTTTATCAAAATTACTTATGGTTTGAAAATAGACAAGAATTTTCCGAAAATAAGCTTAAATGTTGGTTTCCTAACCAACAAAGGTTACGCTAATAGCAAATTGCGTTATTTAAATTTGAAGGATTTAATGAAAATTCGGGTTGGTGACTGCTACGTCATGGGGATTTTCCTTCCCCCTCGCGTGCATGCAACCACACTCGTTTCATAAACCACAAGAAAAATGTCTTGTTCATACCTGTCAAGGAAGTTACGGCACCAGGGGGAATTGGGGTGCTGTGCGGGGTAGGCAGGGTTTCAGGGGATATAGCTTGAATATGTGGAAAAGACAGCTTTCAATCCCGTTTCATTGGCATTTTCTGCTCATATTTCCTTTTTACTACCTACCCCGCCCAGCACCCCTACTCACTCCTGGTCACGTAACTTCCTTGGAGGGTGTGAACAAGAAATTTTTCTTGGAGATTGGTTTATCCAGGTGGGGGCTAGGCAGGTTTCTGAAAACAGTTTTTTTAAGAGCGTTCGGGAGCTAATCTGCAAATTTACCAAAAATTCTCTACCAAAACGGGCTTACTGCGTCCAAATTTTGTTCTTACAAACGTATGATATTTCGGTAAAAAATGCAAAAATGCGTTAACGAATTTGTTCTACGAAAATTAGCTAAGAATTATAGACCGTTAAACCATAAACTTCACTAAACCTACAGCGAAATACTATATAATGACAATACAGGACACTCCGGCTGATTTCGTGTTTCAAAAATATCAGCGCCCCTAGCAGATATTACTGATGTAACGTCGTTCGAGAACGTTTAACACTAGCAATTGCTGGTGTTTAACTGTGTATAATTAAGTTTAAGCTGTGTTTTTTACAATAAATGTTAGTGGTTGGGTGTGTGCAATCTATAATTGTTCGAATTATAACGTGCTAAATCTATCAAAGACATTTCATAGGTTTCCAACGGATGGCGAAACGTGAATATGATTTGAAGCAGAAGACAAATTCAGAATCACTTTTATGCCAATATGTACAGTTCGCAGAAGATAATTTATTGTGTAATATTTACCATCATGTACCTATTTATAGATACACTTCGTAAACGGATGGTTGAAATGCTTCAATCATAACTTGTCTTCCAGTGCATCAGAAAAAAAAAAGAAATATGAAGGCAAAAAAAGTTTTCAATTAATAATAAATGGTATAAGAAAACTGTTTTTTATGTTCTTTTGTGTCCTTTTTTATTTCAGTATGGCATAAATTGTCACATTTTTATACATTTACAATTATTTTACTTGGTAAAGGCTTTTAATTATCTTCCCAAGACAAGTTTTCAAAGAGACAAGTAGAAATAGCAGATTCAGCCCTATAATAGATTTATTCACGGAAGTAAGTAGTCTTACCTTTCATCTGCAGAATTTCTTAATTATGTACTAAATATATCAGTTACATATTTTAAAATATTAGATTAATAAGACAGTTTTCATGTAGAGATATAGCAAATTGAGTACTGTGCTACCATTTATACCTAGAACAATTATTTATAGGTAAGTACAGATTGTAACTTAATATCCTTAGAAACAGCTTTCAGTATATTCCTATATCTACCCTTGAAATAGTAGTTTAACGACGGTTTCAAGGTAGTACTTTAAATTATGATTAAATAAGATTATGGGTAAGAGAAATTTGCAGAATTATTCATGCTGAATTCATTTAGGTTTCAAGCTGATTGTTGATACAAATTATATTTATAACTACATAATCAGAAAATTTTCACTGTTTTGTCATGTACAAGCTTTTATATTCATCTATAATAAACCAATTGTCTAAATTAATAATACATACAGACTTGGAGACTACTTCTCTGGCTTTACTGTTGGTTTTTGTAGGTGAAGGACGTAGCCAGCGCGTGAGCTAACTGGAGCAAGTGGCCCTTCGAATTCTGGATGTTCTAGGATGTTCTTCAATGCTTCTGTTCGAAGGGCCACTTGCTCCAGTTAGCTCACGCACTGGCTACGTCCTTCACCTACAAAAACCAACAGTGAAGTCAGAGAAGTAGTCTCCAAGTCGGTATGTAGTATGGACAAGTTTCACCAAGTAAGGGCAACAACAATCAATAAATTAATAATATACAGGTAAATATACAATTGAAATTACCCGCTCAATTGTCAGTACTTCACGTGAGGTGGCGCTGGTGTACTTGTCACAAATATCACCAATGCTAAAGCATAGGAGTGTCCCGTATTGTCATTATATATTATTTGAATACAGTATAACCTCAGACTAAGGAAAGAAGGACGGAGTTCATTAAATGAGGTAGTAATGTTATTATTATGAAAATCATAATAAAGCTGAGAGTCGCATGACGTGTAAAACGTTACAACTTTGTATTAAAATTCAATATATTTCGATTTCTATTGAAACCATCTTCATGGAGTAAATACTGCAACTTAATCAAAGTCTTACAATCCATATTAATGAAGAGAAAAAATTTCGTAACTCAGCAAGTGGGTTATGGTAGCGAATTTTCATAAATGGTCAAATTGGCATAACTCAATTTTCTATAAACCTAGAAAGTTGAGTTTTGGTACGTGGTAAGGTATTTACGAGGACAATATACCAACAAAATATCATTAAAATGGCTTTGGTAGTTTCTCAGATACAATTTTTTTTGATTTTTTTTTGTGGAAAATTAATTATTTTTTTTTTAGAAAAACTTGTCCGATTGGGCTGGAGAAGGAACTCATCCAAGCCATTAATAGAGGAAAGATTCTTTTCGAGCTTCATCAATCAAATCTGTTACTAACTCTTTGACTCGTGTGGATACTTATATACAGTTGTCCGGAAATTGTGAGCAAAAAATTTAGGGGGTTATTCTACTCAAAGAATCAAAGCCCCTAGTTCCTATAACAGTTTTTCGAAAACTCGAAAATAACGGAGTTATAGAGTGTCCAAAAAAATTCTTTCTCTAATTTTTGTCGATACCTTTTTTTGTCGTGAATAGATTCTTTTAAAATTTGGTGCACACGTATATAATATCACTCTGTATTTATGTTGCAAATTTGACATGTATCTATCTAAATTTAAAGGCCGAAGCTGCCCTTGACCAACAGATAAGGACTCATAACTTTTTTGCTTGAATCTTTAACTCAAATCTAACAATACACGATTGAAGGGAATTATAAAATCTTAAAAAAAGGTCATCTTGTTGCATCACGATAAAACTAACCGTCTTCGAGAAAAATGTTCTTCAAATTTTTTGCTGGTATTAATTGAATACGAAATCACTTCATCCAAATGTCAATGTTAATAGCGTGTGCTTTGAAAACAATCGCGGTAATTGCCTCGGAAAAAAATATGTCACATGTTTTGACAAATAAAGTGTTATATTTTTATTATTATTACTACTATAAAATTATCAGCAATAACGATTTTACAGGGCCTCTTTTTTTTACTTACTAGAACTTACAACATTTAATCATTATAACAATAATTTATTAAAAATCATAACAATTAAATATTATAACAAAGTTTCAAAGTGATGTCCTTCCATCTCAACACATAAATCAATTCTTCTCAGGAAATTCCGACGAACTCTAGCGAATATTCCATCTTTTTGCCCGATTACCTCACAGTTATCAATAATTATTTGCCTGAGATCTTCAACGTTTTGAATTGGACTCCTGTATACAAGATATATAAGGTAACCCCAAAAGAAAAAATCCATTGGGATCAAATCAGCCGATCTAGGAGCCCACTGCACGAACCCACCGCGTCCTATCCATTTCTCAGGAAATATTTCATTAAGAGATTCCCTCAACGCTGTACTAAAATGGGGCGGCGCGCCGTCATGCAGCAGCTACATTGTATTTCTTGATTGGGTTATGGTACATCATCCAATAGAGTGGATAACTGGTTTCTTAAAAAATTTAAGTATATCTTACCGTTGAGTTTTTGAGGGAAGAAATGTGGCCCAATTAAGCGGTCTCCTAAAATTCCTGCCCACACATTAACAGAAAAATTATTCTGGAAACCGCGTTCTATCGCCAAGTGAGGATTTTCATTAGACCAATAATGCTCATTATGACGGTGGATCAAACCGTCATGTCCAAATCCAGCTTCATCTGTGAAGAGAAGCGATGATATAAAATTGTGATCGTTGTTATGTAGATTTCGAATTATATTGCACAAATTCACGCGAGCTCCCGGATAAAGCTTGAACTTTCTGGTAATGGTAAGGATGAAAAAGCTGCTCATTGAGAATTTCATGCACAGAACTTTTAGGGATACTGTCCTGAGTAGAGACTAACCGTACACTTAAGTTGGGATTATTCTCGATTGCATTTAATACACGAACTTCTGCTCCAGGAGTTCGAGTACTTCGCTGACGGCTAACATCTTGAAATGTACTTCTAAATGATCCGAATTTTCCCAGTCTTCGATGGATATTACTGAACATTCGGGATTGTGGTACCCTTCTATTTGGAAATGCTTCAGCATACAAACGACTTGCAGCAAGGGCATTGCCGGCAGCTATACCATAATAATAATAATGCATGTCACGTAGTTCAATGTAAGAATAATAATTATTATTTATCGTATTTTATAATTAATCTCAATTATTCCGCAAGTAAAATGACAAGAAACTATTATCTGTCAAAACTAACGCCACATGATCTTGTTGACAGAGAATGTTTTCAAAGCACGCTCCGTTAATATTGAAAATGAGATTAGGTGATTTCGTATTCAATCATACCAGTAAATTTTTAAGAACGTTTTTCCCGAAAACGGTTAGTTTTATCGTGATGCAACATGATGACCTTCATTTAAGATTTTATAATTCCCTTTAATCGTGTATTGTTGGATTTGAGATAAAGATTAAAGAAAAAACTTATGAATTCTTATCTGTTGGTCAAGGGCAGCTTCGGCCTTTAAATTTAGATATATCCATGTCAAATTCGCAACATAAACACAGAATGATATTACATATGTGTGCACCAAATTTGAAAAGAATCGATTTACGAGAAAAAAAGTTATGGACAAAAATTTGAAAAAAAAATTTTTTGACACCTTATAACTCCGTTATTTTCGAGTTTTCGAAAAACTATTATAGGGACTAAAGGCATTAATTCTTTGAGTAGAATAACCTCCTGAATTTTTTGCTGGCAATTTCCGGACACCCTATATATATATATATATATATATATATATATATATATATATATATATATATATATATATATATATATATATATATATATATATATATATATATATATATATGTATATAAATTCAAACGGACCTTGGTTTTAAGTTCTAGGGGCCCAAATTCGCGCTTATTTGAAAAATTATTTGCAAAGTCATAACATCGATATCTCCCTATTAGCGACTCCTTTTTAATCAAAATTCGCCAATAATGCGAAAGCATATGCTGCAATCGGAGATTTTAACGATGTTTTAATTGTGTTGACCTTAACTGTAGAGAATTTTATGTTAGTGATATTAGCTCTGACCGTTTTTTTTTTCGATCAATTATTAGTTTTTGCTTCCACCTAAGATTAGTAATGTTTTGTGAACTTTTTACTGAGATAGCTTTTACGCTCACTTGAAGAATTTTATTGAAATTTTAAAAGTGGCGATCTCCTCATTAGTGAATTATTACTGCTTACAGATTTCACGGTAGACGCATGTATGTTATATAAAAAAGGCCTTTTTGATTTTGTTTCAGGAACACCACCGATCACAGAGGGAGCAGTGGGAGATACGGCAATTAGATAACGATCTACTGCAGCAGAGACAATCAGAGAGGGAACGCGAACGGGAAAAGAAGGAGTTGGCTGAACAGAGGCTCCTGCTGGCCGACGAGCAGGATGATTCTAGTTTGCAATCAATGTAAGTCAAACTCTGATCTGATCCCAGTTTGCATCCCATAGCAACATGTGTTTCAATTAATTGCCCTAGCTTAATTGGAAACGTGTTATCTTGTCGCGTGTTACCTCATTCGCTCCAGTCTGTATAACTTTCAAGATTTTAATTAATTATCACGCGCTTCTAAACTATATTTAATTAGAATATAAGTTTTTTTACCCAGACTAAAGACGTTCTGACTCAATACGTATGTATCAAAAGTTACAAGGTGTCTATAGCCAGCTACTGTTCATGGATTGGCTAATTTATATTTTTTAAATTCTTTTATCAATCATGTTGAGAAACCCTCCGAAGATCTGACGCACTCTGATGTACAACCAACGTCATTACTGCCGTGCTCCTCCTCTTACCACTGCTCCAGCACTGGTAAAGAGCTCGTGGTGAGAAATCTTTCGTTCAGGCTCGAAGAACTGAAGACTTAACGACGGACATATTATTGCATCCTACTGTAGCGAATATGCAGCAAATTGGCATCTAGGTATTTGCTTGAGTTACCGCAGCAGCGAATTAGGTACACTTACCAAACAGTCAATACTTTTAACGATGTGTCGTATGTTCAGTCCTGGTCAGTTTCTTCTCCTCATTCATCATAACGTTCGTCTCATCTAGAGTCAAGAATTCAATACTAAACATAATTTTATTTCGTTTATCGACAAGGTAAATGTAAGGCCTATTAGCGCACACTAGCCTGACGAGGTTCCAAGAAATTCCAGTATATACATAATATCTAGTTCTTCACCACAGGTTTAATATCCCCTGGCTGACAAGGCATCAGTCGTGTTTGGTCTACCCCATACGAGTGTCGAAGATGGTGATACAACACTCTACCCCATACGAGTGTCGAAGATGGTAATAAAACACTCAAAGCAGCGCATTATGTTGATGCACGTAACTGGTAGACGACATCATCGAACATGCACTTAAGAGATGCATACGAGTCTCGGGCGATCGGTGACAGATTCTACAAATATCATGCCATACCTGTATTATGAGCCTGCGGAGACCAAGGTGTTTATGAAAACATCTTGACAGGCCAGGAGGAACCCTTCAGTCTCCGACCGAAGCCCAGCTGATTAAAAAAAAGTAATTGTCAGCCTCGTTGACAAACTGTGTTCTTGTACATGCTGAAAGAACATTTCATGCAAATGCTTGTCACCGTGCTTCGCCAACAAATATTTTCGTAGGCCATCTCTAAGTTTAGCTCTTAAGGTCGGAATGACAATCTCATTAACCAAAGGGCGATCACCTTGTCTTCTTCCCTTACCTGTGGTGGAAGCCTAGCCCGAGTTCACCCGCTGATCTGCCTGCTGCCTTTAACAGGATTACTTCTGTTCTTGCAAATTCGTGGATCGTATCAAGTACCAGAAGGAGATTCCAGCTTTTAAGGATACTGTTGCTCATTTCCAGAACCTCTTTTTCGTGTAACTACTTTAAGCTTAATAGTCCTCTACCTCCCAGATGTCTTGGGAGGTATAATCGAGGAACGAATGACCTCGAGTGCAAGTTTCGATGTGAATTTCGACAGATTTGTATCAATACACGTGGTAAAACAATAACAATTTAATATTACAAAGTTGCCAATTTAAATACAAGGGTGAATGCGGGTGTTGTGATCTAATAATGATACACCAAAACGGTGACTTACATTTGGAGATGTAGTAGTAGTAGTAGCAGTGGTGGGGAGGCCAACGCCAAGCAAGTAGGCCACCATGGGCCCTTTTTGCCAACCCCAGCAACCATGCTCTACTCCTCCTTGGATCCGTCGCCAAACCGCCTCGACCTCGAGATAAAGGCCGTGACGGTCTTCAATTGGACGGTACTTACCTGATCCCTCTGCAGAGTACTCGATCCGAACAATTCTACTCGAAGACTCCCAAAAGCCTCGCATTCGCACAGGTAGTGGTAGGACGTTTCCTCATCCTCGCCGGATTCCTGGCAAATGGGATCCCTCTCTACACCTATCAATGTGAGGTATCTTCTAAGGGCGCAGTGGCCTGTGAGCACTCCAAGGATGCGGCGAAGCGTAGGTCGACTCCTTCCGAGTAGTCAGACAGCTTTATCTCTGTCCGGCCCCTCCACGAAGTCCGTCGCCTGCCTTCAGCCACCAATTGACCCCCAGTGTCTCTTCGTTGCTTCCTCGGTCCACCTGTCTAAGGCGACGGAGACCGACTTCCTAGTTATACCTATGGCCGGCTCCGGGCCACAGAACGGCCACCGGGAACCAAGCCTTGCGAGATTATTCGCGACCTCATTCCCCGCCACGCCACAGTGTCCCGGAACCCACACTAGTTGTACCTCCTTTGTCCTGGCTAACCCTCTGAGGGCGTCAGCGCACTCCTGAACCAGTGTCGACCTGATTCTGGACGCGCAGACTGTCTGGAGGACTGCCTGGCTGTCCGAGCAGATGTACACACATTTTTAGAGACTCCTCTTCACATCCTGTATGTTGGCCACAGAAAGGATAGCGTACACCTCTGTTTCGAATGCCGTGGTATATGCGCCAAGGGCATAGCTCTCGCACACCCCCAGGCCCTCGATGTATATTCCTGCCCCGGAGGATTGCTGGTCCTCCAGCCGCGATCCGTTGGTGAAACAGACCAGGCTTACGGGCTGGAATTGAACCTCATTTCCCCTCCACTGATCCCTACTAGGGATCCTGAGGGTGTATGGCCTAGTCAACTTAATATCATCCTCGGCATCCCGCACCTTTATGGCGGAAAGCGCAATTTCCTTTTCCACCTCCTTGGCGACTCTTTCATGCCCTATTACTGCTCCCTCTCGGCCAGTTTCCTGCCTCTCGCATTCTGAGATGCGACGCCATCGCCTCCCTCCTGACACAGATGGGAAGCGGTGGCAGCACAACAGGACCTCTAGCGCGGCTGAGGGTGTCGTCCTCATAGCGCCTGTGATACCCAGGATTGCCAGCGTTTGGAGTTTGGCCAGCTTCCTGCTGGTAGTTTGTTTCACACCGCACCACCAGACCAACGCCCCATAGAGGATTCTCGGCCTGACAATCGCAGTGTAGATCCAGTGAAGGATCCGAGGATTAACTCCCCAGGTCCTTCCTATCACTCGACGCAGCTGCCAGAGGGTCGCTACTCCCTTCCTTACTGGAAAGGTAGTTTGCCGTAACCAACAGGTGGATGATGTCAATGGTACCTGGCGGAATTGTCCAAAGGGTCAAGGTGATTCACGTCTCTAGGTGACGACTCTGAAGCTTGCGGTGATCAGCACGTGGTGGATTGCGATGTTGCGGTTGAAGGGATATCTAAGTCAGTCGCTTGTAGAAAGATTGGTTCTTCCCACAACGAGGCTTACTGACTTGTCCACGTGCCAATGGTGGCAACCGTGGGTATTGATGACTTGGCTACGTGTAGCAGGTCAGGCGATCTTCCTGTGATGCTCCCTGGCCCCTGAACGACGACGGAGTTAACTTTGGTAAGACCACAGCATATAAAGTATTATGCCGTGTCTGGCTACCACACACGGTTCAGCCCGTCTTGCCACGACGTTATTGGACGCTGGATGATGAGGAAGTGATCGAGTCTAGGGTTATCTTGTAGCTCCTTCTCTCGGTTGTTGACATTTTATTGATTTGTGATCTTTTTCATATATTTTTATATATGACAGTTCTATTAACACATGCCAGTTTTTTTATAACACAACAATTCTGATGCTCCATGACAACCCTCACTTGGATACCAATGTCGTTTCTGCACCTCAAGTAGCAGTGGAGGGCATCAGCGGAAGGAGGGGGGGGGGTGTTGCCGACTAAGGATGGACAGGGAGATTGAGGGTGAGGATTAACAATATCAGGACACAACAATAATGATATATTAATTTTCAAATAAAATGAATTTTTATTTTGAGCAAAGTATGAGATATTTTAAAAATTAATTGCATTTACAATAGCTAAATATTAACGAAATTATATATTTTTTTAAATATAATCGGTTTCATCTATTAAATGTGCCGTCATATAAATATAGCTTTGTATTTAGCCTTTTCGGTGTGATTAAACAAGCAATCTAGTCTCGTGTCATTATTATATAATATATGCTACAGGAGGCTGCAATCGTTTCTCCAGAGTTACGCTACGATGACTTTCCGCATCATATTAAATTTTCAGGAAGAGATTTTTCACGAAATTAGGGTGAAGGGGAGAACATATAACTCTGGAGTGTGACGAGAGGGTGATTAGCATTTGTTGCAAGCTACGATGCTAAATGTAGGCTTGTTTGCTGAACTCTGGTTAAGTTTTCATGTATCCAATCCTGAAACATATTTTAAAACGAATTCAGATACACACACACACACACACACAAATAATGTAAATATATATATATATATATATATATATATATATATATATATATATATATATATATATATATATATATATATATATATATATACACATATACTTTATTTGTTTGCTGTATTTTTTGTGATTTTTTATTGGTTTATGTGGACTGCAGTTTCGAACCGCCCTGCAGTTCACGTATACTAATAAAAATTAACAAAAAGTACCGAAAAAAAAACAAGTGTATATTTAAAAGTGATTATAGTGTAGTGCATCATTCCAATATATATATCTATATATATATATATATATATATATATATATATATATATATATCGTACCGGTAACTCAAAAAATAATGGACCAGAGTCTCCTGGAAAATTTTGGATTTTCTTTCGGAAAATTTTTGTATGTCTGAAAATAACAAAGCTATGGCAACCAACTTTAGCAAGTATAGGTTTATGATATTAAACTTACACTACATGCCAAAATTCAGATCTCTAGGTTGAAAGAAAAAAAATTATAGACGTTTATAAAAATATTTTGGGTGCCACTGATGACTAGAGAAATGCTCTAAACCAAAATATTTAGTATGGATAACAAGTTCTATTGTATAATACAGACAAAGATTAGGTTCTCTTGACGCAAAAAGGTCAAGAAATAACAGAAAAATTACTTTGTAAGTTTTATAGTTTTTCTTCTTTAAATGTCAGAGTCGCGATTTGAAACGTAACAATTTGCAATTTTTAGACGGAGAACCTGAAACAAATACGGTCTATGTAAAGCAAATGTGTTTTACAAAGCCTTAAGTTACAGCTTCAACCATCATTGTCCTTCGTTTTACTAAAATATTTGCAGAAAATTCATCTCAAATTGACCCATTTTCTGATGTTCTTTAAAAAATTCACAAATGGGGAGATCCCGACTTTTAAATTTTGAAAAAATTCCTTCAAATGAGTACTAATTAGGCCACCAAGAACACATATCCGGGGTCAGTTTCAATTTTTATATGTTTATATATATATATATATATATATATATATATATATATATATATATATATATATATATATATATATATATATATATATATATATATATATGTATGTATCACACCGATAACTCAAAAAATAATGGGCCGATTTTGATTAAATTTGGCGAATACCTTCCTTTTGAAAATGGCTTGGAAGTTCGTTAGCCAAGAAAATCGGCCCAGGTTTTCTCAAAAAAATTTTGTGTTTTCTTTCAAAAAAAAAATTATATCTCCGGAATTAACAAAGTAAGGGCAACCAAATTTGGTACGCAGGTTTATGTCCTTATAGGTAAGTTACCTACCAAAATTAGCTTTGTATGTCAAAAGAAAAAAGTTATAGGCATTTAAAGAAAAATAAATTGGGGTTTTCCTCTATATATATATATATATATATATATATATATATATATATATATATATATATATATATATATATATATATATATATATATATATATATATATATATATATATCCTGAAACACACTATTTTAAGAATTTTTCAAAATTTTCCGAGCATGTGAGAAAACAGTTTAATACAAAATATGACCTCCACATTGAGTAATTACAGCTCTACATATATTGCTCATAGACAAAATGAGATCGTCAAGGTCTCCTTGTGGCAAACGTTCCCACTCTGCTGTCAGAAGCTCCTGGAATGTAAAAGCATCGTTGATGTTACCCATATGTGGAGTAATTCTTCGTTGAAGAATACCACAGACATGCTCTATCGATTCAGGCCCGAGAATTGTGCTGGCCATGGTAAAACTTCAATTCCTGCGTTTTTCAACCAGTTGGTTACAATGCGTGCTGTATGTGGACGGGCATTATCATGCATTAGGCGGAAGTTTTGAACAGAGCCTGAAAATAGATGCACGATGGGTTGAAGCATGGTATCCAGATATAGCTGAGCTGTTAGGGAGCGATGTGGAAAAACGAGTTCAGTTCTGCCGCCAATAATTATTTCGCCCCATTCCACTATTGTACCACCTCTGTATATGTACACTTCCTGAATATGTCTTAAGCGTTCCGCATTTGCAGATCGTCTCGACACCCTTATTCGACGAGAATCCGGATGGAAACTAAACCTAGACTCGTCTGTGAGTAAAACTGTAACCCAGTTATCTGCAGTCCAATTCATATAATTTTGACACCAGTCCAATCTTGCAGCGCGATTGCCTCTGAAAATAGGTGGGCATCTGAGTGGACGTCTACTAGAGAAGTTTGCTTCGTGAAGACGATTTTTCTTACAGTATCTCGGCTAATGGTTACATTATGCGCCCTTTGCAGAGTCGTAGCCAATTCAGGTGCCGTAATTGCAGGCTGCCTTCTGGCAGTTAAACATAAAAATATATCCTCACATGCCGTCGCTGAGCGTCCCCGTCCTGGATGTTGCTCGGCCAGACTGCTAGTTTCCCTAAAACGCCTCCATAAACGACCACAATTTGGGAAACACCTATCCGCTCAGCTATTTCATTCTGTCGCATGTCCGCTTGAAGAAGGCCGATTCATTTCGCCTTAACCCAAATGTCGCCGTTCCATGGTAAAGCACAATCATTTATATGCAGTTATTAAACAACAACTGAGGAATGACTGAATTCGAAACTAAATTCAAGGGTACATATGAAAATTCTACTTTTATCATATATCGGGTTTATCAATTTTGATATCATGTTAACTTTTTTTAAACAACAGATGGTTATATATTAAATGATTGATTAAATACATACACCGTGAGTACAATTTGATCGATTCCAAAGTTAATTTGTTTTCTTTTTTGTATTATTTTAAAATATCCCCAGACTTTTCCGATATATATATATATATATATATATATATATATATATATATATATATATATATATATATATATATATATATATATATTACACCGATAGCTCAAAAAATAATGGGCCGATTTATTTTGATCAAATTTGGTTAATACCTCACTTTTGCAAGTGGCTTGGATAATTTTGTTAGCCAGGAAAATCTGTTTAGTTCAAATAGATTAAACAATGATTTGTTTTAATTAGACAGTCGGATTCCCCCGGTCAGTGTTAGTTCTGAGTTGACCTTAAATATATGCAATTTCTACCGCGAAATTATAATGCGTGTTTGTAAGCAAATAAATTCGGGACTCAGCAAATGCGTTACGGTGGCGAATTTTTATTGAACGCCTCAAATTTGAATAGCTCAATTTGCTATTAACCTATAAGGTTCGTTGGCCACGAAACTAGTTTTTTTCGGGATCATTTTAAGTTTATTTTCGAAAATTTTTTGCACATTTTCAAAAAGTTATTTTGATGAAATATGTTACATAGTTTCTACTATATATGTTAGACTGGTAACCAACTTTGATGCCTGGTTTCTTTACAAAAACACATATTTCCTACTTAAAATGTTTTTATGAAAATTCACTACCATAACACACTTGCTGCGTTCCGAACTTTTTAGTAAATGCAGCGGTTTACTACGATACCTAAAATAGATAATGTGAAGCAGGCAACAGCAATATCACGTTGAGTACATTGTCTCTGGATTGTTTTAAACAGGTACTGCAATAACAATAACTTGACGATTATGTTTACGCCGACACCAACACACTACCCTCCTAACGGTAACACACCCTCAACAATAGATATAATAGTTAACAAAAACGTAATAAATGTCAGTGACCCTGTCTCCCTTTCTGAACTAGACTCTGATCATAATCCCATTATCTTCGCGTTAAACAATCAGTACAAACAAGACCGACTAAAAATAATTTCAAGCTACACTAATACTAACTGGACAGAATTCCGAAAAACACTGGACAGAAACATCACCATAAACAATACTATTGATTCTATTGATAAAATTGAAGAGGAGGTAAAAAAACTAACTATAAATATTCAAAAAGCTAAAAACAAACACTGTACACACAAAACGATTAACCCGACAAGAGATTTCCTTCCCACCGATATAAAAGAACTTATTAAAGACAAAAACAAAGACAGTAGGCTATGGCAAAATACATTAAACCCACAATACAAAATTTCTATGGACCAAAAAAGCAAAATAATAAAGCAAAAGATAAAAAAATATACTAACAGAAAATGGACACAAAAAATGCAAAACCTAACACCAAATAACAACACATTATGGAAAATGACAAAAGCACTAAAGAACCCACACAGCAACATGCCACCTTTAGAACATGACAATAAAACGTTTTATAGAGACCAAGAAAAACTAACGTAATAGCAGACGTATTAGAAAGCACCCACCAAACAGACCCAGTCTGCGATGAACAACAAAACAATTTAATAAACGAAACACAAGACTATCTTAACAATAGACAAACAATGGACACACAAACTAGGTCAAAACTAATCACTTCACCGCAAGAAATCAAACAAATTATCAAGACCCTACCCAATAATAAGGCCACAGGGCCTGATGAAATAGACAACAAATTAATTAAAAATCTCTCACAGAAAGCCATAGTCCAATTAATGTATATAGTAAATGCAGTTCTTATCCTACAACATTACCCAACCCAATGGAAAATAGCCCACGTTGTTGCCGTCTCCAAACCCAATAAAGATCAAAAAGATCCTCACAACTATCGCCCCATAAGCTTGTTAAACAACCTATCTAAAATAGTAGAAAAAATAATACTTAATAGATTTAAATCCATAGAAAGAAAAAATAAACTTTTGATAGACTGTCAGTTTGGTTTTAGGGAAAAACATAGCACTGTATATCAAGTAACACGAATAGTAAACGACATAACACTAAATTTTAATAAAGACAAAGTAACGACAATGGTTTTACTAGACATACAGAAGGCATTTGACACAGTATGGATAGTCGGATTACTGGCCAAACTAATAAAACTCAAATTTCCCTACCATCTTATTAGACTGATACACTCATACTTATCAGACAGGCGCTTTAAAGTCAAAATTCACAATAGCACATCAACTGAAAAACAAATCCGAGCAGGAGTGCCGCTAGGTTCCATACTTGGACCAAAACTGTTCAACTATTTTATTAACGATATACCTACGTTCCCTAAGACCAACCTGGCTCTCTATGCAGATGATACTGCCATATTTGCCCATTCCTTTTCAGCAGAAGTTGCAAATAAACAGATACAAATTCATCTTGATATACTTCAAAATTACCTACAGACTTGTAAAATATCACTCAACTCTGAAAAAACGGAGACAATAGTATTTACTAGAAAAACCAATGATTCCAAAATATTTAACCATCTAAAAGTAGGAGACAAAAAAATAAAGCCCTCGCTAACAGTAAAATACCTAGGAGTACACCTGGACAGCAGACTTAATTTCAAACACCATATTAAAACTGTTCTAAACAAAGCTCATATCGCAATGAAGTACATGTACCCCCTAATGGCAAGAAACAGTAAACTTAGCAGCGAAAACAAAAAATTAATCTATACGACCATAATAAGACCAGTTGTATCTTATGCCGCACCAGTGTGGTGCTCAGTATCAGATACGACAATTAAACCCATTCAAATATACCAAAACAAATGCCTACGACTAGTGACGAACAGAAACAGATACACAAGAATTAAACACTTACATGACATGACCAACATCCTAACAATCAAAGACTATATTAACAAAACATCCACAAATTTTTACGAAAACAAATTGAAAATAAATCCATTGACAAGACAAACAGACATAAGATACAATAACAGTCCTTATAGAATCAAACATAGACTGCCGTATCAAAATCTAAAAATATTTAAAACGCCCATAACCGTTTGACACGAGAATTCACTATAGCCATGGTTAGAAAGCTGTATGTTATACAAATAAAATCAACTTGCAACATAGCAAGTAATAATAATTATTTTAAATAGGTTTTTGTAAACAGTTTTCCTATATACAACCGCACAACTTGTACAATATAATTATAATAACTAAACAGAAAACACATTAATTACTATAAGGAAGTACTTTTTTTTTTCCTTTGTAAATAACAAATTAGAGATAAGTTATTATATTTTAACAGGAGCTTTATATTTAAGTCGTAGTATATATAAAAATTGTAAATTTTTGTAAATTTGTTATAATGTAATATAGACCTTTAGAATTGAATTGAATTGACATTGTCTCGATCACTGAAGTTAAGCAACTCCGGGCGCGGTCAGTGCTTGGATGGGTGACCGCCTGAGAACATCGTGCAGTTACCTTTTTGTTTAAATAATAATTTTACTAAATTTTTATTCTTTTAGGTAAATGTCAGTACCTGTTTTCCATAATACAGAACTTTTATTATATACAAATACCTATTTCGCAAAAACACTATTTATTAGGTGTGTGCCTCTAAATAAGGATTTCAGTTTATTCAAATTTAAACGCTTTGCGGTATTGGGGAATTTTAGCATGTTAAGCTAGGCTTTACTCTAATAATACATAACATCAAAAGAAAAAAGAAAAATTTCGGACGCAGCAAGTGCGTTATTATAGCGAATTTTTAGAAGAATCGGCTTAGTTCCAATAGATTAAACAAAGCTTTGTTTTAATTAGACAGTCGAAGACCCCCGGTCCGTACCAGTTCTGAGCTGATCTTTAATTTATTGAATTTCTACCACGAAATTATAAGGCATGTTTGTAAGAAATTAACGCCCTCTGTGACTCACAGACGTTTTATACATATAATATGCAGGTGTATTGTGGGGTTTAACCACCTAGGCCTTACGTGATCTCCAATAAACCTTACGATATTGTAAAGAACATAACTGAACCTTTTAAGCAGACGAATCCAAACGTTACCACAGATAACTTTTTCAGTAGTTATCCGTTGGCCCAATATTTATTATCTGTTGGCTTGACATTTCTAGGTACACTACGAGATAATAAGACTGAAATTCCACCTGAGTTTGTGTCCGAAAATAAAAATCTTGTTCCTGGCAGTCATTTATTTGGTTGTAATGATGAATCAACTTTGATCTCTTTCGCTAAAAAAAAAGAAGAGGGTTATTATGCTTCTTCAACATTGCATGAAGGCAATCAGGTCGATAATGAAACAGGTAAACCGATTCAGGTAATGGATTAGAATGCCACAAAAGGACGAGAGGACACTGTTGATCTTATGTGTTCGCGAATATCCACTTCCAGAAGAACTAACAGATGGCCAATGGCCATTTTCTTCAGAAATCTTGATATTGCCGGGATCAACTCAATGAGGATTTATCAAATGAATAATCCTGAGGAAACCTTTCCAAGACGTGATTATCTCAAAGACCTGAGCATGCAACTGATGGATGAAAATTTGAGAGAACGAGCAAAAATTCCAAACTTGCCAAAATATTTGTCTATTTTCCTGAAAGAATACAGAGAAGAAGAAAACCAAAGTAGAAGCAATACAGAGGCCGTTCCAAATAGACGTCGTTTTTGCTTAATTTGTGGGCCAAGAAACGCAAAAAATGCGTTATGGTAGCGAATGTTTATTAAATGCTTCAAATGTGAATAACTCAATTTGCTATTAACCTATAAGGTTCGTTGGCCGGGAAACTAGTTTTTTCGAGACCATTTTAAGTTTATTTTCGAAAAAATTTTACACTTTTAAATAATAAAGGTATTTTGATGAAATATGGTACATTGTTTCTACTATATAGGTTTTACTGGTAACCAAATTTGATGCATGCTTTCTGTACAAAAAAACACATATTTGATATTTAAAACGTTTTTCTGAAAATTCACTACCATAACGCACTTGATGCATCCAGATTTTGCTAATGTATCCGTTGTTTAGTGTGTATGTTAGTAAAATTCTATTTTATTGGGTAAATCTACAGCGAATTAAGACCTGGCTAAGAGAAGGGGGTAATGAATGCGACAAAAAAGCAGCGTTGTTTTTAAAATGTAATGATGGTTAGGTAAGTAATTTGAGATTTATTCCAAATAATAATTCACAAACCATTCACTGTTAATTAGAGCGATATTTGTTCCCAAAACTAAAATTAAGTCTTATCTCACGTTCGTTGCTGATTGAAGCTGTAAAGCCTACTCTGTAAATTACTGACGTCTCATTTTTGTTTCAGAACAACGCTCTGCATTTATTAGGGTATTTATGAATATGAGCGAAACGTATTACATTTTTTATAGGGCTACATATATTTTGTTGCCAGGTTTCCGTTTTTATGGGAGTTTTGGGACATATCTCAGCAAATCTGTATGTTCGCAATATACGATTCTTACGTTGTCGTCATGCATAAAATTATTGCTAATATTTAAACGATTTTTGCGCTGTCCGGATTTATAGATAAATAAGAGGTTTCTTACATAAAGCATTGCTGTTATAATTACTATTAGGATCATTGTTATTTATTGATTATTAAGAAATATTGATTATAAATATACAGTGTGCCCGAAATTGGTGATGCATGTATTGCGATCTCCGAAACTGTTAGAGATAGGAAAGCAGTTAAATCGGGAAAGTTTTACACCATTCTGTTTGTAATTGAATGCCGTTTAGTTTACGATTTTATCTCTTTTGGTTTTTACGATATTTGAAAAAAACTAAAATGACGCATTTTCGAAAATACCCTGTATTTTCTTTATTTGTAAAAATTTCTGAAATCTGTAAAAACTTTCTCGTATCAACTTTTTACGTAGAAAACGTCTGTGTAGTCATATTTTATTTTCAACGTTTCGATAGTTTGGAACCATCATCAACTTTGTTTTTTCATATGGGCGCTATATGGGATTTTCACGGCTTTGAAAAGCCCCTGTTTTTGCCTTTACAAATATGTATTACACTTAGTGAAAAAAGTTAGGTTGTGGGTTGAAAAATGAAAAAATATGATTTTGTTACGAATTTGGCAACGTCGCACGATGAAACACTCACACTTAAGGTGAGTCTACTGCATTTAATCTCTTAGCTACAAAAATAACAACATATCCTTATAAGCAATAGTTTATCCTATGTGAAAAACTTTTGAAAACATAGAAATTACCCTTTTTGAAATTTTAGCACAAAAAAGACAGAAAAAACAATAATTACCAAAATAAATTGTCTAATTTAACGTTCAAAATGCGACCCATTTGCTTCCATACATTTGGGACCTTTTTTCATCACCGATTTGGTAACACGATGAATTGTGTGACAGTTAACATTGTTTATGATATATCACACTCGTACCGTACAACAGAAAATAACGTCAAAAAAGCCATAACTTTTGAAAAATACATGAACGAATTCAATTATTATTTCTCAGAACAGCAATATCACCCAAAAATCATTTAAATATTCCGAACAACCAAAAGTTCAGTAAATAATTTGATAAAATATATTTATCCGTGATACATTAAATGCTCTAGTAGGCTTTGGATTTTAGACGAATGACCAAAATAAAATTTAAAGGCTTAAAATGAAAGGTGCCGCGTTATCTAAGGAAACACACGTTCTTTCTTCATCTATAATGTCACTATGCGAACACTGGAGCCTGTGATGAGCGCCGACAAGCACATCTAGCGACAAACCAAGAACTGCCGCACATCTTTCTTAAAGCAAAAACTACGGTTTCGCACACAACTTTAACTTCAACACAGGATGAATATTCTAACTAAAATTCTACATAAAACCAATATTTATATTGATTTCTTAGATACATAAAAAACGAAAGGGGATTGTTAAGTCGAGAATAATAATAATGATAATAATAATAATAATAATAATAATAATAATAATAATAATAATAATAATAATAATAATAATAATAATAATAATAATAATAATAATAATAATAATAATAATAATTCCTTTATTTGTTTTGTCGTCTTTCACATGAGCTTATACAGTAAGTAAACTCTTTTCATATCAACTAAAACAAAACAAATCTTAGGGCGAAGTTCAGCCCGATACCGTAGTATCCGCTGTTCTACCACTTAAACCCTATTAAATTATTAGTGGCAAGCCATTTACCTTTCTGAACTCTAATTTGAAAAAAACAACGTGAATCATAAGCGATCCATGTCAGGGCGACACTCACACGTACCCACACACGTTCACATAGTCATACATTCAAGAAGTTATCGTCACGTGTCCACGCACACCTATCTGCTCACTGCTCACACAGCCTTTGTACGCAACGTACATTTAAAACACTCGCCCACATAGCCAAAACCTTCCAATCTCTCACATACACAGTCTCATACTCATACACATATACACTCACCTCCCCACACCCAAGGACACCCACCTACTCACCCAGCCCCCACACCCAGCGTACGCTCAAAACTTTCTCACACACATACGTAAAGACTCCCAATCTCCCTCATGCACACACACACATACACATATTCAGACATCTACCTTCATACACTCCAACACCGCTACACAGCCCCATATGCACGCATGCATAAAACTTTCGCGCACTCATACCCAGAAACTCCCACCACTTACACACATATTATTTCTCCTGTTTTTAACACCTGCTAATCAAGCATCCACCGAAACATGTGTTTCTTAAATTTACTTATGGTCATCTCTTTTATATGATTTGGTATTCTATTATAAGTCTCGCAGACGTCGTATGAGAAAGACCATCGATATAGAGCAAGTTTGAAAGCTGGTATAGAGAGAAGATCCTTTCTTCGGATATTCACATTATGTATATCGGTGCGATACCTAATTTTCCTACAAAGGTAAGACGGCGCCCCCTTTCTGATGATACCATGGTAGAAATATGATCGCTGCAATAGAAATCTATCCCTCATGTTCAGCCATTGTGCTTCCCCGAGCTTATGGGAGATGTGCTCAAATTTTCAAATGTTATAGATATATCTTAAACAGGCGTTTTGAAGCCTCTGCACCCTCCCCATAGTCTCCACATCCAAACAGCATGAGAATACTTCTGCACAATATTTTATTTGTGATAACACTAATGTTTCACACAGGTGTTTTTTAATCTGTGTAGGTATATATTGCCTATGAGGGTACAAAAGCCTCAATCCGCCATATCCACGACTCAAACAACGCGAGACATGTGCGCGGTATCTAAAGGTGTTATCCATTACCAATCCTAAGTTCCGAATCGACTCTACGATCGGTATTATGTCAGTGCCCGTCCTCAGCACCACATCATTTTTTATTTCCTGTACATGTCTATCGTAACCGAAAATTATTGAATTCGTCTTTTTTGGATTCAAATGCAGGGAGTGCATCTCTAAAAACTATCTTAAGTTTTCCAGGTCTTCGTTTATCTGAATCAACACTTCTGTCAACTTATTTTTAGAAAATGAACAGTAGACCTGAATATCGTCAGCATACATGTGTATTTTCATATGCTTAAGGCAATCAGGGAACCTGTGGGTATATATCGTAAACAGAAGAGGTGAAAGTATAGATCCCTGCGGCAAGCCCTGCTGCATCTCCAAGGGCTCCGATAAAACTTCTCCAACCCTCAACTCAACGTATTACTGACACTCGTTCCATTTTTGCATATATCTCTTCACTCACAGTTTACTAATACAAAACTAATTAAAATTAACTACCATAACGCACTTGCTGCGTCCCGAATTTTATGTTATTTTGATCATTCAAAAGTTTTAAACACATGTAAGGCTAGACGTATTCTCACCATAATTAGAAACGCAGGCCGGTTTCGCTATAATTACAGATCGTTAGTGCGCTATGCCAATTACTAATTAGAGCAAAACCGGTCTGCGTTTCTAATTATAGTGAGAATACTCTAACTTTGCATACATGGTCTCGGTATGAAGGAAGAAAATGGGTCAGGGCTGACAATTTTCAAAATTGTTGGTTGGTTGTACACAGTCTCTATTTATAACATTTTGTTTTAACTGGAGCTGTCGTTACAACATAATACCTGGTTCCGCACCGAGAAAGCGACCCTCTTGTACATCTCACAATGTTCTTTTTAAACACAGTAAAATTGGAACACCTGGTTTGGCTATTCACGAATGTAATGGTACGAAATCTCCTTTGGACCTCCGGAAATTCAAATGGCAATAAATATAATCGTGGTTTTTATGATAAACCCTTAAGCCATTCTTTAGCAGACAACTTACCGTTGCTAGTTATTTAATCAGATAAGGCCAGATTTTACAATACTTTACTACCACTTCTTACGATCAAAGATAAGTTTTAATACCAAAGCTGGTCGGATTAAACTTTTGTAATAAAACAAATACTTTTCTGGTTAAAAGTCCAGATAATGTTATTTCTTCTGCTCGAATTGAAGCAACTTAAAGCACCGATTCAGTGTTTTAGATTGCAAATAACTCAGTTAAATTCTAGATTAACAATATTCGCCTTTCGGTATGTTCATGTAATTTCACGGAAACTAATTGCATCCTGTAGAATTCGCTAGGTGATCGATCTAGATTTATCCTGAAAAGGCACGACCATCTGTGTCTGTAATTGAAGAAATAAAAGCCAAGTTCTCCGCTGATGAACATACTTCAGTTACAATGGCTCCGTCAAATGGATAAGTCCGGTGAATTATTTGATATGCTCTATATTTGACATGAAAGAACTGCTTATGACCTAACAAAGGCAATAAATTTTCGCGGTGATTTTGGCATTATTTAAACATTTTCTGAATACAATGTGTGTTAAATGTACAGTGAGAACCAAAATGTTGTTCAGTTTTAAAAAGCAATAAAAAAGTCAATTTGTTTGTAATGGTCTACATCCAAAGAGTGGAGTATGGGTCTGTGTTTGATCGGGAAAAGGGAATTGTTGAGCGCCACCACGTTTTCAAAAAACGTTCCTCGGGGAAAGTGGAAGCCCCACAGTGACTAATGTTCAGGAAGACTCAAGTGGGGATATTTGGTTTCCAGAGGTCAAACTTTATAGAGATTTAACAGTGAACACGATTTATTTAAAGGAAGTTAAGGTTTTATTGTTGGGCATATATATATATATATATATATATATATATATATATATATATATATATATATATATATATATATATATATATATATAATACAGCACAAGTCATAGACTTATTGTGTATTGCATATTGTATAATTTAATTGAATAAACATAATAATAATAATAATAATAATAATAATATGTCAAATTATATATGAAAATATTTAAAAACAGGAATTACTTAAGATATTGTTCTTTTTTTATATTTCAACAAACCACCACGAGGGCTTACAGCCTAAATCGACAAGGAGGAAAGAGGCAACTTGTTAATTCTGGACTTGAAGGTTTGGCGGTTCGGAGGAGAAGGAAAAACATATGACGGCAAGGAATGCCACAACTTGGAAGTCCTCGGGGCAAAAGAGCGAGCATAACAAGATGTTCTTTGTCTGGTGACCTGGACAGTAAAAGGGTGCATTCGCTCTGTTCCCATGGTAGATCTGTTGGGGGCAGCAGGTGGAGTAACTATGGAAGAAAGCTCCTCTAAGCAGTGACCGTGTAGATATCTATAAAAGAAAGAGAGAGGTCACCAACGGCACGTCGGTAGGCAAGGGATAGCAGCCTTTGGGTGGGGGTAAGGTCACCGATGAGACGTATAGCTCTCTTCTGAATGGAGTCCAGGATAGCGAGTGTAGAAGCGGCAGCGGCACCCTAGATATGGGAGCAGTATTCGAGGTTTGGCCTTATTTATGAAGTGTATAAGGTATAGAGATTAGCTGGTGAAAAGTATTTGCGAGCCCGGAAGAGGAAACCTAATTTCTTAGCAGCCGCTTCTGCAATTGATGTGACATGTTGGTGCCAATTGAGACTTCGATTCACAGAAATGCCAACAAGTAAAAAGGACTCATTATTTTGAATAAATTGGTTGTTCATTGTAATGGGTCTGGGGCTGGTGTATCTCTTATGATATATAGAGCAAGGCTGAGATTTGGTGGAGTTGAATTGTACAAGGTTTCTACTTCCCCAGTCTAATATTTTTTGGAGATCCACAGAGACAGAACCCTCCATGAGTCTGCAATCCTCATGTAATTGGGCTAAAGAGACAGGATTAGAATAATGTATATTTAAGTGGAGGGTGATGTCGTCCGCGTAACTGTGAAATGGGTTGGATGTGCTAGAGAGGAGATCATTGATGTGGAGAAGAAACAAAGTATGGGCTAAAGCTGAATCTTGAGAGACTCCTGCATTAATAGTTTGGAGGAATGGCCATCCATGACAACAGAAATGCTCCGGTTGTAGAGGAAATTTGCTGTCCAGGTACAGAGTTATGGTGGTAGGTCATAGATTAGAAATTTATTAAGCAGCGCTGCGTGCCAGACCTGGTCGAATGCATTGGATATGCCTAGAGCGACAATCTGTGATTCACCGTGTAGTTCCATAGACTTGTTCCAAGAATGGGTGACAAAGGAAAGGAGGTCGGCAGTTGAGCTGCGCTCACGGAATCCATACTGTCTGTCGTGGATTAGACTGTGTTTTTCAAGAAATTTTAGTAATTCGGTGTTTATACACTTTTCCATCACTTTAAAGACGACTGAAAGTAGAGAAATAGGCCTGTAGTTTCTAGGAAGCACTTAGGATTCTTTCTTGGGGACGGGTTGTACTCGAGCAGTTTTCCAGTTACTAGGGAATATGCCTCTATTGTGAGATGTCTAAAACAGGCGAGCCAGGACAGGAGCAAGCTCTGGTGCGCATTTTTTGAGAATAATTTCTTGGATCTCGTCAAGGCCAGAGGTTTTCCGGGTATTAAGAGAAGAGAGCATCCTTCGTACCTTTTTAGTTTTGAAAATGATATTCATCATTTTATGCGCGACATTGGGGATTGTTGGTGGTTGAACATTTGGGGTTGGTTTGAGCGTAGAATTGCCGGCAAACAACGAGGTAAAAAGTTCAGCCTTGTCCAAAGCGGTAGAAACAATTTCATCTCCTGAAACAAGCGGTGGGAACGTGCTCCTGCAGCAAGTATTCCATTACTAGGGCTGACTGGTAGGTACAAAGTGTGAATAAGAGAAGAAAACGGAATACTGGATTTTTATTTTAGCTTTGACCAGGCAAGCGATTCCCCGGTAAATCAGATAGCGGAATTTCTCTTATTCCCAGCTGATTTGATTCCAAATTTTTAAGGGAGGTTTTTACTCATATCACGGCAATAAGGAGATGATATTCTACACTGTTTTAGTTCTCAGGCCACACCTGGGGACAGCATTGAGTGCTAACACAGTGTAAAATATGTATAGTCCACCGAACTCCCAAGTTATTTTAACTGGGAGGTGAGAGTCACAACGGTACACAAAGTTGCTGAATCACAACAACATTACCAAAACAGCTAGAAATCAGAGGAAATTATAATATTATTACAATCCTCGGTTACTCGTTGCGTGCCTAGGCAAAAGTGAATAAAATTTTTAAAAAATAAACAAAATATAGGCGGCCGATGACACTCTGTGAATTCTGTTTAAGTGAAACTGAGTATTAGGGAGACCTGTATATTAAAATAAGAATAGAATTAATTCTGAGTTTTTTCGGGTAACTTGGGGCACAGCTATATATGATTTACCACAAATAAATCAAAAAATATAAATATCAAAGATTATTTAAATTATATGTTTCTTAATAAAAATACAATTGCGGAAAAAGGAAAGGAACGGGTCTGACGGTTTTCCAACTGAAAACTCGGAGAAAATACTGTAGGGATACTCGGCAGAACTACTTTTCGGAACTCTACTCAGAACTCTATGCTGGACTGGACTTAACTGATTTTATTTGGCCCGTGGGCCTGCTCTTATATGGTGAAAATTGGGCGTTCTTGTCTAATTATGCTTTTATTATCCTTTTTAGTGAATTTTCTTTAAATAAAATTCACTAATAAGGAGATCCCGACTTTTGAATTTTGGAAAAAATTCTTAAAATGACCGCGAACTAGGCCCCCTAGAACCCATATCCAGGGTCAGTTTCAGTTTATATATATATATATATATATATATATATATATATATATATATATATATATATATATATATATATATATATGCATCACACCGATAACTCAAAAAATAATGGTCAGATTTTTATCAAATTTGGCAAATACGTTCCTTTTGCAAGTGAATTGGACAAGTTCGTTAGTCAGGAAAATTTGCCCTGGTTTTTCGAAAAATTTTGTGTTTCCTTTCGAGAAAAAATTATATCTCTGGAAATAATAAAGTGTGGCAATCAAATGTGTTACGCTAGTTTCTATCATAAAGAGTATCCTATGTACGAAATTCAGTTTTCGATCTCAAAAGACAAAAAAGTTAGAGGTAAATTACTTTTTAATTAAGTAAATCTGAATCAAGAAAGATAAAAATGTAAAAATTTATTGATCAGAATGTGAGTGAAAAATATTACAAGAAATGACTAGCAAGCTCCTAGATATATGTCTAAGTCGTTATTTTTCTAGATTTCGTTAAAATATAACCAAAAAATCCATTGTAAATCAACAAGGATTTATGTTAATTGTCAAACCTTGAACAATACGATATTCCTGCTAGTAAATGCATATAGTGCGTAGCTGAGTCGGCTAGGTGTACAGCGATCGTAATAATAATCGACTCCCAGAGGACGCGTTCTAATCCTGGTTAGTGACGTCGCTTTTTATCATTTTTTTAAAGTCTTATTTCACTTTACAGTTATCTAATATGATTGTTGTTATTCCGAGGAATTCTTTGAGAGTTTTCGTATAAAAAATAATTTTATAAAGAGGAGATGAAAGTTAAGACTTAATTCAATTTGAATAGCATATCTGGTTGTTTGTTCTTGCCCTAACTTAGTGAAACGGTTCCATATTTAATACAGTCGTAGACTTTTCCCGTGGCTTCACAAGTGCTTGTTTCAGGGAATTTTCTTTTAAAAAAATCACTAACGAGGAGATCCCGACTTTTGAATTTACTAAAACTTTCTTCAAATGAGCGCGAACTAGTTCCCCTGAACCCATATCCAGGGCCAGTTTCAATTATATATATATATATATATATATATATATATATATATATATATATATATATATATATATATATATATATATAAAGGGTGAATAATTCACCAAAATTTAGGTTTGTAAGTTTTAAGAAAAAAAAGTTACATATTTAAAAAAAGTGGTTTTCCTCAAAACGTAAAAAGTCGCAATTTGAAACGTCAAAATTGCTAACATTTAGGCAAAGAACCTGAAAGAAATACGGATTTTGTAAAGAGTGTTCTGCAAACCCTTAAGTTTCAGCTTAAACCATTATTGGTCTTTATTTTAATAAAATATTTCCAGAAAATTCATTTCAAATAGACACTTTCTCTGATGCTTTGAAAGTAGTTTTAGTGAAATTTATGGTATAACGGTCTATAATTTTTAGCTAATTTTCGTAGAAAAAATTCGTTAATGAGGAGACCGCAGCTTTTGATTTCCAAAAAGATTTCTTCAAATGAGCGAAAACTAGGCCCCCTAGAATCCTTATTCTATTTTCTGTTTACATATATACAGTGTCACGCATTTCTACGGTAAAGTTCAATATAATTGTTATTATGCAAGAAACGAAAAAAATTTTATACGTTACCTATAGGGTGTTTTGAGCTGCATCTTATAAAATTATTTTGACAACCACAGGGTGGCCCATAAGTCGTTGGTGATACATACATTTTTTTTTACATTTCTTATTGAATTTTTGCATTTTTCATCGAAATATGATGCATGTTTGTAAAAAAAATCGAGATGCAGTAAGTGCGTTTTAGTAGCGAATTTTCATTAAAGGCTTCAAAATTCAATAACGCAATTTGCTATTAACCTAAGGTTCGTCAGCTAAGAAATGAGTTTTCTCGGAAATGTTTTAAGTTTATTTTCGGAAATTTTTTGTCGATTTTCAAAACAGTTATGTTGGTAAAATGTTCCTACTATATAGGTTATACCGGTGACCAAATTGATTCCTGCTTGCATTAAAGAGACATGTTTTCTATTAAAAACATTTTAAGAAAATTCACTTCCATAACGCACTTGCAGCGTCCAGACTTTCTTAACTCATAGTGAACGTAAACGTTTTAAAATGAAATTTTGTTAAATTTGGATATTTTTATTGGTGTGATCTAATTGGTAACGCCCCGGTATTTAATTGATCGATTTTTTTATGATAGAAGATATTTTGTGTGGATTTTCGTTTCTACTAGTGGTTCGAGAATATTTATTTATCGAAAATATTATTCAGCAGAATTGTCGGAGTGGTGTTATGGCAGCGAAAGTTGGTTTTATGGCAATGAAACAGGAGTTTCATTATATGTTTTAAACGTAAAACTCCATGACGAAAATAAAAAAGGTCTGGACGCAGCAAGTGCGTTATGGTAGTGAATTTTCATAGAAATGATCTCGCACAAAATATTTTATAACTTTTTTTTCTTGTGACATAGAAATCTAAATTTTGGTGTATACTTTACTTTTTATATCGTGAACCTACCTACCAAATTTGGTTATCATAGATTTTTTATTTTTTAAGATAAAATTTTTTTTCAAATAAAAACTCAAAATTTTCCCGGAAAACCTCGTCCGATTTTTTTGATTAACGAACTTGTCAAAGCCATTTACAAAAGGAAGGTATGTGCCAAATTTTATCAAAATCGGCCATTATTTTTTGAGTTATCGGTGTGATACATATATATATATATATATATATATATATATATATATATATATATATATATATATATATATATATATATATAATATATATATATATATAAACATATAAAAATTGAAACTGACCCCGGATATGGGTTCTAGGGGTCCTAGATCGCGCTCATTTGAAGAAATTTTTTCAAAATTCAAAAGTCGAGATCTCCTCATTAGTGAATTTTTTCTAAGAAAATTCACTAAAAAGAAGCCTTTGGAGATAGTTTAAGTTGTTTGATAATTATTGTCCTTTTAGCGGTTGGATAAACAGCAATGCATATTTTTTGTTTAATATTTTATCAAAATTAATTCCATAATCATAACTTAACGGTGATTTCATCCTCGATTCAATGTTCGTGATGTTCTGAGTCCAAGTGTAACTTCATATTTATTGCACAAGTGGCAAAATAATGGATCAGTTGAAAAAAAACTGGCAGTAGACAATCTACACGCAATTCTGAAAATAAGAAAATGGTCGAGAAATCAATTATTTGTAGTCAAAATCGATAAATGAGACGACAGCATTTAATTTAGCTGCCACGAGTACCAGAATAATTGTGCGCAGGATAGAATTCCATCTGTACAAAATGACAGTAGTTCCGACGTTAACTGAACGTGATAAACAGTGGAGTTGAAGAATAATCAGCTAGGTGTCGCACATAGTCTTTTGATGGGCGACGAAGCTCACTTTACTTTATATTGCAAGCACATTTAACAGAATTTTTGATGCTAGGTTACAGAAAACCCATGTCAAATCAGTGAAAGATCTTTACATACTCCACAAGTTACTGGTTGGTGTACTATATCATTATAAAAAGTCATATTTTTTAAGGATAATGGTAAACCAGTCACTGTGAATTCTGAACGGTGGTATATATATATATATATATATATATATATATATATATATATATATATATATATATATATATATATATATATATATATATATATATGTATATATTCTCCAGAAATTTCTTACATCGCAACTCCAAGAAGAAGAAATAAATTACTTTTTCCAACAAGACAATGCCACTTGTCAGACTGCAAGACATTGCATGAAGACCGTGAGAGAGACATTTCCAAAGAGACTCATTTCTCGAAATGGTGGAGCTGCATTGGCCCGCGAGAACTCCTGACATTACTCTCTGACTTTAAGAGTTTGAAATTATTAGATAAAGAGCCGGGATATTGAAGCATAAGATTGGACACTGTCTGTAGACAATATAAAAAATTAGGATCTAGCATTACTGAGCAAAGATGTCAATCCTATTATGCGGGATATCATAAGGAAAGTTAAAGGAAATAAAAGTTGGATGGCTTAATAATGGAGTTTTATTTATGTGTAGAAGAAGACTTTCTTCAGATATACCCCTTGCGAATTCTATAGTTTAGATATTTTATAAATCTTCTATTTTCTGTTTAGGGGGGAAATGTGGCACTTGTAATATAGAGTAGATATAAGGCACCGGTATTTAAGCTTCCACCTAACTTACGCATATAATAGAGCTTTTAGAGGCTGCGTACTAGTTAAATGACTGAATTTTCTCATAAGTAAATTCAACATACGTAAGGCAGAGGGGACGGTATTCAAAATGAGGTCATTAAAGAAAAAAATCTCTGAACGCAGCAAGTGCGTTATAGTAGCGAATTTTCTTTAAAATATTTTTAATAGCAAATGTCTTTCTTTGATGAAAGCAGGCATCAAACTTGGTTGCCTATATAGTAGAAACAATGTACCATATTTCATCGAAATCAATTTATTGCTTATAAATATATAAACATTTTTTTAAAGTCTGGATGCAGCAAATGTGTTATGGAAGTGAATTTCCACAAAAATGTTTTTAATATCAAATGCGAGCAGGCATCAATCTGATTACCGGTATAGACTATGTAGTAGAAACAATGTACTGTATTTTATCAAAATTACTTATGGTTTGAAAATATACAAAAATTTTCCGGAAATAAACTTAAATGTTAGTTTTCTAACCAACAAAGCTTACGTTAATAGCAAATTGAGTTATTGACATTTGAAGGATTTAATAAAAAATCGGTAAATTTGCAGATTGGGGGGGGGGGGTCTAGGCAGGTTTCTGAAAACAGTTTTCTGAAAATGAAAAGCGTTAGAGAACTAAACTGCAAATTTACCGAAAATTCGCTACCAAAACGCACTTAGTGCGTCCAGTTTTTTTCTTACAAATGCATGATATTTCGATAAAAAATGCAAAAATGCATTAACGAATTTGTTCTACAAAAATTAGCAAAAAAAATTATACACCCCTACTCACTCCTGGTCCCGTAACTTCCTTGGGGAGTGTAAATGAAAAATTTTTTGGGGGGTTAGGGGTGCTGTGCGAGGTAGGCAGAGTTTATGGGATATATGGCTTCAAGATGTTAAAAAGACAACTTTCAAGCCCGTTTTATTCGCATTTTCTGCTTATTTCCTTTTTACTACCTACCTCGCCCAGCACCCCTATTCATTCCTGGTCCCGTAACTTCCATGGGGGTGTGAACAAGAAATTTTTCTTGGGTTTTGTGGATCCAGGGGGGCCTTAGGCAGGTTTCTGAAAACAGTTTTTTGAAAAGCGTTCGGGAGCTAATCTGCAAATTTACCGAAAACCTACAAATAAATATCCAAAAAAGCATCAACTTAACTAAACTGACAGCCAAAGCATCAGAGAAAGGGTCTATTTGAAATGAATAATCTGTAAATATTTTAGTAAAAGGAAGGGCAATAACGGTTGAATATGAAACTTAAGGGTTCACAGAACACTTTTCTTGCAACATTTTCTTTTCACAATCGGTATTTGTTTCACATTCTTTGCCTAAACATTGCCAATTTTGACGTTTAAAATTGCGAGTTTGACGTTTTGAGGAAAACTCCAAAATTTGTTTCTTTAACTGCCCATAACTTCCTTGCCTTTGAAGTTAGCGACCCAAATTTTGGTACAGAGTTCACTCTTTGTACATACAAACACGCGTACCAAATTTGGTTGCCCTTACTTTATTTACGGAGATATGAATTTTTTTAGAAAGAAAACACAAAATTTTCCGGGAAAACCTGGTCCGATTTTCCTGGATAACAAATGTATCCAAGCCACTTGCAAAAGGAAGGTACTCACCAAATTTGGTCAAGATCGGTCCTTTATTTTTTGAGTTATCGGTCGGATATATATATATATATATATATATATATATATATATATATATATATATATATATATATATATATATATATATATATATATATATATATATATATATATATATATATATAAACACAGATCTCTTCATTAGCGAATTTTTTTTTTAATTCGCTAAAACTGAGGATCAAATGAAAAAAAAAACAATCGTGATAACACATCGTTGAAGATTATTGTTGAGTAAGTGTATTTATAATCAAGATACTGCCTCTTCTGGTAAATAACATAATTTTTTGTTCAAGGATATTCATGTCCAGATAATATTTTCACACCACCTATGTATATTATTTAGATGGAGCGCGCCGGTATTATCCAAACATGCAATTATGGTATGTGTACATGGTGATTCCGGATGAATGGTATTTCAGGGGTAGATTCAGGGAGTCAAAATAAGAAAAATAAACACATAAGTTTTATTTCGAATGTCAACCATTGTTGAAATAAATGCAGTTAAAAAATGTTTATTGATTTTTATTTAATCTATGTTCAAAATTAGGAAATAGGAATACCAAAAACGGTAAATATTTAAAGAACATTTTCAAAAATACTACCAACAACTTCAATGCACTTGTTTGCTCTGTTGATGGTGCGAACAGCACGATAAATAGCGTCTCGATTATTTCTTATTACAGCGGCCGCATTCCTAATGCGATCTAGTAATGCTTCCCTTGTGCCTACTCTAGTGGCGTACACCAACGACTTCATCCATCTTCAAACAAAATAATCGAGTGGGCTTAGGTCTGAAGGCGTTGCTGGCCAATCTTGCTGGCCTTGCTGGCCCCTCTACCATTCCAGCGTGCAGGAAAATGATTGTTTAAAAAATTTCGTAACTGCGGAGCAAAGTGGGGAGCCACCACTCACCCCCCCCCCCCGGTATCATGTTGGAAGTATACCCGTTGTCGAACATTTAAAGGAACATCTTCTAAAATTTCTGCTAAATTATCTTCTAGGAAATGTAAATATTCTTCCCCAGCCAACACAAACGGACCCACTAATTGATCATTGATTAGACCACACCAAATATTTATGCTGAATTGATGCTGAAAATTGCGTTCAAACGTAGCACAAGGGTTTTCTTCTGACCATCGGTGTTAATGGTGAAAATTATTTACACCGTCACATCAAATTGAGCCTTATCACTGAATGAAATGTATTCACTTATGGTCGGGTTTTGACGACTCCATTCACAAAATTGTAACCTTAAAACGTTATCGCCATGTTCAAGATGTTGAACGGACTGGACATGGAAAGGCTTTAAACTATTTTTCTTGAGCGTATTGAAAACGGCCTTCTGTGACATTCCGACTTGATTTTCAATCCTCCTCGTAATCTCCCTTGGGTTTCATTCAACAATGTTGAGAATGTTTTCTTCGGTTCGTAGATCAAGACCTTCTTTTTCACTAAAAATTATGACTCTTGGAAAAACACCAGTTTTCTGAGCGCTAATGAAAAGTCTTTGATAAAGTTTTCTATTAGGGACCCTTCGGTTTGGAAACCGCCGTCGATATTCGTTAACTGCGCGAACCGAGCATCCATTACAAAACCCGTAAACAAAAATCATATTCGCGTATTCCCTAAGGGTAAATATTTGAGGCATTTTAGGAATTCGTAAGTAAGCCAGCTAATGTCAAACTGACACATAACTAATTCTGACAAATCTTTCAAAATTGATTTGCACATATCACCTAGGTAACATGTGATTGATTTGTTAAAAAAAGGGGAAAAGGCTCGATTTAAAAAAAAATTATTCACAAAAGAAATTATTTCAAGAATGGTTGAACTATAACTTATGTGTTTATTTTACTCATTTTGACCCACTGAATCTACCACTGAAATACTTCCCATTCCTCCGGAATCACTCTGTATATCTTCAGAGCATCGACAAAAGCAGGTTGCTACAGCCAAGAGCCGCCGGAAAGTCATTTATAACAATAAGGAAAATCTAAGAACTCGAGTTAGACCCTCTTCAGAATGATAGCCACCCTGGACTACGTGCTAACTTTTGTCGTGGAGGTGTGAACGAAAAATTTAGCTAATTCATAGGAGCATCGCAGCCTGTACAGTTTCGACAAAATGCTACCATGATCAATTATATCTAAGGCCTTTAAAAAGTCTGTATTAACTACATGCACTGACCTTTTTCATTCAAAATCTTGGAAGGATAATGCGTCATTTCAAATAAAGTTGTACATGTAGATCATTAGGTTAGAAACGATGCTAAAAGATATATATATAACAGCTGATCGTAGTAAGAATAAAGCTATATAAGAATATCTCGAAACATTAGCAAAATTACAAAGAATTGTGATTGATAATTAGGAATCGTAGATCGGCTACCACTTTTATATACAATATACAGGTGTACTTCTGGATATCCTTCACATATCTGGAAATGTGCACGTGTGGAGTGACAGGTTAAAGATATTGGGCGAAGGAATCAAGAGAACCCAAAAACAGTCCGAAATAAGTAAACTTTAAACCTGCTCATTGTGAGAAGTAAAACTGATTTTTAACTTTTTAATAAAAGCCTAAATAAAATGGCACAAAATCTTGATAACAGAGAC
Organism: Tillus elongatus; assembly: GCA_964006375.1. Taxonomy (NCBI): domain Eukaryota; kingdom Metazoa; phylum Arthropoda; class Insecta; order Coleoptera; family Cleridae; genus Tillus; species Tillus elongatus. Next base: position 158,537,879 of record OZ023265.1, read on the forward strand.
GGTGGGATCATAATGGTAGCTGCCAGAAAATATAGTACAAAAAACTGTTCAAAATCGACATAAGATTAAAAACAGGATGTTTCTTATGTAAAGCTATTTAATAATGCATTAGACTTTATTAAAGGAAATTATATTACCGAGACACTATCAGTTTTCTGTTCTTAATGGCCAGAAACTCTCTGCCAGTAAAGCAAACTTTAGTCATCCCAAACCTTTTAACAATGCTGTAGACCTCACTTAAGGAAAATCTCATTAGTTCAATGCATTTTATCGATTAAATGACACTGAATTCGCAAATTTAACTTGGAGCTGCCACGTGTTTGGATCTAAGTATAATCAGACTAAAACACGATCAACAACTTGAATGGCATCTAATGAAATTTCAGTTGGATCTTATCCTGTTACATCATGTTGTTTTTCTGGATTTAATTTTATATTCCGGACTCTGATGTAAGTAGCAATTTAGGTATGGGAACATAATATATGCTTTCGTCTTGTATTTCTAAAAGGAAGTGTGGCCAGTTTGGCCGAACAATTCGTTGTGTAAACTAGTCTTTTTCGAAGCAAGTTTTCTCACTCCAGTAATAATTAAGGTTAGCACTTTTAATATAATATTAATACTGGTAAGTCATTAAGTCGATTTAACCACGATATTAAAATATAGTTATGTTACTGTATATCAAATAACTTAACGTCTAAGATCTAAAATAAGCATATAAATTAATGAATAAATAAGTTGTTTCAAGAATAATTTTAGATGTTTTGGCACGTCAATAATTATTTCAATTTGCACATCTTCTGCGTTTTCTGTTAGATTTTTAACATCTACGCTTTTTTGTATATCATCGGCGACTTTATTAAATAGATCACCTATACCTTTTCCCACCTTGTTCTCTGTACGAAGTACTGATCTCAAACATTAACAAATTTAAGGTCTAAAATCAAAAACTAAGTAGCTATAGACATGAAATATAAACTCTCTTGTAATATTTCCGCTAAACCGGCCCACTTCAAATCGGTAGCTACTAATACTTGAACATTTTGTTTGCCATTATGTTTTGATCAAAGCTGTTCAAATGGAACAAATGAAAGTGAAATTCAACCATTTAAATATGCTAAACTCAAGCATTTAAAAATGGCGTCTAATGTGTGTGTGTGTATAGGTGTATACAGAACGATTTTGTAAACATAGTAACTCGGTTTTGGTGAAGGGTTATTTATTATAAATCATCTACTTCTTATCATCGTCATAATTGCATATTAAAATAAAGTATGGACGCAGCAAGTGCGTAATGGTAGCGAATTTTCGTAAAATTGGTTTTAATTGCAAATATGTCTTGTTTCTAAAACAAGGACATTTGCTTGGCAGTATAACCTATATAGTAGTAACAATGTACCATATATCATTAAAAAAGCTTTGTTGTTTCAAAATGTGCAAACATTATTCGAAAATAAGCTTAAAAGTTTCCAGAAAAAACTGGTCCGATTTTCCTGTCCAACGAACGTCTTCAAGCTACTATCACACGTACAAATATATAATTATTCACAAACAGCTTTAGGACCAAAACTGAAAAAAAAATCACAATTTTTTATAGAAATTGTAGTAGTAGTAATGTTACACTAAATTGTATTTTTCCCAAAAATTCTACAACTTTTTCTTTACAATAACTTACTAAACATTTATTATTAATTACCAACATATCACACAAATCTTACAAAAAATAAAAAGCCTGGACGCAGCAAGTGCGTTATGGTAGTGAATTTTCATAGAAATGATCTGGCACATGTTTTATTATCACTTTTTTTTCTTGTAACATAGAAATCTAAATTTTGGTGTATAGTTTACTTTTTATATCGTTAACCTACCTACCAAATTTGGTTATCATAGATTTTTTATTTTTTAAGAAAAAAAAATTTTTCAAATTAAAACTGAAATTTTTCCCGGAAAACCTCGTCCGATTTTTCTGATTAACGAACTAATACAAGCCATTTATAAAAGGGAGGTGCATGCCAAATTTTATCAAAATCGGCCTATTATTCTCTGAGATAAAATTTTTTTAGAATGAAAACTCAAAATTTTCCCGGAAAACCTCGTCCGATTTTTTTGACTAACAAACTTGTCAAAGCCATTTACAAAAGGAAGGTACAGACCAAATTTTATTAAAATCGGCCATTATTTTTTGAGATAAGAATTTTTTTCGAATGAAAACTCAAAATTTTTCCCGGAAAACCTCGTCCGATTTTCCTGACTAACGAACTTATCCAATTTACAAAAGAAAGGTACATGCGAAATTTTATCAAAATCGGTCCATTATTTTTTGAGTTATCGGTGTGATATATATATATATATATATATATATATATATATATATATATATATATATATATATATATATATATATATATATATATATATATATATATATATATTTAACATATAAAAATTGAAACTGACCCCGGATATGGGTTCTAGGGGTCCTAGTTCGCGCTCATTTGCAAAAATTTTTTCAAAATTCAAAAGTCGGGATCTCCCCATTAGTGAATTTTTTCTACGAAAATTCACTAAAAATGATTTCTACGGAAAAAGTTTTTTTTGGTATGTTCTGGCCTCGAGGTGAACTCGTTCAGTCATACGGAAAAGTTTGGCTGTCGATGTATATTCCAGCGCCGGAGGATTGCTGCTCCTCCAACCGTGATCCGTCGGTAAAACAGACCAGGCTTGCGGGCTGGAATGCAACCTCATTTCCCCTCAACTGATCCCTAGTGGGGATTCTAAGGGTATATTGCCTAGTCCTCTGCATTCCGTGCCTTGATGGTGGAAATCGGAATTTCCTTTTCAACCTCCTTGGCGACTCTTGCATGTCCTATTATTGCTCCCTCTCGGCTTCAGTTTCCATAGCCTTGCATTCTAAGATACGACGCCATAGCGTCCCTTCTGATACAGACGGGAAGCGGTGACAGCATCAGCACGACCACTAGCGCGTCTGAGGGTGTCGTCCTCATAGCGCCGGTGATACCCAGGATTGCCAACCTTTGGAGTGTGGTCAGCTTCTTGGTAGCAATTTGGTTCACACCACTCCACCATACCAGCGCCACGTAGATCATTCTCGGACTGACGATCCCAGTGTAAATCCAATGAAAGATCCGATGATTAGGTCCCCATGTCCTCCCTATCACTCGACGCAGCTGCCAGAGGGTCGCTACTCCCTTCCATACTACTCGTTCTATTTGCGACCCCAAGATACACCATAAATATAATTGCATGCAATCATAGACACCTATCTCCTCAAACAATTTATTTGAGGGTTAGCAAAACTTTTTCCGTAAAAGGATCCATTTTTGTACCCTTTCAATCTTAATTTAAAAGCTTTAGGCGATACCACCCTAGACGAGTATGCAATAGTCTAGAAGTTCTTGCACCGGCGACATATACACAAGGATCAAATAGTTTTCGGCAAGCGTTTCTCTTAGCTCTCTGAATCTGATCTTTCACTAGACTAAAAACACTCCAAATGAGTAATGTCTACAAAATCGAAGAGCATGATGGTATTAACTGATAGGAAATTGCAGCTAAAAAAAGAAAGGTGTACGGCAAGGAGACCGATTATCACCACAACTGTGCGATTCATTCATGTAAGATACAATAAATAGGCTAAAGTTGAAATAAGTTTTTTTTTTCATTGACGTAGGACCATTTCCGTGACTATAGCAAATCACCGACGCCAGAGAGCAGTTTCACCTCACTATCCTGAAAACTTCGCCAAACTTGTGCCTTTCATTAAGAAGGGTAGCGATATTTAACGTGCCCAACAACGCGTGGTACATGGGACCGACAGAATTGCGCCAACTCCGAATGATGGAACGTGCAGAAATTCAACTTGCTTAAACGCAACCTCCCTTGATGTTAGTTAATTGAGGCCTTTTAAAATAAGTTACGCTAATAGAAGAAACAAAAAAATGTTCTGGACGCAGCAAGTGCATTATAGTAGTGAATTTTCATAAGAATTGTACACTATTAGTAAGGTATATTATTAAAACCAATTCTTTCAATTTAAATGAACCTGGGAGACCGGTTTTAGAGGTCCCAGTTAGCGATTATTTAAATAAGTTTCTATTTTCTAGGGAGCTTAAAAATTATAGTTTCGTAGAGATATATGTAAGTACTGCAAGTCTCTTTAAAAAATTGTGTTACAAATTTCATTAAAGTCACAAAAGTTTTCTAGAAAAACACTAGTTATTTACAAAGGGAATGTATCTGCCAAATCATAAATATGGCCGCTATTTTTCCTTTTAATTGTTTCGATGGTTTTATTAAAGTCAACCCAATCAAACTAGTTTTTGCAAAAAAAACAACAAATAATATTTTTAAAACAACTTGTTATCCGCGAAGCTCATTATGTTATTTTTATTTAATTGAGTACCCAGACTGCGTTTACATAGGTGTTACTATGGTTCTAGATTGAAGATTCTAGCTTAATAGGAAACTGAGTTATCGGATTTCAAATATTTTTACAAAGACTCTCTATCATAACGTGTTTGCCGCATTGAGACGTCTTTTAACACTTATTTACTGTTGCTGTATTCACACTCTTTGAAAATACTGAAATATTGTAGCTCTCTATGTAAGACTGACAAACAAGGCAACAAACAATTTTTGGAAAATATTTTAAACCAATGAAAAGGGGTAACAATTTGAACATAAATTGAAAATCTTGGTTCGCTGCTTGTTGCAGAGGTTGCCCTTCCCCTTCTGCATGCATACAACCACCCACAATGCATAAACAAGAACAATGTAAACAAGAAATATTTATTGGGAACAGCACGTAAGAAAGTTACGGGACCTGCGGTAAATTTTAAGGAGGTATAGCTGCAAAATGGGATAAAGGCAGTGTAGCGGCTGATTCGCTACGTTCTCCGATAGCTCTAAATGTTTATGTGTAATTGAACGGTTGCATGTACATCAGGGGGTTGCATGGTAAAGAAAACCTTACCGCGGATTAATTAAATGAATTTATTGAACAAAGGGGAAAGTTACACCGACAATAATTTACAGAAGGGTTGTAGTATAACCAAAAATACCTTGTCTTGCCGGGGACGTCGTCGTGGATCAGCTCACTGGGTGTTTCGGGAACCTCACTTCACACACGTGAAGAACTTGTTGCACCGATTGAAACTAAGGAGCAGCCTCATGCTCTTCGGGCTGCCATCTTCATGTTGACCATCATTGCGGGATGTGCCCAGTGTTACCAACTGTGTTTTTGGATCCATAGTCGGCACGTGCGTGTGGCAAAAAAGGTGTCGAAAATGACGACGGAACAGGCAGCTTATAGAGGTCCAGCTGAGTTGATTTTTTCTCATTTTTTGCTCACATTTACGTTATATATTCTTGCCCTCCCAACACCCTTATTCACTCTTGGTCCAGTAAATTTCTTGGGGGCTGTTTGTAAGAATTATTTCTTGTGGTTTGTGCATTTAGAAGGAGATTTAAGCATGTTTCTGAATTTTCTTTTCTAAAAAAACCCTGTGTGCTAATCTGCAAATTTACCGAAAATTTAATTTTTATTTATAAAACGAATATACCTGCCAAATTATAAACGTGACAGGTATTTTTCTTATTAGTCGCTTGGATGATCCGTTTTAATCGACTCAATCGAAACAGTTTCTGCAAACAAAGTAACAAAAATGGTTTTCTAAATCAAATTTATCGTTGCTTGTGAAGCTCATTGTGTTATTTTTTAAATTTAGTACCCACTGCTTTTATGTAGGTTTTAGTATGTATTAAAACTGAAGATTCTAGTTTAATGAGAAATTGAATTATCGCCATTTGAAATATTTTTACGAAAATTCGCTACCATAACGCACTTGCTACGTCTAAACCTTTTTCAACGTTTATTTACTATTGCTGTATCCATACTTTTTGAAAATGAAACAAATAAATATAAGCAATACAAAATTTTGAGATAAAAATTTCAATAATTCACACCCAACATCTGTTTATTGGTATAACTTAAACTACTGCGTGATATTATGTAGTTTCATTTACCTCAAATTTTCTACATACGGCATGAAGAGTAAATAATAATGAAAATTTACTAAAAACTAAAAGTAAACAACAAGGACCTTATTCCAAGTTTCTGAGGTATTAGCCGAGTCTTATTATTTGTTTATGACGCCTGTAAACAAAAAATAAAAATAAGATAACCTCAAATTCGACTCCCCCTCTACTGTCAGTTTTCAGAATAACAAGTGACAATGACAAATAGCTAACTGGCGTTGTCAAATTTAACTAGGAGAGGTCGATGGGTTTTAAAAACCTTAGAAAATGGGAAACTTAATATTTATAAAACGTTGTTCTAGATTACCTTTAAGCAAACTGAATGACTTTCATTTATATTTTTATTTATTACTATATATTTTCCTAATATCTTCAAATTCAGATGACAGTTTTGGCAAATGGCAACCTCGCTGATTGTTTATTGTGACATAGTTTCCTAACCTGTTCGTTTGAAGTTTAACTTGGAACATTTGTTTGCAATAGCAGCGTAACCCTGATATATCTGTCTGACCTAGTCTAACATTATAGGCACCAACTAAGAGGTAATTTAAGGTAATATCGTAAATTATTTATTTTTTATTTGGTTATAACTCACATATTACTGAACCGATTAAGTTAAAATTTGGTGGAGAGGATCACTGATAGGATATCTACGTGCGTGTATAGTTTAAGTTTCATACTTCTAGTAATTTCAAAGATATTTTGTTTTCAAACACGTTTTCACATTTTTTCTGAAACGAACTCATCCAAGCTATTAACAAAATGAAGGGAATTGCCAAATTTGGTTTCCATTGGTAAATTAACGATTGGAATTTCTTAATGAAAATGTACTAACCAAGGATGCTGAATATGCTGTATGGACCGTTAAAAGAATTAAAGTAAAGAGAAGTAAACATATTTTCTAACACCATATTTGTATATGACGTCACATACGTCTCTAATTGTGTTTCCAAAATATTTTCCGGGTCTTATGTTCAAATTTTGGACCAGCTCTCGTACGTATGCCCTAGATAAGGGATCAATATTTTCTTGTTTGTGATATATTGAACTTTTTCGAATGCCACCGAGGTCTGATATTTGCATATTAGGATTCATTAGATTACTTTACATCTTCCAAAGTCACTTTTTACGTTATCTTATTGAAATATGTATTACAATGCCATCAATCAGCCGTTTCTTATTCTCAAGATGTTCTAAAATTTCATAGCCGCCACAAGATACATCAATCTCATGGTGCCCTTCTTATCGTGGCATCCGAAAGAATGGGATCCTGATACAGACATCCTATACTCCCCTACAAAAATACCATCCTCGGGGTATTTCAATCGTAAAACTTATTTTTATATCCCGATAAGCTCTATATCCCCTTCAGATAGGATTTATTCAGTGTAAAATCAACGCCTTGCTCTTCTGTTGTTTATACTGAATCAGTTTCATTAGGTTAAATTTAAAACTGCGAGTTTTAGTGAATTTTCTTTAAAAAAATCACTAATGAGGAGATCTCGACTTTTGAATTTTGAAAAAATTTCTTCAAATGAGCGCTATTTAGAACCCCTGGAACCCTAATCCGAGGTCGGTTTCAGACTTTATATGTATATATATATATATATATATATATATATATATATATATATATATATATATATATGTTTATATATTTATGTCACACCTAGAACTAAAAAAATAATAGACCGATTTTGATAAAATTAGGTGAATACCTTCCTTTCGTAAGTGGCTTGGATAGGTTTGTTAGCCAGGAAAATCCGTCGTGGTTTTCCCGGCAAATTTTGTGTTTTCTTTCGAAAAAATCGAGAAAAATTTATATCCCCGGAATTAACAAAGTAAGGGCAACGAAATTTGGTACAGAGGTTTATATCCTTATAGGTAAACTACCTAATTCAGCGCTGTAGGTTAAAGGACAAAAAAGTTACAGGCATTTAAAGAAAAATAAATTTGGGTTTTCCTCCAAACGTCAAAGTCGCGATTTTCAACGTCAAAATTGTTAATATTTAGGCAATGAACCTGAAATTAATATGATCTATGGAAGGAAAATGTATCAAGAATAATGTTTTAAAAAGCCTCAGCTCTTAGTTTCAATCGTCATTGTTCTTCATTTTACTAAAATATTCCCAGAAAATTCATTTCAAATAGACCCTTTCTCTGATGCTTTAGCAGTAGTGTTGGCTGTAGAGTTTATCGTTTAATGGTATATCATTTTTGTCGAATTTTGGTAAAAAATTATTAAAGCGCAATATATCCGTTATTATGCAAGTTACGAAAAAAAGTTTGTATACGTTAATTGTAGGGTGTCTTAAGCTACATCTTAAAAAATATTTACAAATTACAGGGTGGCCCATAAGTCGTTGGTGATTCAAATTATTTTTTTTTAGTGAATTTTTTTAAGCGAACACGCCCTATGTTATTGCATTTTTGTATTTTCGATCGAAATATATTACATCTTTGTAAGAAAAGAAATTTTCATTAAATGCTTCAAATTTTGAATCAATTTGCTATTAACCTATAAGGCTGACCAGAAAACCAGTTTTTTCGGGAACAATTTAAGTTTACTTTCGGAAATTTTTGTACATTTTCAAACAAAACATTAAATTATTAAAAACATTTTTATAAAAATTCACTACCATAACGCACTTGCTGCCTCCAGAGTTTTTTATTTCTGTTCTTTGCTGAATAAGTTAGATTTTCTTTTCAGTATTAACATATTTCAGTGATTTTTAGTGAATTTTCTTTAAAAAATTCACTAGTGAAGAGACCCCAACTTTTGAATCAAAAAATTTTTTTCAATTGAACGCTAATTAGCGCCCCTAGAACACATATCCGGGGTCAGTTTAAATTTTTATATATTATATATATATATATATATATATATATATATATATATATATATATATATATATATATATATATATATATATATGCATATATATATATATATATATATATATATATATATATATATATATATATATATATATATATATATATATATATGTATGTATGTATGTATGTATCACACCGATAACTCAAAAAATAAAAAAGCTATGATATCCAAATTTGGTGGTTAGGTTTACGATATAAAAAGTATACAACAAAATTTAGATTTCTATGTTACAAGAAAAAAAGTTCTAATAAAATATTTTGTGTCAGATTATTTCTATGAAAATTCACTACCATAGCGCACCTGCTGCGTCCAGGCTTTGTAAATTCTCTGATTTCCAGATTTGTCAAACTCTCAGAGAGTGTATTAAGGAAAGATGCGGCATTGTAACGTATACTATGCTTGCATATGCTTTAAATATGATGAAGTATTTCCATCTTATTACCCCACCTCACATTATATTTATAATTTAAGTTTTTCACCTGGTCATTTCTTATAGTAAAATCCACAAAGACATATCATGAACTCAATGCGTGATATCAGTTTTTACTAACTCCGCTAGGTAAAGCTCAAATTCGGATTAACCGATTTCATCTAAAAGCATCATTTTACCTTCACGCCAACTAAATCGTCAAATTTAAGACCTCTGGATAACAAGCACGTCTTTAAAATATCACTGTGGAGTAGGTATCACGTTTAGCAACTCTATTGGGAAATTTGGCGAGATATTAATGTCTGCTAAGCCCCCGTCTGCGGTCAGAAGGAAATATAAAACCTATTTTATTTCCTATCTAATTTTCTTTCTTTCTAACTCGATTTTCTTACATATCCAGGGAAACCAATTTCTTACCTAATATTATAGATGAATTTTTAAGATAAATGAATGCGTACCTTCAAAGATATTTACGATAACGGGAGTAACAACTTCCGTTAATTTTTTTTTAGAAGGGAGGCTTGAAAGTTTTTATTTAAATTACTAATAGAGGTGGCCAGTCAGAAGTCAAAAATTTATCACAGATTCAATCTTGATTTATCAACATCACCATAGGCTAAAGGAAATATAAATGTTATACATTTAATCGTTAATTGAATGAATTATTATTATATAAAGAAAACAAGTCCATTGCCACTTTAGTAAAGAAAAACACAGAAAACTAGATATAAAGACAAATAAATTAATAATAATGTAGAGATAAAATGGTAAAATTTATGACATAACTCAATTTATACATGTTGTGAACTCACTGGTAAAATGTTGTAAGTATGCGAATGTCTTGACTATTTATAAAAATGTTTCATTAATTAAAACGTGTCTACAAAGAATGTCAAATAGTGTCGAAGACTCGTCAAACAAAACTGATTTTAGATTTTCGCCGTCAGTAACTAAATATATGCTTTTTTTCAAAACGAAACAAAGCTCCACAGATCACTTTAAAACATTTTAACAGCAACATTTGCGCTGTTAAAGAAACTATAGGTTCCTTGGGCTAATACTGGGTTCCAAACTAAAGTGGTGCTTATATATTTGTCACCTAGAGACCAAATGTACCAAAGTAACCAATTTGATGAAAGTTTTGACCAACTACTTTTGCTAACTATTTATAGACCATTAATGTATCTCGAATAGACTATGGTTCAACATTCATACTGTACTGCAAGCAAGATCTTACTGAAATCGCTGGACAGTATCCCAAAATCAGCTTTGAGAATAGTAGTTGGTGATTATAGACAGCGCCGACCTTAACCACCCAGGCGCTCCGGGCGAGTCAATCATTTGGCGCCCTTTATAATATGATAATGATTTTATACTTATGTATAATTATATATTAAAATATCGTAAGCCTACCTAGCAAATTTGGTTATCATAGCTTTTTTATTTTTTGAGATATTTTTTTTCGAATGTAAACTCAAAATTTTCCCGGAAAACCTCGTCCGATTTGCCCGACTAACAAACTTATACAAGTCATTTACAAATGGAAGGTACGTGCCAAATTTTATAAAAATCAGCCCATTATTTTTTGAGTTATCGGTGTGATACACACACACACACACACACACACACACACACACACACACACATATATATATATATATATATATATATATATATATATATATATATATATATATATATATGACATGCTTGGTTCTCGGGTTAAACCGCGTCCAGAATTTATGGAAACTCGACGTTTTTTGGAGCCATTTTCAAGAGGTAAAGGAAATATGTAAGGACACTCTAAGGCCTCAATCTGCCTACTCCTTAGAGTGATGGACAAAGATGGGTAAAGGAGGTAAGAAAGGAATTCGTCTAGAGATTCTTTGCCGTGTGGCCAGACAGCGAAAATGTCGTCAACATATCTTAACCAACAGGTTGGTTTTCCCGAACTTACGTAGGACAAACAAACAGACGCATCCACAATAGAATATATGAACACACCCTCGCAGTTAGAAAATCCGACCCCTCATCGGCGCTGGCCATGCATCATATTCATACAGGGCACAAAATAAACTTCGATAATGCCAAAACAATAGCACCGGTTTACAATTTCAAAACGAGAATTATCTGCGAAGCAATCGAGATTGAAAAACGTCCCGATTGTTTAAATAAGAGAGATGATGGTCTTCGCCTTCCGACTACTTGGAAATCTATCATATCTTCTTTACAAACACACAAAAAGGAAATAAATTCCACAGACAATTTTTTTGCATCATTATCTGCCTCAACAAATGCCGGTGACCCTCTTAATCCTCCTCTAAATACCGTGACCAAAGCCCCCCACTTAATAGACGGTGACCCCACTACTTTCACTGATGACTAAACAGGTAGACGGAACGACATATATAAGACAAGACTTGCAACGAACTGCCAGATCTCTATGAGGCCTAGGGTTGAACACATTGAGACCTCACAGACGATCTCCAGCGAGATTTGGGGAGTAGGCAGATTGAAGCCCCTTAATCGAGCTACAACAACCCAATCTACCTTTATCCACCGCTCTAAGGAGTAGGCAGATTGAGGCCTTAGAGTGTCCTTGCATATTTCCTTTACCCACCTTTGTCCACCACTCTATGGAGTAGGCAAATTGAGGCCTTAGAGTGTCCTTACATATTTCCTTTACCCACCTTTGTCCACCACTCGAAGGAGTATGCAGATTGAGGCCTTAGAGTGTCCTTACATATTTCCTTTACCCACCTTTGTCCACCACTCTAAGGAGTAGGCAGATTGAGGCCTTAGAGTGTCCTTACATATTTCCTTTACCCACCTTTGTCCATCGCTCTAAGGAGTAGGCAGTTGAGGCCTTAGAGTGTCCTTACATATTTCCTTTACCTCTTGAAAATGGCTCCAAAATAGGAGCCTAAACGTCGAGTTTCCATAAATTCTGGACGCGGTTTAACCCGAGAACCAAGCATGTCTCACATTATAGACCGCGGAAATCTTTCTGAACATATATATATATATATATATATATATATATATATATATATATATATATACATATATATATATATATATATATATATATATATATATATATATATAATATAAAAATTGAAACTGACCCCGGATATGGGTTCTAGGGGTCCTAGTTCGCGTTCATTTGCAAAAATTATTTCAAAATTCAATGTCGGGATCTCCCCATTAGTGAATTTTTTCTACAAAAAGGCACTAATAATGAAAGAAGTAATTAGGTAGCACATTTGTTTTAAATTTAAGATAACTCTAAGCTTGTCACGCAGTTGGTTCGAAACATGTTAAAACTTTACTTTTTTAGTTTTTTTTGTCAGCAAATTATCTAATAAGACAAGCAAAATCTAGGTTTTCTGCAACTTGATTTTCCATGGACAGTGAGGCCAAACTGGTCAATCTGGTTTGAGACATTGTAGACCGCAAGTAGGTTTTTATCAATTTCAGTTTGAAAAAACTGCGTTCACCACTTGCAACAGTCACTGGTATTGTTAACAGAATACGCAACGATATCCAGGTGTTGGGATATAATTCTTGAAGGTGATGCTTCTTGATAAAGTTTCAGGCTTCGATAGGCGTTCCTTGATTATCTTCAAGATAATGTTGCAGGCCTAAAATTTCATCGCACAACAAATTGCCATCGATATCTGATTTAAAGTTGGCAGTTAACTGTTTCTGTAATTTAGCACAATGTTTTAATAATCGTTCTTTATTTTGATTAGTTTTATGTTAAACAAGAAACACCACGTCGTAGAAAAATCTATTCAAATCTTTCTTTTATAGATATAAGCAGGGTATCCAAAAGAGCATTAAAAAATTCGCGGCGCCCCTGGGCTCCGACGCACTGGGCGACCGACCGATACGGTATTTGAAGGTAGAGTCCATGATAAGGCCAAGATTCCTAACTTCTTCAAACAATGGTATCGGCTCCCCATTGATTTGCAGCAATACATTTATGACCAAAAACAGTTGGTCCATAGTTTTTTGCATTCAAATACAATGAGTGATCCAACGATATTTCACTCACCAACCTCAAAGCGTCATTTATCTTACTGAGTGCCTCATGCAGCTGTGACTTTTGAAATGAATAATAGAGCTGCGTGTCGTCAGCATACATATGTATGCTACAGAAAAACAAAAAGAGTGGTACACAAGAAAATTACAGAATAATTTTAATTTTTCATGTCAAATAATATGGTCTGATAAAAGCATGCTTACGAATAATGGTATTTTCAATATTTCATCATTTCAAAGAGATGTTCATTATTGGTCTTAAGCCAATCAACACTGAAATAAAACGTCGAGACACCCACACCGTTTTGCCTGTCTATTCTTGCGACTATGGCCAATCACCGACGCCAGAAAGCAGTTTCACTTCACTATCCTGGAAATTTCGCCGAACTCCTGTCTTTTCATAAGCGGGGTAGCGATCTTTAGCTTGCCCAATATTGCATGCACACGAGACCGACGGCTTTACGCCCCTTCCGAAGGGCGGAACATTCAACTTGCTCAAGCTCTCACTATGAAAATCGCAACCTTCTATTTCTACTCACAACCAAAATACTCCACAAAAGCAACGAGATCCGGACGGTGTCTAAATTTATAAAAACGTTGTTTATAAAAGTTTTTTTAGTGAATTTTCGTAGAAAAAATTCACTAATGGGTAGATCTCGACTTTTGAATTTTGAAAAAAAATTGCAAATGAGCGCGAACTAGGACCCCTAGAACCCATATCCGGGGTCTGCTTCAATTTGTATATGTTTATATATATATATATATATATATATATATATATATATATATATATATATATATATATATATTATATATATATGTATATATATATATCACACTGATAACTCAAAAAATAGTTGGCGGAATTTGATGAAATTTGGCATGTACCTTCCTTTTGTAAGTGGCTTGGAGAGGTTCGTTAGTCAGGAAAATCGGAGCAGGTTTTCCGGGAAAATTTTGAGTTTTCCTTCGCAAAAATGTATATCTGAAAAAATAAAAAAGCTATGGTAACCAAACTTAATATCTAGGTTTACTATAAAAAAGTAAACTATACATCAAAATTTATATTTTTATGTTACAAGAAAAAATGCTATAATAAAATATTTGGTGACAGATCATTTTCTTCTGTAAATATCAGACTGGAGATTTGAAAACGTGAGAATTGGTATAATGCGGTTTATCATTGATGAATATTGTAAGAAATGTATATAAGAATGTTCTTGATTTATGCTACTCTTCTCATTTGTTAAAATAGTTACAAAATGTCTCTAAAATACACTTCACATATTAAGACTAAATAACTGGACACGATTATGCATTATCTGCCTGTCATTATACTTTGTTTCCCAAGCTTCGTTAGCGCTGGGGCTTTCATAACTAGCTCATGAGCAAAGGGGTATTGGTTCAAATCTCAGTTATGATTGAATTTCTCTTTAAACTTTTTTTTCCTTTTTTTTTGGTCTTCAATTTTAACGTTATATGATCAGATTGTTTAATTCCAGTAATTTTTGTTTAGTGGCATTTTGTTGAAAATAACACTAACGGAAAGATAAAGACTTTTAAGAATTCTTTTTGGTAAAACCGTTCCACAGTTAACACGGACTTGGAGATTTGTAACTTAAAAAGAGTTTGTTTTCTTTTCTGCAACCGGTTTAAATTTTAGTGAATTTTCGTAGAAAAAATTCATCAATGGGGAGATCCCGACTTTTGAATTTTGAACATTTTGTTGCAAATAAGCGCGAAGTTAGGACCCCTAGAACCCATATCCGGGGTCAGTATATATATAATATATATATATATATATATATATATATATATATATATATATATATATATATATATATATATATATATAATATATCACACCGATAACTAAATATAGGCTGATTTTTATTAAATTCGGTAAATATTTTCTTTTTGCAAGTGTCTTGGATAAGTTCGTTAGCCAGGATAAAGGGACCAGTTTTTCCGGTAAAATTTTGGGTTTGTTGAAAGTAAGAAAGGTACGACTAAATGTAATATGCCGGTTTCTATTAGTGAATTTTATTAAAAGTATAATATCCACCAAAATTTAGATCTCTAGGTTGAAAGAAAAAAGTTATAGACATTTTAATTTTTTTTATTTTGTCACGCTGGCAGCCAGGGAAGCAAAGCAATACCAAACTATTTGTAGGGAACAAAATATATTACATATTACAGAAATTCTTCTTCACGCAAAAAGGTCAAGAAATACGAGAAAAATTAAATAAAAAATGTGCTACCTTTTCTACTTCTGAAAATGCCAGTGACGTCATAAATATAGCAAATAGTAACTTTCTGTTAGTGAATTTTCGTAGAAAAAATTTACTAATGGGGAGATCTCGACTTTTGAATTTTGAAAAAATTTTTGCAAATGAGCGCGAATTAGGACCCCTATAACCCACATCCGGGGTCAGTTTCAATTTATATATATATATATATATATATATATATATATATATATATATATATATATATATATATATATATATATATATACATATATATATATATATATATATATATATATATATATATATATATATATATATATATATATATATGTATGTATCACACCGATAACTCAAAAAATAATAGGCCGATTTTGATAAAATTTGGCATGTACCTTTCTTTTGTAAATGGCTTGGATAAGTTCGTTAGTCAAGAAAATCGGACAAGGTTTTCCGGGAAAATTTTGAGTTTTCATTCGAAAAAAATTCTTATCCCAAAAAATAATGGGCCAATTTTAATAAAATTTGGCATGTACCTTCCTTTTGTAAATAGCTTTGATAAGTTCGTTAATCAGAAAAATCGGACGAGGTTTTCCGGGAAAAATTTCAGTTTTCATTTGAAAAAAAATTTTTCTTAAAAAATAAAAAATCTATGATAACCAATTTTTTTTTATTTTGTCACGTTGGCGGCCAGGGAAGCAAAGCAATACCAAAATATTTGTGGGGAACAAAATCTATTACATATTACAGAAAAGATTAACTTCTCTTGACGCAAAAAGGTCATGAAATACGAGAACAATTAATTTAAAAATGTTCTATCTTTTAGTGAGTTTTCGTAGAAAGAATTCCGGGGAGATCCCGACCTTTAAATTTGGAAAACATTGTTGCAAATGAGCGCACTAGGACTCCTAGAACCCATTTCCGGGGTCAGTTTCAATTTTTATATGTTTATATATATATATATATATATATATATATATATATATATATATATATATATATATATATATATATATATATATATATATATATATATATATATATATATATATATAGGTATTACACCGATAACTCAAAAAATAATGGGCCGATTTTGATTGAAAGTGGCTTGAATAAGTTCGTTAGCCAGGAAAATCGGACCAGGTTTTCCAGGAATATTTTGAGTTTCCTTTCGAAAACAAATTTTATCTCAAAAAATAGAAAGGCTATGATAACCAAATTTGGTAGGTAGGTTTGCGATGTAAAAAGTAAACTATACACCAAAATCTAGATTTCTATGTTACAAGAAAAAAAGTTATAATAAAATTTTTGATGCCAGATCATTTCTATGAAAATTCACTACCATTGCGCACTTGCTGCGTCCCGACTTTTTTAATAAATTTTTTTTCATTTAAAAACGAATTGAATCTACAAGCTTACAAACTGTTGACACAAAAAATCTTATTAAACGCCTGGTCATCACTCTAATTTATTGGCACGCAAGCTGGTAACGAATTATATCAAAGTCTTCGGAACGAGAAAATGTATCATTTGTTAATTCCAATATTTGCCGTTTATTGGAAAATCAGATATATGAAAATTTAAAAAGTTTAACTCGTTTTCTCGTTTCGCGTCGAAGACGAAGCTTCATTATTTTTTGCCGATCGCTCTTACCATTGATCACTGACAAGCTAGCATAGCGGGAGAACGGGAGTGTCGGTTCTTCCCTGACTGCGATGTAAAGATAATTGAAATCCGCCTGGAACAGGAGTCGGTTTTGTGTTACGATTGTTAAGGGTAAAGGAATTTCTATAAAGCGGGGGTTCAGAATTACTTTAAGCCGGGTTCCAATTCTTGACTGCATTCGAAAACAACTTGAGTAAGGGATAAGGACGTCAACGAGAAATAATATAATATGCGATTTATATTCTAATTTATAAAGATTGGGATTTCGGTGAAAGACAAGTGACCTTGAACTACGAAATCAGTTTTGTAACATTAAAGGTGGAAGCCATAGATAATAGATTATTATTATTAATCCTTAACTATGATAAAGGTAGTACAGGGCATCTCACAATTAACTTGAAAACTTTAAGCTGTTGTGTGTGTGTTTTGTTTCTTTAACGTCGGCCTAGTTCCGCGACTATGGCCAATCACCGACGCCAGGGAGCAGTTTCACCTTTCTATCCTGGAAATTTTTCCGAACCCCTGCCTTTCTGTAAGGAGGGTAGGGATCTTTAACGTGCCCAACATCGCATGGACACGGGACCGACGGTTTTACGCCCCCTCCGAAGGGCGGAACCTGCAGACATTCAACTTGCTCAAATACAATCAGTGGCGTCTCCTGACCAAAATGTTCGGGTGTGCGGTAACGAGTTGCTGTTAGTGGTGGTTTTAAAAATTATTAACACTAAATGTACCTATATGGGAATAATACGTAGATTTTCCACTGCAACACTAACAAATTGAAAAGTCACTTAAAACTTTAAAACACGAAAAGAACATGGAATTATTATCAAGCTCTTCTCTTCACACAAATTTGTGTTAGCGTCAGCACTGTCCGGAACGGGGTGAAAACTGAAAACATTAAAAGTAGTTCAATGTTAATATGGTACTAAATAATAAAATGTGTAAAAATCCTGGATGCAGCAAGTGCGTTATGGTAGTGAATTTCCATAGAAATGATCTGGCACAAAATATTTTATTATAACTTTTTTTTCTTGCAACATAGAAATCTAAATTTTGGTGTATAGTTTAATTTTTATATCGTAAACCTAACTGCAAAATTTGGTTATCTTATCTTTTTTATTTTTTAAGATACAAATTTTTTTCGAATGAAACCTTAAATTTTCCCGGAAAACCTCGTCCGATTTTCCTGAGTAACGAAATTATCCAAGCCATTTACAGAAGGAAGGTACATGCCAAATTTTATCAAAATCGGCCGATTATATTTTGAGTTATTGGTGTGATACCTATATATATATATATATATATATATATATATATATATATATATATATATATATATATATATATATATATATATATATATATATATATATAAATATATATATATATATAGTTTATTATTATATAAATAGTACAAAGCATCTTACAAATAAGTCTAAACTTGTGGCTGCAAATGATGCAATTTTGACTAAATTTTAATCTAAATGTCAATTGTTCTAAAGTTCTGTCATCTGATTTCTAATCTCCAAAACTACCTCACCTCATTATGTACCATTACAATTTCTAGAAATATGGATGGTACTTGAAATCAGTTTCTTCATTTTAATCAAAAATTTCTATATTTTAAAACTTGACTCAAATTAAATTCTACATATTTTTCAACATATATATATATATATATATATATATATATATATATATATATATATATATATATAAATTGAAACTGACCCCGAATATGAGTTCTAGGGGTTCTAGGGGTCCTAGTTCGCGCTCATTTGCAAACAATTTTTCAAAATTCAAAAGTCTAGATCTCCCCATTAGTGAATTTTTTCTACGAAAATTTACTAAAATGTATTATAGTCTTTGATTCTAGAATACTGTGGTCTGTGTAAGCGCAGTCGTAATGTTTGTAAATAATGCTATCACATAGTTTGTTAGACCGACGTTCCATTCATTTTAGTCTAAGATCCGGCTGCTAAATTAGTACATTAATAATCTAGATTATCAAGATTTAATTTTTAAGTATTTTTACAACTAGGAGAAGTCACTTTTCATCAGGTGCCAATTAAAAATTACCCGCCAGTATTATTAATTAAAATATAATTAATTTACTTTTAGAGAAACATTTCGTTAACATCTTACGGAAATAAAACCTACACAACTTCACAACAGTGTATTTAAAATATCTGAAACGTCATAGTTGCTGCTGATTGCTTAACCGCTACCTCTACGCAGCCAGGTGTAAACAGGTATAATTTTATTAAAACTTTTCGTTCTTAACGTACACTCATTTCATTTATACCACATTAAAACTCATTTTTTTCTGTAGTTAATGATATAAAGGTGCCTATATAAAAAAACCCGAAAATCAAAGTTTCCTACCCTAAAAGATGCTAGGTATGAAAAATAAAGTGACAGAGAGTGATCGCGCGACGCTACTTGTTAGACAAGGATGCTCAATGCCAGCTGAACGTATTTTTTGAGCTATTGCGCATGCTCCGATAAATAGGGTTCTCAACCAACGATCTAAGTAGTAATAAAACTCTGGACGCAGCAAGTGCGTTATGGTAGTGAATTTTCATAAAACTATTTTTTAATAGCAATAATGTGTGTTTTTTTTAAGAAAGCAGGCATCAAATTTGGTTACCAGTATAACCTATATAGCAAAAACAATGTGGCATGTTTCATCAAAATAACTTTATTGTTTGAAAATGTACAAAAATTTCCGAAAGTAAAGTTAAAGTGTTCCCGAAAAAATTCGTTTCTTGGTCAACCTTATGGGTTAATAGCAAATTGAGCTATTCAAATATTAAGCATTTAATCAAAATTCGCTACCATAACGCACTTACTGCGTCCAGAATTTTTTTTCTTACAAACATGCATTATATTTCGATGGAAAATGCAAAAATGCAATAACATAAGGCGTGTTTGATTAAAAAAAATAAGAAAATTTGTATCACCAACGACTTATGGACCACCCTGTGATTGTAGAAATAATTTTTTAAGATGTAGCTCAAGACACCCTATAATTAATATATACAATTTTTTTTTCATATCTTGTATAATAACAGATATATTGAGCTTTATTGATTTTTTTACGAAAATTCTACAACAATTATAAACCATTAAACGATAAACTCTATAGCTAAGGCTACTGCCAAGCCTCAGAGAAAGGGTCTATTTGAAATTAATTTTCTGGAAACATTTTATTAAAGTGAAGGACAATGACGGTTGAAACTAAGACTTCAGGGTTTGTAAAACATTCTTCTTGAGACATTTTATTTCCATAGCCCGTATTAGATTCAAGTTCTTTTCCTAAATGTTGCCAATTTTGACGTTTAAATCGCAACTTTGACGTTTTGTGAAAAACCTCAATTTATTTTTCTTTAAATGCCTATAACTTTTTTGTCTTTTGACCTACATAGCTAAATTTCGGTATGTAGCTTACCTATAAGGATGTAAACCCGCGTACCAAATTTGGTTGCCCTTACTTTGTTAATTCCGGAGATATAATTTTTTTTTTAAAGAAAACACAAAATTTTCCGGGAAAACCTGGACCGATTTTCTTGGCTAACGAACTTATCCAAGCCATTTGCAAAATCAAGGTATTCACCAAATTTAATCAAAATCGGCCCATTATTTTTTGAGTTATCGGTGTGATACATATATATATATATATATATATATATATATATATATATATATATATATATATATATATATATATATATATATATATATATATATATATATATATATATATATATATATATATATATATATATATATATATATATATATATATAAACATATAAAAATTTTAACTGACTCCGGAAATGTGTTCTGGGGGGCCTAATTAGTGCTCATTTGAAGAAATTTTTTCAAAATTCAAAAGTCGGGATCTCCTCATTAGTGAATTTTTTTTAAGAAAATTCACTAAAAATGACTGGACTCAGATGCTTATCGGAGCATGCGCAATAGCTCAAAAAATACGTTCAGCTGGCATTGAGCATCCTTGTCTAACAAGTAGCGTCGCGCGATCACTCTCTGTCACTTTATTTTTCATACCTAGCATCTTTTAGGGTAGGAAACTTTGATTTGCGGTTTTTTTTATATAGGCACCTTTATATCATTAACTATAGAAAAAATGAGCTTTAATGTGGTATAAATGAAATGAGTGTACGTTAAGAACGAAAAGTTTTAATAAAATTATACCTGTTTACACCTGGCTGCGTAGAGGTAGCGGTTAAGCAATCAGCAGCAACTATGACGTTTCAGATATTTTAAATACACTGTTGTGAAGTTGTGTAGGTTTTATTTCCGTAAGATGTTAACGAAATGTTTCTCTAAAAGTAAATTAATTATATTTTAATTAATAATACTGGCGGGTAATTTTTAATTGGCACCTTATGAAAAGTGACTTCTCCTAGTTGTAAAAATACTTAAAAATTAAATCTTGATAATCTAGATTATTAATGTACTAATTTAGCAGCCGGATCCCGTACTATTTGTCTTGAGCGGTATTTTTACCGCTCACTGCAGTGTTAAAAGCAATGGTTTTTTCCCCACTATTTTAAACACATGGGTGGGGGACTGTATTGTATACCAATACAGCTCTATCGACTGAAGTGTTCGGAAATATCAACGCACACCTAACCCGAATTCATTCCCAGTTGCTATTGACCTACTCATATTCTCGGAATCAAGACGTGGTACCTACTTCATTCCAAGTCACTATTAACCGACTATTTATGAAATCAAATAAGTAAATTAAATCGATTGTCATAAAATATGTAGTGTATGTGTATTAAGACTAAGGGAAAAAGAAATAAAACATATTTAACTGTACACATTTTGATTATATTTTAGGGTGTGCGGCGCACACCTAGCTCACTAGGAGAAATCGCCACTGAATACAATGCCAGATCCTCGGTTGATGTTAATGTTACAGCTTGTACTGAAAAAGTGAAAGGAGTACCCTAGGATCGAACCCAGTACCCTTCGGTTCAGAGGAACACGTTCTTTCCTCTGAAACGCCGAGGTTCTAACATTTGAAACTGTTATACGAGGATATATCTAGTTAGCTCAGAAACTTTCCAGTAAGCAAAATAAATTTAGTTGCCATGGTAACTCAACTATAATGTTTTATAAATAAGCCGTCAACGTTTGACATCCAAAAATAGAATAGCGACAAAACTGAGAAGTTTTTAAAGCGACATGTCTGAGGAGAAGCTATATTTTGATAAAAAAAGAGTTTCAGTCAGTTAAGTGTTTATTTGAGAATTGGTTTCGGGCAAATACATTTTGTACGATATGGTGGGAAACTCAAATGAACAATGTTGTTCCTATCCTACTATTGAAAACTAGGATACAGAATTTGAAACAGACTAGATGATCTTAAAAAGTCTGGGCGCAGCAAGTGCGTTATGGTAGTGAATTTTCATCAAAATGTTTTTAATAACAAATATGTCTTTTTTTATCAGGCATGAAATTTGGTTACCAGTGTAACCTATATAGTAGAAACAATGTACCGTATGTCATCAAAATGACTTTATTGTTTGAAAATGTACAAAAATTTTCCGAAAATAAGCTTAAAATGTTTCCAAAAAAACTGGTTCCTGGCCAACGAACGTTAGGTTAATATCAAATTGAGCTATTGAAATTTAAAACTTTAATGATACTTCGCTATAATAACGCACTTGCTGCGTCCAGTAAAAATTTAAATCGGTTGCAGAAAAGAAAAAGCACTTGTGAAGCCACGGGAAATCTACGGCTGTATTAAGTATGGAACGGTTTAACTAAATTTGGGCAACAACAAACAACCAGATGCGTGCTATTTAAATTGAATTAAGTCTTTAAAAGTTTTCATCTCGTCCTAATTGAATTTGTCATATAAAAACTGCTGAAAAATTCATCGTAATTACACAATCTGATCAGATAACAGTAAAATTAAATAAAAGATTAAAAAAATTAAAAAAAGTGAAGTCACTAACTAGGGTTTGGAACGCGTGCTATAGGAGTTCATTGTCAAATCTACCCTACTCCCTTCACCGCTCGGCTATTGATGACCTAACAGATCTATCTACTAACAGGTATACACACTAGTATATTAGTTCTTTAACGTATTGATTATGTACACCATACAATTTTTGTTTAAAATTGATTTTTTTCTCGTATTTTAACGAAATGATGGAAATGACGGCTGAGACACAGATCTAGGAGCTTGTTAGTCATTTCAAGCCGTATTTTAACTCACAGAGCACTAAGGCGTACTAACGTACGACTACCAGAATCATCAATTTTGACGTTTCAACTTTTCTTTAATCAGAGGCTTGTAATTTCTTTGTCTTTTAACCCATAGATTTGAATTTTGGTGCAAACAATGCTCTTTATGACAGAAACCAGCGCACCAAATTTGGGTACCATACCTTTCGGAGATATGATTTTTTTCGAAAGAAAACAAAAAAAATTTCCAGAAAAACCTTGCCAGATTTTCCTGGCTAACGAACTCGCCCAAGCCATTTACAAAAAGAAGGTACTCACCAATTTTGATCTAAATCAGCCCATTAATTTTTGAGTTATCGGTGTGATACATACATATATCCATATATAAGTGTTTATATATATATATATATATATATATATATATATATATATATATATATATATATATATATATATATATATAAACATATAAAATTTTAAGCCCACCCCGGATATGTGTTCTAGGTGACCTAATTAGCGCACGTTTCAAGAAATTTTTTCAAAATTCGAAAGTCGGGATCTCCTAAATAGTGATTTTTTTTAAAGAAAATTCACTAAAAATGACAAACACTCTGGCAGAATATTTTCTACGCCCATTCAAGAAAACACCGATTCTGTAGACAGTACGAACTGAGATCGACGAATTGGGCTGCAATGTTCACATTGTTCATCACGTTTTGGGAATGAGAAAACTTTCGGCAACGGATTGTATAATGATTAAACGCTTGAAGTTGTCGAAGGAAATGTGTTACTGTTTTGAACTTTTCGATCTCGTTATCACTATGAATGAAATAGGTGTGAATCACTATGAACCAGAGACTAAAGAGCAATCGAAAGAGTGGAAGCATTCCGGTTTTCCATGACCCGAAAATTCCAGGTTGGAATGTCGCCAGGCAAAGTTGTTGCTTTAATTTTTTAGGACAAAAACTTTGCTAGTTTTTCTGGAAAATGGTAGAATTGTCGTGCATACTATAGTAAGTTGCTAACTAAGTTAAGCGAAAAAATTGTCGCCTCGAAAAATGGGTCAGAGGTGTGCTCAAGTCACTAATTGCATCGCAATCAATTGATAAAATTGGTTTGGAATTGGTCGACGTCCCGCCATATTCTACAGATGTATCACCATTAGACTATTATTTATTACCAAAGCTCAAAAAATATCTAAAACGTAAACAATTTGCGACAAATAGGTCGCAGTAAGTGCGTTATAGTAGTAACTTTTCATTAAAATGTTTTTAATGGAAAATGTGTCCTCTCAGTTACCGGTATAACCTATATAATATTAGAAAAAATTTCGTGGAAATTTGAACTGGTGTAAGTAAAGAGAAATCTAAACAGGGAAACGCTCATATTTTCATGGCGCAAGCAGCAGTCAGAAAAAAGAACGTTATTTATGTCTGTCACTTTGAAATTTCATTTTCCATTTGCCGTTTGTGAAAACAATTTATCAACGAGGTACTTATACCCTTGTATTATGGAAATGTAAACATAGATAATCCTATCAAATGAGTTATTTCTTAGCTTTTTGTAGCAGAGTTTATTTTTCATTAAAACTTCGCTAAATAATTACATATTCTGGTCTCTTAATGGAATGAAATACAAAACTAAAAAACCTTTAAAACTAATCCCTACATGAAACATGCGATTATAAATGAAATTATGTGCAGAACTAGAATCCTTGGGTATAGGGGGTATTTCACAAAAGTTGGGGGCATGCGTTTAGCTTCTAAAAAAAAAGATAAGATGTTCCATTTGAACAACAAAATGAGCCACGGCAGTATCAATTTTTTCAAATTCAGCCACTATTTGAGCGCACACTGTAGTAAAGGTACATTGTATTTCTTAATTTGAAAAGAGACACAAGAAATCATCTTTGAGTGGTTTAATGTGTTTGGCTTACTCCTTTAAAATATATTTTACAAAAAAAATAACTATCACGATTCGTTAAGTCTTATTGCCTTCCTTGGTGAAACCTTTCCATGCTACATACAGAAATCCATCCCTGTGCTGACAAAAGCTTGTTTATCTTAATTATTGCAAATTCGTTATTGATAAGGAAGCTGGTAGCCATTTTTAAACAAGTGATTTTAAAAGATAATAATGGCTAACCTAATACTGCTAAAGCCGATTTCCAAACATTTTCCAGGATTTATAGAATTATATTATAAATAGAATTTGTATCAACAACCAGCTTGAAACCTAAATTAATTCAGCTTGAATAATTCTGCAAATTTCTCTTACCCATAACCTTATTTCATCATAATTTAAAGTACTACCTTGGAACCGTCGTTAAACTACTATTTCAAGGGTATGTATAGGAATATACTGAAAGCTGTTTCTGAGGATATTTAGTTACAGTCTGTACTTACCTATAAATAATTGTTCTAGGTATAAATGGTAGCACAGTACTCAATTTGCTATATCTCTACATGAAAACTGTCTTATTAATCTAATATTTTAAAATATGTAACTGATATACTTAGTACATAATTAAGAAATTGTGCAGATGAAAGGTGAGACTAACTCTTACTTCCGTGAATAAATCTATTAGAGGGCTGAATCTGCTATTTATACTTGTCTCTTTAAACACTTGTCTTTGGAAGATAATTAAAAGCCTTTACCAAGTAAAATAATTTTAAATGTGAAAAAATGTGACAATTTATGCCATACTGAAATAAAAAAGACATAGAAGAATATAGAAAAACAGTTTTCTTTTATCATTTATTATTAATACAAAACTTTCTTTGATGCACTGGAAGACAATTTATGATTGACGCCTTTCAACCATTCGTTTACGAAGTTTATCTATAAATAGGTACATGATGGTAAATATTACACAATAAATTATCTTCTGCATATTGGCAAAAAAGTGATTCTGAATTTGTCTTCTGCTTCAAATCATATTCACGTTTCGCCATCCTTTGGAAACCTATGAAATTCTTTGATAGATTTAGCACGTTATAATTCGAACAATTATAGATTGCACACACCCAACCACTAACATTCATTGTAAGAAACACAGCTCAAACTTAATTATACACACTTAAACACCAGCAATTACTAGTGTTACACGTTCTCGAACGACGTAACATCAGTACTATCGCTAGCGCTGATATTCTTGAAACACGAAATCAGCCAGAGTGTCCTGTGTGTGTGTGTTTTGTTTCTTTAACGTCGGCCTATTTCCGCGACTATGGCCAATCACCGACGCCAGGGAGCAGTTTCACCTCACTATCCTGGAAATTTTGCCGAACCCCTGTCTTTCTGTAAGGAGGGTAGGGATCTTTAACGTGATCAACATCGCATGGACACGGGACCGATGGCTTTACGCCCTCTCCGAAGGGCGGAACATGCAGACATTCAACTTGCTCAAATACAATGCCAGAACCTCGGTTGATGTTAATTTTACAGTTTGTACTGAAAAAGTGAAAGGAGTACGCCGGGATCGAACCCAGTACCCTTCGGTTCAAAGGCACACGTTCTTACCTCTGAACCACCGAGGTCCTCAGAATGTCCTGTATTGTCATTATATAGTATTTGCGTTTATGTAAATAATATATTAAACAATTTTATTTAATGAAAATCTATTGGAGAAAGTGAAACACCCACCGCTTTTGCTAAATCCACTTAACAAATTAGTATTTAAGTTTCTTAATGCAAAGTCTGACACCAGTTATAGATTGAAATTAATTAGACTATCGGAAATTCTAAGGCACGTAGTGCGCCTCATGAAAGTTTACCTCAAGTCAACAAGAGGTTATTTTAGATTAACTTTCTGTTGTCTCTGAGGTCGACTTTCTACAGTATCTTAAAATACATATTACTAATTTGAACGATTTATGGTAATTTAGTATTACTATTATATTTTGTTTATTAACTGTACATCGTGCAGTACAAAGAAGCGGAGCTTGTACTAGAGAATATATGTTAAATCCAAACGTAAATAAATGCCAAATAATAATCACTTACATACTTCCAAATTTTTGTAAAATTTAAATTTGTCTTCTACTTCTAGTCATCAATAATTCCATTATCGCCTCTAAAATTAATTTTACACCTTACAAAACCATATTCGGATATATAGCCAAAATTCATCAGTTAAATTAGAGCACAATAGTTTTGACATTGTCAAGTAAACTCTCATTGGATGGTGGACGCAGATACTCAACACCCATAGAACTGAAATGTGTGGGCTTGAGTCGTTCTTAAAAGAATAGTAGGGTCTTGTTTAAGCACTCCCTGCTGGAGAAATATATTTGGGGCTTCTGTAAAATGATCCGCTCCAATGACTGTAGCAATTTTTCCAATTTCATAGGGCTTTAGCTAGATGGGACAGCTCCGATTTATGCATGCCCAGTTCGAGATTGACAATTGTTTTTCCTAGAATGTATTTTGGCAGGCAAGTGTCGATAGAATGGCCTGCGAGATTTCCAGATCTTACGTATATTATTATTGTAAATGTCTGTCGTCGTTAGTTGATGCATTATTGACCACCAATTTTGAAAATGTGTTTTGTGTCCATATTTAGTCTCTATCACTACTCAGCCATGTGCTAAGTAGTTAAACATTGCTATTATTACATAACTGGAGCTACTTTCAAAGTCGTAAATCTTAAGAAAATGTTGATTTAAGCGCCGTTTAACAAATAAGCCTGGAACATTGTGAGATGTACGACGGGGTTTCCATCTCGGCGCAGAATCAGAAAGTATGTTGTCACGACAACTCTTGTAAATACAAAATGTTATAGATAAAGACTGCATACAACTAACTAACAATTTTGTAAATTATCAGCCCTGGCATATTTCTTCTTCAATACAGAGATGTATTGGAAAATAAATGGGCCAATGTATGTAAGGCTAGATGTGTTCTCACTGTAATTATAAACGCAGACCGGTTTCCCTCTAACTAGAGCTCACCAGTACGGTATACTAATCACAGCGAGAACATACCTATAAAGTAAAACGGCTATGATAGCCAGCCGCCTAGAACATTGTAAGATGTCGCCGTCTCGGTGCGCAACCAGGTAGTATGTTGTCACAACAGCTCCAAATAGCACGAAATGTTATAAAATAAAGACCGTGTACAACCAACTAACAATTTTCTAAATTGTCAGCCCTGGCCCATGTGTGCTCGCTGTGATTAGTATAGCGCACAGATGAGCTCTAATTAGAGCGAAACCGGTCTGCGTTTCTAATTACGGTGAGAATACATCTAGCCTTACAAATATGCCTTTTTTACGAAAGTGCAAAAGGGTACTGTTTTCTAATCAAATATGTTCTAGTGACGTTAATAAAAAAGTTCTGGACGCAGCAAGTGCCCTATGGAAGTCAATTCTCATTAAGAAAGTTTTTAATAGCAAATATCTCTCTCTGATGCAAGCAGGTATCAATTTGGTTACCAAAATAACCTATATAGTAGAAAGAATGTACCATATTTTATCAAAATGACTTATTGTTTGAAAATAGACACAAATGTTCCGAAAATGAACTTAAAATGTTTCCGAGAAAACTGGTTTCCTAGCCAACAAACCTTAGGTTACTAGCAAGTTGTTGAAACTTGAAGGATTTAATGAAAATTTGCTACCAAAACGCACTTACTGCGTCTAGATTTTTTTCTTACAAACATGCATCATAACAAATGTAAAAATGCAATAATATAAGCGTGTTCGAAAAAAAATTTAGGTATCACCAACGACTTATGAGCCACCCTGTGATTGTCAAAATAATTTTGCAAGATGCAGCTCAAGATACCCTATAAATAACGTATTGAACTTTTTCTTGTATCTTGCATAATAACAATTATATTGAGCTTTACCGTAGAAATGCGTCACCCTGTATATATGTAAACAGATAAAAACTGAAACTAAACCCGGATATGGATTCTAGGAAGCCTAGTTTGCACTCATTTGAAGAAACCTTTGTAAAATTCGCGGTCTCCTCAATGACGAATTTTTTCTACGAAAATTAGCTAAGAACCATAAACTTAAC
Organism: Tillus elongatus; assembly: GCA_964006375.1. Lineage (NCBI taxonomy): Eukaryota > Metazoa > Arthropoda > Insecta > Coleoptera > Cleridae > Tillus > Tillus elongatus. The sequence goes on from OZ023265.1 coordinate 158,567,478, forward strand.
TAAAACTACTGCCAAAGCATCAGAGAAATGGTCCAGGAGCGGCCCTCTATTCGCTAAAACCAAATTGGAAATGAATTTTTTCTACTACTATGAAAATATCATCTATGCCAATTTGTTAAAGAATAATTTAAATACTTTTCTAGATATCAAGAAAAACATAATTTAATTTCTCACTTGAACTTTAAATTTTATCTAAGTGTGACTACATCGTAATGATGCCGAAATTTTACTGCTGCTCTCTGTACCATTACTTCTGGAGCAGTCAGTGTAACCATGAAAATAATTGAATATTTTGTAATAAAATAACAAATAAAACAAAAAAGCCTGGACGCAGCAAGTGCGTTATGGTAGTGAATTTTCATAGAAATGATCTGGCACAAAATATTGTTATAACTTTTTTTTTCTTGTTACACAGAAATCTAAATTTTGGTGTATAGTTTACTTTTTATATCGTAAACCTACGTACCAAATTTGGTTATCATAGATTTTTTATTTTTTAAAGTAACAATTTTTTTCAAATGAAAACTCAAAATTTTTCCGGCGATTTTTCTGATTAACGAACTTATCGAAGCCATTTACAAAAGGAAGGTACATGCCAATTTTATCAAAATCTGCCCATTATTCTTTGAGAAAAAAATTTTTTTCGAATAAAAATCCAAAATTTTCCCGGAAAACCACGTCCGATTTTCCTGACTAACAAACCTGTCAAAGCCATTTACAAAAGGAAGGTACATGCTAAATTCTATTAAAATCGGCCAATTATTTTTTGAGATGAGAATTTTTTTCGAATGAAAACTCAAAATTTTTCCGGAAAACCTCGTCCGATTTTCCTGACTAACGAACTTATCCAAGCCATTTACAAAAGAAAGGTACATGCCAAATTTTATTATAATCGGCCCATTATTTTTTGAGTTATCGGTGTGATACACACACACATATATATATATATATATATATATATATATATATATATATATATATATATATATATATATATATATATATATATATATATATATATATATATATTTGTGTCTATGCGGAAGTAGCTGGACCTTTCTCTCTTGGGATTTATATATGTTTATAAGGAAGTAGCTGGACATTTCAGCCATAAAAATTGATATGTCCAAAAGGAAGTAGCTGGACCTAACCTCACAGTGTTGCCGCACTTTTTAGTAGGATATATAAAAGTTTTCTGGTTAGTTTTATGTTGTACGCTTAAACAGGTAGCATTACGGTTTTAAGGTCTGCGTGCTAGTATACAAAGATGATATGTTTTAATTAATACATTATTTATTCTCTTTACCTTGACAGTTTTACAGTGAAGCACTTCGTGAATAATATTACAATTATAAAAAGTGACTACAAATTATTTTTAAATTATTTGCCTACATAAATTATCACACCGGTGTGGTAAAGCAGAAAAATGATAAAAGACAAATTTTGTGTTGTAAGTTTTTACCAGTTATTTTAAATTAAATAAATTGTGTATAAAAATGTATTTATGACAGTCTTGTCTAAAAACACACATGTTTTATCTCTAATTCTGGATTTGAAGGTTTGGAGGTTCTGAGGAGAAGGAAAAACATGTGCCGTCCAGGAATTCCACAACTTGGAAGGCCTCGGGACAAAAGAGCGGACATAACAAGATGTTCTATGTCTGGTGACCTGGACAGTAAAACGGTGCATTCGCTCTGTTCTTGGTAGATCTGTGGGGGCGGCAGGTGGAGGAACTATTGAAGAAAGCTCATCTGAGCGGTGCCCGTGCAGATATCTATAAAAGAGAACGAGGTCACCAACGGCACGGTGTGCAAGGGATGGCAGCTTTTGGGTGATGGTAGTGTCAGCGATGAGACGTATAGCTCTCTTCTGAATGGAGTCCAGAATAGCGAGTGTAAAAGCGGCAGCGGCACCCCAGATGTGGGAGCAGTATTCGAGGTTTGGCCTTATTTGTAAAGTATATAAGGTATAGAGATTATCTGGTGAAAAGTATTTGCGAGCCCGTACGAGGAAACCTAATTTCTTAGCAACCACTTCTGCAATTGATGTGACATATTGGTGCCAATTGAGATTTCGATCCACAGATATGCCAACAAGTGTAAAGGTCTCATTACTTTGAATAACTTGGTTGTTCATTGTGATGGGTCTAGGGCTGGTGCATCTCTTATGAGATAGAAAGCAAGACTGAGATTTGGTGGAGTTGAATTGTACAAGATATATACTTCCCCAGTATAATATTTTTTGAAGATCCACAGAGGCAGAACCCTCCATGAGTCTGCGTTCCTCATCTAATTGAGCTAAAGAGACAGGCTTAGAATATTGTATATTTGAGAGGAGGGTGCTGTCGTCCGCGTAACTGTGAACTGGGTTAGATGTGCTAGAGAGGAGGTCATTGATGTGGAGAAGAAACAAAGTACGGGCTCAAGCTGAACCTTGAGGGACTTCTGCATTAAGTGGATACAGTTTAGGGGAATGGCCATCCACGACAATAGAAATGCTCCGGTTGGAGAGGAAATTTGCTGTCCAGGTACAGAGTTTTGGTGGTAGGCCATAGACCGGAGGTTAATTAAGCAGCGCTGCGTGCCAAACCTGGTCGAATGCTTTGGATATGTCTAGAGCGACAATCTGGAATTCACCGTGTAGTTTCATAGACTTGTTCCAAGAATGGGTGACAAAGGAAAGGAGGTCGGCAGTTGATCTGCGCTGACGGAATCCATACTGCCTGTCGTGGATTATACTGTGTTTTTCAAGAAATTTTAGTAATTCGGTGTTTATATACTTTTCCATCACTTTAGAGACGTCTGAAAAGAGAGAAATAGGCCTGTAGTTGCTAGGAAGTGCTTTGGATCCTTTCTTGGGGACGGGTTGTACTCGAGCAGTTTTCCAGTTACTAGGGAATATGCCTCTATTGTAAGATGTCTAAAACAGACAGGTTAGGACAGGAGCAAGTTCTGGTGCGCATCTTTTGAGAACAATTGCTAGGATCTCGTCAAGGCCAGAGGCTTTCCTGGTATTAAGAGAAGAGAGCATCTTTCGTACCTTTTTGTTTTGTTTTGTAATATAGTATTTCGAATTAAAATTAATCCAACTCCTGCTTTTTTTAGAAGATAACACAAAAACTTAATTCGAAAATAGGACGAGGTGTATAATGACTGTTGTTTTATAAACTTACGAGATCTACTTTTAGTGTTATAGAGTTATATATTTTAGATTATTGTATCCAATTGTTGCAAAAGATATTTTACAATTATTATCAAAAAGCCTGAGTGATCCAGTGGTAGGAAAGTATGCCGCTGGATCCAAGGTTACTGGGTTCGATTTCCAGGGTTCCCCATTCATTTTTTCAGCCTCTACTGTAAAATTATCATTTAGTTGGAGCAGGTTGAATTTCTGCAGGTTCCGATTCACTGAAGAGTCGTGAAGTCGTTAGTGCCGTGTACCGAGCGAGGTTGGGCACGCTGAATATCCCTACCCTCCTTATAGAAAAAACGGGGTTCGGCCAAATTTAAAGGAAAATGAGTTGAAAGTGCTCCCTGTCGTCGGTGATTGGCCATAGTCGCAGAAATACGTCGCCGTTGAGGAAAAAACAAAAAAGATAAACAATTATCAGCATTATTACTGCCATGTTACACAATGCATGTTGGTAACTTAGAATACATTCAGTTAATCAAATACACCTTTTTTAAATGCGTGAACACGTCAATTAGTGGTTTTTAAGCTGTGATCTTTCTTTAATAATATGAAGTTGTCCCAAATTTGAGATATGACGTCGATAATTTGTTTAACCGACAATCCAACTGTTTTGTTGGCTATTTCTAAAGTACATGTCAAGTTATGCTAAACCACCAAGTTTATATTCCTTCCCACAAAAATATACATTATATTATTTTAAAAACAGAAATAAAAAACAGATAATCTAAATCAATTTTCTTTAATAAATGCTTAGGTTGTTGTCGATTACTATTTGTTAGTAGTATAAACGGAATTGAAATTCGTTTTACACATTTCTGGTTATCTTGGGAAAATAAGTCAACATTCATTCTTATTCGTGCTACTAATTCCTTTAGATTTATAATAATAAATAAATAAAAATTTAAAATCTGCTGTTTTTTCAAATTAATGTGTAGGTTAAACCTATTTAACAAAAACAAACTAGAGTAGGATCTGAAAAAAATATCGATGAGGTCGTACCTTAAATTTGGCACACACTGTATGTTATTTATTTTATTTTTTGAAAAGACCGCAACATAAAATGTCTATCGACATGTCTGCAAATTATTGGAAAAAGATAGCTGTATCTGATTAACTGAATTTATTCCATGTTTTAAACTCGCGCTATATGTATATAGCTGTCAAAAAATTATACTGTCAGGTTTAGGCAAACAATGTACACATTTTTTATTATAAATAAAAAGTCGTAGGCGTAGAAATAGTAGCATTGGTAAGTAAATAACTTAAAAGCTTTATTTCCTGGAAAGCCGCTGCATTTTAAGATTCACATAGTTGCATTTGCATCATGTTCGATGCAGCAGAGATAAGACATGTTTGCTGAATATAACTGGGATAAAGTTTGCGTGAAGTTATCCATAAATTCCGAGCCATAGATTTACACGTAGGGTCAGCAGAAAGCGGGATGGATCGTCGCGATCACAATATCAGTGAAGCGAATTCAACGTAGTAAATTTATGGCTAGCCATAGATGCCAGCCATATATTGATATATGCTACTACACCTTACCGAAGAAAAAAGAATTTACATACAGACTTGGAGACTACTTCTCTGGCTTCACAGTGAAGCCAGAGAAGTAGTCTCCAAGTCTGTATGTAGTATGGACAAGTTTCACCAAGTACGGGCAACAACAATCAATGAAAAAAAGAATTTGTCTTAAGTGTTTTGCAATAACATAATAACACTAAACCAATCGTTTATTATTAACATAGTCATAGAGGAAAACTAAATTTAAGTATGTATTATTTGTTATTTTGGTTACATGTACCCAAATAACAAATATTGGACAATAAAGCAAAGGCCCCAATATAAAAATAGACACAAAAACAAGTTACGAAAGACCTAGTGTATAGCAACCTAAGCAAATTATTTTTTGTCACACTCTGGAAAATAAAAGAGAATCATTTGAACATCGAGATACTTATTACTAAGTTTTTTCAAATATGACTTATTTTTTGATATTTACAGTTAATGTGCAAAATCATAAAACCGCAAAAGTATTACCAAGGCCCTAATCTATAATAACTCATGCAAATTATTTTTTGTCACTTTTGCAAAAGTGAAAAAAATACATATGATGATCGAAATAGCTATTACCACGTTTATTTTTTCGCATTTGCAGTAGATGTGCCAAAATCACAAAAACGAAGATCGGGATAGCAATTAAGACGTTTCCGAAATATAAATTAATTTTTGATATTTGCAGTAGATGTGCCAAAATCATATAAACACAAAATGACTACCAAGGCCCTAGTGTATAATAAGATTGCAAATTATGTTTTGTCCCCTTTTGAAAAAGTGAGAAAAATGCATATGGAGATCGGGATAGCAATTAAGACGTTTCCGAAATATGAACTATTTTTTGATATTTGCAGTAGATGTGCCAAAATCATAAAAACACAAAATGATTACCAAGGCGCTAGTATATAATAAGAGATGCAAACTATTTTTATCACCTTTTGCAAAAGTGAGAAAAATGCATATGAAAATCGGGATAGCAATTAAGACGTTTCCGAAATATGAATTATTTTTTGATATTTGCAGTAGATGTGCCAAAATTATAAAAACAAAAAATGATTACCATGCCCTAGTGTATAATAAGATATGCAAATTATTTTTTGTCGCCCTTTGCAAAGGGAGAAAATTGCATTGACAATCGGGATAGCAATTACGACGTTTTCCAAATATGTATTATTTTTTCGCATTTGCAGTTAATGTGCCAAATTCATAGAAACAAAAAATATCACTAAGGGCCTGACGCATAAAAGCTCATGCAAATATAAAAAATGCATTTGAACACCGGGATAGTTACTACCACGTTTTTCATTTCAACATTAATGATTCTGTGATACTTACTGTTAATGTGGTAAAATCACAAAACCAAAAATCATTACCAAGGCGCTTTTATGTAATACCACACCAAATTTATTTTTTGTCACCCTTTGCAAAAGTAAAAAAAAAGAATTTAAACATCGGGATAGCAGTTAGAGGTTTTCCAAGAATGTATTTTTTTTTCAGTCAATGTGCCACATGAAAGGCAACTGGAAACCACCTTATTTTAATCTATCGTTGCGACTACTAAGCGACTTTGCCTTCAGTCAGTGAGTGAGTGATACAGATTATTTTTATTATGTTTTGGAAAAATGATGAATTTAAATAAATTTAATAAACATGTTGTGTATACAAAGAAACTACTCCAATCTCGTTATAAGAATATGTTTATTATAAAAATTTGCTATAAATTAGGTTTAAAGTGCAACTTATTTTTAGTGGCATAAATCTTGGTTGCATAGCATAAGAAGATTATACTGTACTGCATACTTGAACAATGCAACATAAAAATTATGAGAATCTAATTAATGTTAGTCACTCTAGTATAGCAGCTAATGGCTGGTAATATTCAAATATTAAACCTAGCATTTTTTCTTAAATATTATGTATTTGTATATAAAAGCGTCGCATAGATAAAGAACGTTTGGGCTTTGATATACCGCTTTTACGACGTTGATCCCAGAACGTTTTACAGCTCTGTTTCTGTACCCTCCTTTTGTAAATTTCAAAGCTTTTACCTGACCTGTCAAACATATGTTTAGAAAAAATTTAAAAGTAACTGTAGCACAGCATAATCAATCAATTATTATGTTGTGACTGTATATTAGATTTTAGCGCGTTAAAAAATCTGCAACTTGAAAAATAGGAATAGAATCATATTCAATTCATTCTAAAACTGTCCGAGTTGAGAGTTGTGTATGCTGTAGTATTATACACTAGGGCTTTGGTAATAGTTTTGTGATTTTATGATTTTAAATGTAAATATAAAAAAAGATTCCTGTTTAAAAAATTGCAAATGTCAAAAAATAATGCATATTGCGGAAACGTCTCAATTGCTATCCGGATCTGTTTATGCATTTTTTTTTACAAAGGGTGCCAAAAATTTATTTGCATATCTTATTATACACTAGAGCCCTGGAAGTCATTTTTGGTGTTTATGATTTTGACACATGCGAAAAAATAATACGTCTTAATTGCTATCCCGATTTTCATACGAATTTTTTTCACTTTTTCTAAAGGTGACAAAAATAATTTGAATATCTCATTATACACTAAGACCTTGGCAATGATTTTTTGTTTTTATGTATATAAATATCAAAAAATAATTCATATTTCGGAAACGTCTTAATTGCTATCCCGATCTTCATATGCATTTTTTTCGCTTTTGAAAAAGGTGACAAAAAATAATTTGCATGGTTTTTCATACATAAGGGTTTAAGTAATAATTTTTTGTTTTTATGATTTTGGCACATTAACTGCAAATGCGATAAAATAATAAATATTTGGAAAACGTCTTAATTGCTATCCCGATCTTCATATGCATTTTTCTCACTTTTGTAAAGGGTGACAAAAAATAATTTGCGTATCTTATTATACACTAGGGCCTTGGTAATCTTTTTTTTGTTTTTATGACTTTGGCACATCTACTGCAAATATCAAAAAATAATTCATATTTCAGAAAGGTCTTAATTGTTATCCCGATCTTCATATGCATTTTTCTTACTTTTGCAAAGGGTGACAAAATATAATTTGCAATCTTACTATACACTAGGGTCTTGGTAATCATTTTGTGTTTTTATGATTTTGGCACATCTACTGCAAATATCAAGAAATAATTTATATTTTGTCTCTTCCAAAACATTATTTTTACAAACCACCTGTAGATTTTTTGCTATATTACATGAATAGTAACTTATGCAATAATCATTTTTAATCCAGAAATTCGTAAGAAATATCCAGACGATATTATTATTAAATAAAGTCTTAAGTAACCTCATGCTTTTTGCGGTCCTAGTGAACATAAAATTCACTAAAACATGTAAATATTTAAATAGAATTAATATTTTGAGCATTTGGCAACACCGCACAGGCGCATTAATTTTTACTTTTAATGTTCTCATGAAATAGGTCCAGCCAATAACGCATGTACATATTAATACCAGCATGTTAATAGCTGGACGTCCAGCTATTGCACGGTTGGTCCAGCTACTTCCGCATAGGCATAAGTATATATATATATATATATATATATATATATATATATATATATATATATATATATATATATATATATATATATATATATATATATATATATATATATATATATATATATATACATATAAAAATTGAAACTGACCCCGGATATGGGTTCTAGGGCTCCTAGTTCGCGCTCATTTGCCAAAATTTTTTCAAAATTCAAAAGTCGGGATCTCCCCATTAGTGAATTTTTTCTACGAAAATTCACTAATAAATCGTAACATTTACCATAGCTTTAAAATTTTATTTCAGCCTGCAATTTTGATCACTAAGTGAAGCTTGAAACCTATGCTGAGGACTGATAAGTACACTTAGAGAATCCAAATCACCACAACACATTTAAAAAAACCTGGCGATCGTTTCACTAACCAAGTTAGCGTCATCAGGGAATGAAAATTTTGAATTTTCCGTCAGGTTTTTAGTTAATTTCCATTAAGAAAATTCACTAATAGAGAGGTATCGATGCTAAAACTTTCCGAAAATTTACTCAAATTAGCGCGAATTTGGGTAAAATGTTTATATATATATATATATATATATATATATATATATATATATATATATATATATATATATATATATATATATATTTGTGTGTGTGTGTATAGGTGTGTATGTGTGTGTATCCAACCGATATCTCAAAAAATACTTTACTGATTTGGATCCAATTCAGGAATTAGCCTTATTTTGTTAATGGCTTGGATGAGTTCGTTCATCAGGTCATGACGCCCAATTTTTCTGAACAAAAAATTTTTTTTTAAACGCAATGTCTTTAAAATTGAAACAAACATTTACAGCCTAAAATGACATAGATATGCATGGTTATGTACCAATTTACAAGTCTCTTGATCAGAGAAAAATAAAGTTATTCAAAATTAATAATAAAATAATCCTCGACTTCACTTGAAATTCTATGATGCAATATCTACTAAGTTGAACAACAACAGATGACCTGACCTGAACCTTTATGGTATTTAAACAAATCGTAGATAAAAATCTAAACAATCATTGCAAGATATCAGGATATAGCTGTTTCTTACAGGGGTTCAGAAATTTCATTTAGTTAAACCTTTCATGTATACACATCTCAAAATATCGCAACTTCTGATAATGAAGAACACATTTTATAAAATTCAATTTTATTAGTTACTTAAAAAATACCGTAATCCATAGCTGTGTTTAATAACTGCAAATTTCGAATTACCCATTTCTAATGATTTTTAATTTAATTTATCCCTCGAACCCTAATTTACTCCATCTAACAACGTGGTTAGACTGCGTTCGTGCTGGAGCTCTGCTGTCATTTGTCACTCTCTGGGAATGTCATTTATTGTCAATTGTTAATATGAAATTGGAAATTTAGCCTCAAATTTAGGTTTTGGACATGATACAATTACTAGAGAGATATGATATTGCGGCTACCTATTTTTGCACTGACACGCGCATGCGACCTGGGGTGAGTACAGTCGCAACATAATAATATTATGTTGCGGTACAGTACGTTGTTATTTCTTAGATTTTATAAATGTATTTTACGAATTTTTGTGTGCATACAGTTAGAAGTCATTTTTTATGATCAGAATACTGCTGTAACATGACGATGAAATTAAGTTTATGGGTGTTAACGTGCTATAAATAGCTTAACTACTTGTCAAGTTTGTGTTGTCACAATGTTAATTAAGGGCTCCCTAAATTATACTTATCTTGTACTTATATGGTTTATTGTTTAGTGTGACAATGGTAGTACAAAGCGCCTTACAAATAAGTATTCTACTTGTGCTTGCAAACAGCGCAATTTAGTCAGTTTTTATCCAAACGTTGATACTCCCAAAGTTATTGACAATGACACTTTTCTAATTTGGCAGACTTCAAATTTTGATCATTAGACAATAATTTACTTTAAGAAATTCCTTCTTTCTGTCTCCAACTAAAATGAATCCATTTCAGTCACTCTCTATTACACCGTTACTCTTTCTAATACATAAATTTTCCATTTTATTCCAATATTGACATTAAAATTGTTTGCTTTGTTCCAGACGAAACTGACACGTCTAGGTACGATGTGAGTAAATCGCGAAATTTTATGTTTCAGCAATTTTAGTGAATTTTCTTAAAAAAATTCACTAATGAGGAGATCCCGACTTTTGAATTTTGAAAAAATTTCATCAAATGAGCGCTAATTAGGCCCCTCAGAACACATATCCGGGGTCAGTTTCAATTTTTATATGTTTATATATATATATATATATATATATATATATATATATATATATATATATATATATATATATATATATATATATATATATATATATATATATATATATATATATATATATATATATATATATATATATATATATATATATATATATATATGTATCACACCGATAACTCAAAAAATTATGGGCCGATTTTGATTAAATTTGGTGAGTACCTTCCTTTTACAAATGGCTTGGACATGTTCGTTAGCCAGGAAAGTCAGCCCAGGTTTTCTCAAAAAATTTTGAGTTTTCCTTCGAAAAAAATTGTAAAAAATTTATATCTCCAAAATTAATAAAGTAAGGGCAACCAAATTTGGTGCGCGGGTTTATATCATCATATGTAAGCTACCTACCAAAATTTAGCTCTGTAGATCAAAAGACAAAAAAGTTATAGGCATTTAAATAAAAAATTATTGGGATTTTCCTCAAAATGTCAAAGTTGCGATTTAAAACGTCAAAAATTGGCAAGATTTAGGCAAAGAACTTGAATCTAGTACGGGCTATGGAAGGAAAATGTTTCAAGAAGAATGTTTTACAAACCTTGAAGTCTTAGTTTCAACCGTCATTGTCCTTCATTTTACTAAAATGTTTCCAGAAAATAAATTTAAAATAGACCCTTTCTCTGATGCTTGGCAGTAGCCTTAGCTATAGAGTTTATCGTTTACTGGTATATAATTTTTTTTCGAATTTTCGTAAAAAATAAATAAAGTTCAATATATCCGTTATTATACAAGATATGAAAAAAAAATTTATATATTAATTATAGGGTGTCTTGAGCTACATCTTCAAAAAAGATTTCTACACTCATAGGGTGGCCCATAAGTCGTTGGTGATACAAATTTTCTTCTTTTTTTTAATCAAACACGCCTTATGTTATTGCATTTTTGCATTTTCCATCGAAATATAATGCATGTTTGTAAGAAAAGAAATTCTGGATGCAGCAAGTGCGTTATGGTAGCGAATTTTGATCAAATGCTTCATATTTGAATAGCCCAATTTGCTATTAACCTATAAGGTTGACCATGAAACGAGTTTTTGTGGGAACACTTTAAGTTTACTTTTGGAAATTTTTGTACATTTTCACACAATAAAGTTATTTTTATGAAACATGGCACATTGTTTTTACTATATAGGTTATACTGGTAACCAAAATTGCTGCCTGCTTTCTTAAATAAAAAGAAAACAGACATATTTGCAATAAAAACATATTTAAGAAAATTCACTGAAATAACGCACTTGCTGCGTCCCGAGTTTTTTTATATATGTAATATAAAAATAAATAAAATTTCGGGAGGCAGCAAGTGCGTTATAGAAGTGAATTTTCATAACAATTGTACATTAGTAAGATATATTATTAAGACTTCTGATTTAAATTTAAACGGACCTTGGAGAACGGTTTTAGAGTCCCAGTTAGTGATTATTTGAAAAATGTATATTTCATATGGAGCTAAAAAATCAAAATGTGGTCTTACATATAATATGTAAGTACTGCAAGTGTCTTTGAAAAATTGTGTTACAAATTTCATTAAAGTTACAAAAGTTTTTTATTATTTACAAAGGGAATGTACCTGTCATTGATGATTATAAATATGGCAGGTATTTTTCCTTATTAATTGCTTGGATGGTTTTGCTTTAGTCAACCCATCCAGTTTTGGCAAACAATAAACAACAAAAAGGTCTTTTAAAACAAAGTTGTAATCCGCGAAGCTCATTATGTTATTTTTTCTGTAATTTAGTACCCACCCAAAATCCATTTAAATTTAAAGAATTAGTTTTAATAATATATATTACTAATAGTGCACAAATCTTATGAAAATTCACCACTATAAGGCACTTGCTGCGTCCCGAAATTTTTTATTTATAGTATACATTCGCATGCTAAAATTTAGCGCTTTTGGACGCAAACTTTGTCCTGGTATTAGGAAAGAAATGGTCCAAGGCTGACAATTTACACAATTGTTAATTGATTGTACATTGTACATAGCTGTATCTATAAAATTTTGTGTAAACTAGAGCTATCGTGACAACATACTACCTGATCCTGCACCGAGATGGCGTCCCTGTCGTAGCTCTCACAATGCTCTCTAAGGTGATATCTTGCAACAATTTACATTGTTAAATTTTTATCTACCATTTATATAAATAGCAAGCAGTACAGATAACGTCATCTGTCTTTGTCCAACATTCTAGATATTGCATTACAGAATCTGAAGTGATGTCGAGGATTATTTTATTATTAATTTCGAATAACTTTATTTTCCTTTGATCAAACGACTTGAAAATTGGTACACAACCACGTCTGTTTATGTTCTTTTAAGTTCTGAATTTTCGTTACAATCACTTAGAGAGTTTAAGAGATATTGCGTTTAAAAAATTATTTTAATGTTTTACTAAGAAAAATTGGCTGTTAAGAATTAATAAACGAACTCGTCCAAGTCTTTAGCAAAATAAGGGTAATTCTCAAATTTGGTCCAAATCAGTACAGTATTTTTTGAGTTATCGGTTAGATATATATATATATATATATATATATATATATATATATATATATATATATATATATATATATATATATATATATATATATATATATAAACGTTTTAACCGACCATGAAAATGGGTAGGCCCTAATTAGCGCTCATTTGAAGAAATTTTCCGAAAGTTTCAGCATCGATACTTTTCTATTAGTGAATTTTCTTAATGAAAATTCACTAAAAAGAAATTAAATTGCAAGTGAGCCTATTTAATTTAGTGCTGTATTCTTTATTATCTGAAAAAGACATTATAGCCAACGAAGTAGAATGTAATTTTAGTAAACTTGCAGTTTACTGCACGAAGTGTTTTTAGAAAATTTATTTCAGAAACATGCCTAGAACCTCCCTTGGATGCACAAGCCACAAGACAAGTTTGTTGCAAACAACCACCAAGAAAGTTAAGCGACCAAGCGTGCTGGGCTGGGAGAAAATATGAGCGTAAAGGATTAAAAAACCACTTAGTCGGACTTTCAGAAGATGCATTTTCACATTTTTTAACAATACCTCCTTTAAACCTGTTTACCCCGCACAACACCCATATTCGCCCCACGACCCGTAACTTTCCTTAGGGTAGCTCACAAGAAATATTTCTTGTGCTTTGTGCTTTGAAGGTGGTTGTATGCATGCACAACGGAAGGAGAACCCCCCGTGTTTTTGGGTGAGAAGGCAGAGACTCTCTTCGTCCTGGGGTATCTCCTTTCCCTTCTGCATACATACAATCACCCCCAATGCATGAATCACAGGAATATTTTTTATGTTCAGCTTTCTAGTGAATTTTTTGTTGAGCAGGTATATTTCCTGTTTATCAATTGCTTTGTTTAAGTTTTGTATCCAATTTACTGTATAAATATGTGTGTTAGAGATCATGTTTTTGCTTGCCCTTTTTTACCTGATTTTTATTGTTCCTAATTAAATAAAGCAATTTTTATAACTTTTAATATAAGACTGTAATATGTTATATAGTCTTCATATGAAAACTCACTACCATAACGCACTTGCTGCGTCCAGAACCTTTAATATTACGATGTCAGCTGCAATTAAAACAAATGTATGATATTCGATGCTGCCAATTTGTTTAAAGACTAGATATTATTGCGAGTAAGGACAAAAACACATTTTTATAACTTTGTATTCGTATGTAGAAGATATAGAACAAGCAAGTATTTAGTTTTTAACGACCAAGAAGACGTCACGACTAGCAAACTATGTTGCAAACTGCAGTGCGGGTGTTGTGTGTGAGTGCGGTGGCGATGACTGCTGAAAGCAGCAGGCGTATCGATGCCGGCGTGTCTTGACGTCACGCGACTTCATCGTGACGTCACATTAACCATTAGCTAACCCTCCCTGTCCCAGAAAAAGCCCGATGCTAAACTGAGAACTGAGAAGCGAGCACCGATGAGCAGACTCACTTTACCACCTTAAATAAAATCACTTGACGTCAGGTGTGTGATGTTGATGGCGACATCCCACACCTGACATGTCATGCTAATTCGTACCTTTTAGGGTTTAGGAAAACACAGATGTAAGTAAGAAGTTGCGTCTAATGTTATTCTTAGATAAAACCACCCAACTCAAACCTATGATAATGTCACTAGAGACAGTAACACATATATTTATGTAGAGCAAACTACCCGTTAAATATGGTGGTGTGTGTATGTGAAAATTACTTCAGCACTGTTCATGAAACCACAAGCTGTCAGCTGCTGTCATCATTCTAATATTATCTTGATATGTCATATTAATTTGTCCTTCATGTGAGCTAAGCAGCAAAACACAATCTATCATGCACATCTAGAGTAAAATGATTAAGATCCTATAATCTAGAGTACACTTAGTGTTCTTCTATTATACAGGGTGTCTCTAAAAGTTCTTTACAACATCCTACCACATATTCCTTAGAGGAATATAAGACGATTTGAGCCAACTTATTTTAGTACAAAGTTGATTAGTTTGGCGGCTAGACGGCCCTGAAGTTACTGTTTTGAATTCCTTTTAGTGAAGTTTCGTATAAAAAGTTCACTAATGGGGAGATTTTGACTTTTGAAAAAGCTTCCTTCACATGAGCGGTAACTAGAATCCCTAGAACCCATATCTGAGGTCAGTTTCAATTTTAGCGAATTTTTCGTAAAAAAAATTCTTTAATGAGGAGATCTATATATATATATATATATATATATATATATATATATATATATATATATATATATATATATATATATATATATATATATATATATATATATATATATATATATATATATATATATATATATATATATAGGGTGGCGCATTGAAAACGAAACAGACCGATTTGCGTCCAGAGATTTTTTTTTAAGAAACGCTGAAACACGTCAAATTTAATATTGAGGGGGACATGTTTTGACATAAAACTCAACTTTGTCACATCAACCCCCTAAGGGTGGTGATAACGACCCTTATATTTTAAATAGAGAACATGAGTCGAGTGTTACATCATTTGAAAGCTCCTTCTTTTCTGAATTCAGCACACTAATTTTTTTGGAAGTTTTATCAACTTGTTTAAAAATTATTCACAGTTGAAGATGCAAAAACGCATTTCACTCATTCTGATAAGAAATGTGCTGATAGTCAATGTTTGTAGGTTTGTAAACAAAAAATTGACTATCAGAACATTTCTTATCGGAATGAGAGAAATTCGGTTTATTATTTCAGTTTATCGGTCGGTTTGATACTTGATAGTACTACCGAGAATTTACTTCACAATGGTGTATTCTGTAGAAGAAAGAGTTGAAATAATTACTCTTTTTTTTTTTCAAAAACGATGACTGTGCCAACCGTACCGCAAATTTGTTTAATGAACGACATCCGAACAGACATGTTAACAGAAAATACATTTTGGAGTTAGTTGCAAAGTTTCGACATAGTGGTTCAGTAGCCAACAAAAAACTGATCCTGAACGTGAATTTCCTGTTAGAAATGAGACTACTGAGATTGAAGTTTTAGGACAAATTGCTGTAGACCCAACTTTGAGCACGAGAAAATTGGCCACTGTTTCAAACATCAAAAGAAGAACTATTCAGCGAATAATGAAGCATCATAAATTTCACCCTTATAATATTCATCTTGTACAACAACTGGATTAAGATGAATTTGATCGGCGGCTGGAGTTTTGTGAAGTTATGACTGCACAAATAGCTGATAACGGGAACTTTCTGTTCAATATCTGTGTACGTTTTTATTAAACTCTACAGTCAATCGTCATAATTGTCGTTATTGGGCAGATAATAATCCAAGAAATTTTCATGAAGTCCACGCTCAAACTCCACAGAAATTGAATGTCTGGACTGGCATTTTTGGATACCGTTTAATCGGACCAATTTTTCTTGATGGAAATTTGAGTGGTGAAACGTATGTGGAGTTACTAGAGGATATCGTTTACCCTCTACTAATTGACATTGTTGAAAATGATGATCGCTATCAAGAAAATCAATTAGTGTTTCAACAAGATGGAGCTCCTCCGCATTTTTCACAACGTGTTAGGGAGTTTTTGAACAGAGAGTTTCCAGGACAATGGATTGGGCGTAGAGGTGCTATTGAGTGCCCCCCTAGATCACCGGGTTTAGCTCTTTTAGACTTCTTTCTATGGGGACATTTAAAGAGTAGAATTTACGCAACAGAACCAGAGTCTCTGGAAGAATTACGACGACGCATTGTTGAAGAATTCCGTCTAATAACTCCACAACGGCTCCAGAATGTCAGAGCTCGTTTTCAACACTTATTTAACTGAATAAACAATTTTGAACGTTTGGTTTTGTTTTTTTAGTTTTTTTCACGAAAGATTGACTAATTTGTGCATTTCTTTTCACAATGAATGAAATACGTTCTTGCAAATCCAACTGTGATTAATTTTTAAACGAGTTAATAAAACTTCCAAAAAAATTTGTGTCCGTAATTCAGAAAAGAAAGCGCTCTCAAATGATATAACACTCGACCCATGTTCTCTATTTAAAATATAAGGATTGTTAGCACCACCCTTAAGGGGTTGATGTGACAAAGTTGAGTTTTATGTCAAAACATGTCCCCCTCAATATTAAAATTGACGTATTTCAGTTTCATTAAAAAAATATTTATCTGGGCGCAAATCGGTCTGTTTCGTTTTCAATGCGCCACCATATATATGTATGTATGTATATATATATATATATATATACATATATATATATATATATATATATATATATATATATATATATATATATATAACTGAAAACGTCCCTGTTTGTTTTACATGGTTAAAAACAGCATTAACCAAACACGTTTATTATACCTTCTTTTACTATACACCACTCCCACGCAAAAGTGTATAACAGCTTGCTATTATTAAGATGTCAGAAGGAAATTTAGCAAATGAGAGAAGAAAGTCGAGGATATATGTAATTTTCATCTAGGAAACGGGCGTTAGGGGTTAGCTTAAAGCATTTTATGTCTCACATCACCCCACCCGTCGTGAAAATTGCTACCATCATGAGAATACTCCGGTATAAACTGCTAACGCTCCAGTTTCTATTTATGCGCAATTCTACTTCCATCCTGCAGTTTCCCCAATTTTCCCGCTTTATTTATGGCACATGTACGTTATTTTTTAGGTGTAGGTACAATAGAAGGGTATCAAAGATACGGAGTTTCCACCCGAGAGAATGTAGCATCAATATTTACTCGCCCCTACTGAGATTTAGAGACTTGATATAGTATTAGGTGTAAGGCTGCAGTCATGTCATATTTTAAATATATTATTAAGAATTTTTTTGTTGATATTTTTAGCTCAGTCATGTATAAAAGTCTGTACCAGTTCTTATAAAAATGTTTCTAGTGTCACAAGCCAATTTGTATTTTACTAAAACAAAACATTAAATTTAGTAGTAGAAAGCTATGTCATTGTGAGATGTCCGACAGGGTCGCCATCTCGGTGCGAAACCTGGTAGTATGTTGCGACGACAGCTCCAAATAACACCAGATGTTATTAGATTTCTTGCCTAATATAGGGACAATGTATGCAAGGCTAGATGTATTCTCACTACAATTAGAATCGTATTTTAATATTATACCCCTGTTCGCAGCATGATATAACAATAAAGAATAGTATGGTTATAGTATGGGCACATCACGCTCCACTCAAATGTACAATATTCTAAGCCTGTCTCTTTAGCCGGATTAGATGAAGATCGCAGACTAATTACAGCGAAAACACACCTATAAAGTAATAGGGCTATAGTAGCCAGCCTCCTAGTATATTGTGAGATGTACGACAGAGTCGCCATCTCGGTGCGGAACCAGGTAATATGTTGTCACGACAGTTCCAAATAACACAACATGTTATAAAATAGAGACTGTGTCCAACCGGCTAACAATTTTATAAATTGTCACCCCTGGCCCATTTCTTCCCTAACATAGGGACAATGTATATGAGGCTAGATGTATTCTCACCATAATTAGTACCGCAGACCGGTCTCGCTCTAATTAGAGCTCGTCAGTACGGTATACTAATTACAGCGAGAACCTACCTATAAAGTAATACGGTCATAGTAGCCAGCCTCCTAGAACATGTTATAAAATAGATACTGTGTACAATCAACAAACAATTTTGTAAATTGTCAGCCCTGGGCGATTTGTTCCCTAATATAGGGACAATGTATAAGTTATGTACCAAATTTCATCGAAAATAACTGTGTACAAAAATTTTCCGAAGAAACTTAGAGCTTTCACGTAAAAGGTAATCTGATTTATCCAAGCAATAACACGAACAATACACCTGCCAACATATAAAAATTATCAATCTCAAAAATCTTTGCATAAAAATTGACAGAAAAAATGTACTAACCAATTTAACAAACTTTTTCCAGGAAAATTCGCTAATAGATATTACTTCTACGAAATTAGAATCAATATTTTTATTAAATGAATGTCTGATAAAAACCTTTAAACGAGACCTTATTAAAACATTATATTTCACGAAGGCCTCTAAAAATTCTATGCAAAAGCGCTACTCAAATAAATGGAAAATTATACATATACTCTGAAAAGTCTGAACGCTGCAAGTGCCGTATTCGAGCAAATTTTTATCAAAATAAACCACACCATTTTTATGAAAACTATATACAGTGTGTGTGACAAGTACACTTGGATAACCCAAATCACCACAACACATTTTAAAAAGACCTGACGATCGTTTCACTAACCAAGTTAGCGTCATCAGAGGATGAAACATTCTAAATACTGAAAAAACTAACATCAACTTATATACCGGATCTTAGGTAAAGAGATCGAACTGAGGTGGGAAACTAGTCGCAGCAAAATTCACAGTGTATTGTATTTTTATCGCCGGACAAGGTCTTTGCACTGTCCCTACTACTTTATCTAAAAAGTGTCCATCTGTAATAGTTTTGAGAAGGTTCAACGACTGCTAAATTAAGATAGATTCCTTTGGCGACAATATCTGTATACTTATGTTGTCTTTAGAACATGCTGAAACGTGGGAATTATTTTACAAAGCAATCGATCAGGTGACTCGTAATTGGCGGTGGTGAAGCGTACATACATTTTTTGTTGTAACTATATTTCGCAATATACACGCTTTCGAACGCGTTTAGGTGTCCTGGTTTTCTAACATTTTTTATTAATTTCAGAGTATCTTTATCAACGTGATAATTATTATCCCAAATGTGTCGGGCGACGGAAGACTTATCTACAGTACCTTAACGTAATTGGGATAAGTGTTCTTTCAATCTAATTCCAATCGATCTTTTTGTTTGTCCATTCTTTGAATCCAATTCCAATCGATCTTGTGTTTGACATAAGCTTCACTATACCTACAGCGAAAGCATCAACTTAACTAAACCGACAGCCAAAGCATCAGAGAAAGGGTCTACTCGAAATGAATTTTCTGTAAATATTTTAGTAAAATGAAGGGAAAGAATGGTTGAATCTGAAACGTAAGGGTTCGCAGAACACTCTTCTTGGAACATTTTTTTTTCACAGTCCACATTTGTTTCACGTTCTTTGCCTAAACATTGCAATTTTGACGTTTCAAATTGCGAGTTTGAGGTTTTGAGGAATACTCCAAATTTGTTTCTTCAACTGCCCAAAACTTCTTTGCCTTTAAAGCTAGAGACCTAAGTTTTGGTACAGGATGTACTCTTACAAACACACGCACCAAATTTGGTTGCCGTTACTTTGTTATTTTCGGAGATATAAATTTTTTTCGAAAGAAAACACAAAATTTTCCGGTAAAACCTCGTTCAATCTTCCTGGCTAATGAACTTATCCAAGCTACTAGCAAAATGAAGGTACTCACCAAATTTGATCAAGATCGCCTATTATTTTTTGAGTTATCGGTCGAATATATATATATATATATATATATATATATATATATATATATATATATATATATATATATATATATATATATATATATATATATATATATATATATAAACACAGATGTCCTCATTAGCGAATTTAAAAAAAAATCGCTTAAAATAATTTGGTTTGCGCATGCGCTAATCCATTTTACATAGGTCGTTATATAATAATCAAAATGGTGACGCTTCTTGTATTGTATGGTCGCCACTGCCGCCATCTGTCAATCCTATCCGAAGGTTCGATTCCAACTGATGACGTCGTCGCCATCAAGACTCCCGCAATTGTCAAACTTTCACCACTGCCGCCATCTGTCAACTCAGTGCCGCCGAGGTTTGATGCCGACGGGTGACGTCATCGCCATAAAAATTCAAAACTCCCGCCATCTGTTAAATTGCCGCCATCTGTCAACCCAAGCACGTATTAAAAACTCCCACCATCTGTTAAAATTGCCACCATCTGATTGCTGGTTTCTGATTGGTCGAAGGAAGAAAAGTGGAGGGGGTCAGCCCAAGTGGCCCATTACCTACTGAATCACAATGCCACAGCGTCGGTTTATGTTAATCGCCGACGCCAGATAGCAGTTTCACTTTAACAATCTGTAAATATTGCTGAATTCCTTTATTACTGTAAGAAGCATTAGGACCTTTAACTTGTTTAATATCGCATGGTATATGGAACCAATGGAATTATAAATATTCCAAAATTACACACACCTGCAAATTTTCCAACAAAAGCAAAAAGGCGGTCGCAATGTGATATGATCACCTCAATAAATGTCAATCAATATAAACTTCTTTTATGCTCAATTTTTATATCACCTACTGTTCAATTTTTATCTTTAAAAATTATAATTATTATTATTATTAGTTCTTTGATCATTCGCCAAGACAAACTTGGTTTACCGCGACTAAAACTGTTGCTTTCTACAAATATAAAAACATTTAACTCCCACTTCATCGTGATATGTCATATTGTTTCAGAATATGTTAAAATTTATTAATAAAATTATATTGCTAACGTGCAATCCGCTTTAGTTATGTAATAGATGTAGCGATGAAATGTTTCAAAAAGATCAGTCAAAAATATTGTTTTGTGTAAAGGTGCTCTTTGTTTTTTTATATATGGATCAATCAGTAGAATGCATTCCACCTGGATGGTACAAAAAAACAGCCAGTCAAAAGCTCGAAGGTAATAAATAATTGTCTATTGTCGATATTATAAAATAACAAGAGATCAAGGTTACATTTAAGGTTGTCTAATGCTGCTAGTACCTATAGATGTCTTGGGTAACGCTACTAGAGGTAAATAAGGCTTATTTTTAGGTGCACTTGGAGAACCCATATCACCACAACGCATTATTAAAGACCTGACAATCATTTCAATAACTAAATTTTGTAATTTTATATTCTCTGATGACGCTAACTTTGTAAGTGAAACGACCGAAAGGTCTTTAAAAATGTTTTGTGGTGATTTGTATTCTCCAAGTGTACTTATCAGTGTTCATCACATGTTATAATCCTTACTTTCTAAGGATTATTATCCTGGAACTTTTATCTGCCAATTATTGCATTAATGGATAGTTAAGATTATTTAGATTGCCGCCTTTCGAAATTGAGTGGCCTAAACAAAAAGTCACAGAGGTGTTTGTATTTTAGGTTTTAAGAGTAAATCACAAAACTGGTCTTTTATAAAAATTGAGTAATCAGGTAATTTTTTCGCAATATTTATAATAATAAACACAAGAAATACCTTAAAATTCTCCCATCTGGCTAGTTTTGTAAATTGTTTATTTCAGATTACAATAATTATAGGTACAAAACATTAATTCATTATCTTAAGTCTTGTACCTGAAAAATCGGCTGGGCGTCAATTTGAAATGTTTGTGCTTTTTTTTATATCAACAACACACCACGAGGGCTTACAGCCTAAACACTGTCGTACCGTGGGTGTCGACAAGGAGGAAAGAGGCAACTTGTTAATTCTGGACTTAAAGGTTTGGAGGTTTGGAGGAGAAAGAAAAACATGCGCCGGCAAGGAATTCCACAACTTGGAAGTCCTCGGGACAAAAGAGCGGGCATAACAAGATGTTCTATGTCTGGTGACCTGGACAGTAAAAGGGTGCATTCGCTCTGTTCCCCTGGTAGATCTGTTGGGGGGCAGCAGGCGGAGGAACTATGCAAGAAAGCTCCTCTGAGCAGTGCCCCTGCAGATATCTATAAAAGAGACAGAGGTCACCAACGGCACGTTAGTGGGCAAGGGATGCCTTTGGGTGAGGGTAGGGTCACCAATGAGACGTATAGCTCTCTTCTGAATGAAGTCCAGGATAGCGAGTGTAGAAGCGGCAGCAGCACCCCAGATGTGGGAACAGTATTCGAGGTTCGGCCTCAGTTGCGAAGTATATAAGGTATAGAGATTAGCTGGTGAAAAGTATTTGCAAGCCCGGACGAGGAAACCTAATTTCTTAGCAGCCGCTTCTGCAATTGATCTGAGATGTTGGTGCCAATTGAGATTTCGATCCACAGAAATGCCAACAAGTAAAAATGAGTTATTACTTTGAATAACTTGGTTGTTCATTGTGATGGGTCTAGGGCTGGTGTATATTTTATGAGAAAGAAAGCAAGACTGAGATTTGGTGGGGTTGAATTGTACAAGATTTCTACTTCCCCAGTCTAATATTTTTTGGAGATCCACGGAGACGGAACCCTCCATGAGTCTGCGATCCTCATCTAATTGGGGCAAAGAGACAGGCAAAAAAGTAACTGGATACTATAAGGTCGGTCTTTCTCAAGTCTAATTTTATGTTGATATTTGGGCAACCAACAACGACAGAAAAAACATGTTTAAAGGAAAATGGAGATTATCCTGTAGTACTCTGATCTCATTGGTTTTCTAATCGCCTGACTTTACAGTTCCAAGAGCTCATTAGCTTATGCCTTTTTTCTAAAAAATCGGCTGGCCCACATTTTAAAATGCTTGTGCTTCGCTAAAAAGTCACTGGAGACTATAACATTTGCATTTCTTATGTCTAATTTTCTGTTAAGATTTGGACAACCAACAACGAAGGAAAACATGTTTAAAGGATAATGGACATTATCTTGTAGTACTCTGATCTAATTGGTTTTCTAATCGCCTGATTTTAGAGTTGCAAGAACCCGTTAGCTTACGCCTTGTATTTGGAAAATCTGCTGGCCCCCATTTTTAAATGCTTGTGCTTCGCGAAAAAGCCACTGGATACTATAAGATTGGCATTTCTTAAGTCGAATTTTATGTTGAGATTTGGACAACCAACGACAACAGAGAAACTTGTTTTAAAGGAAAAGGGGCATTATTTTGTAGTACTATGATCTAATTAGTTTTCCAATCGCCTGATTTTCCAGTTCTAAGAACTCATTAGCTTAATCTATTTATCTAAAAAAATTAGCTAGCCGCCATTTTGAAATCGTAGTTATTTGCTAAAAATTCACTAGATACTATAAAATTAGCATTTTCTAAGTCTAATTTTATGTTGAGATTTGGACAACCAACAACGACATAAATAATATGTTTAAAGGAAAATGGACATTATCTTGTAGTACTCTGATACAATTCGTTTTTTATTGCCTGATTTAACAGCTCCAATGTTTTAATATACCACAAGCAAAGTCAGCTTATCTTTGTTATTTTATAGGAAGGTATATCTGGTTAGCCTGGAAACTCTCTAGTAATCAAAATTGAATTACATTGTTATGGTAACAACTATGCTAAGTACACTTGGAAAACATAAATCACCCCAACACATCTTTTTAAATAATTGACGATCGTTTCACTAACAAAGTTAACGTCATCAGAGGATGAAAAATTATCATCATATGAGTGGTTAGCGAAACGATCGTCACGTCTTTGAAAAGACGTGTGGCGGTGACTTGTGTTTTACAATTAATTTTACTTATCAGTGCTCATCACAGGCTTCAGTCTTCACTTAGTGAACAACTCTGGTGTTTCGTAAATAACCTGTGAAAGGTTGATATCCAACATTTAATTAATAACTAAACTGTGGGCCTTGATAAACGGCATGTCTGACAAAAAGCTAGATTCTGACAAATCTAGCGATCACTGATCAACGCATGTTGACACTGTTGGTCTTTCTAGATTTTTCAGAGCGCTCAGTACTGCGAATGAAAGCGTGTTAGTATAAATCGTAGAATTTATTAGACTAAGCTCCAGTGCTCTAAATTTATTATAAAGTTATTCGAGTCGCCGCTACTTGGTGGTTAGGGTAGAAGGTCGAGAATCTAAGGCTCGTTTGGTACGGAGCGGTGTGCCACAAGGATCTATTCTTGGGCCGCTACTTTTTATTATTTACAATAATCGTTGCAGCGATGCGTTAAGTTATTCAAGTATGTAGCTGTACGCGAATGACACTCAGGTTTACTTTTCTTCTGACTTTTGTAATATAGCAAATGCGGTAGCAAAAATTTATAGTGATTTGATTGACTTATATAGACTGACTCTACAGCATTCTCTGCGGCTGAATCCCAGGAAGCCGTCAGTGGTTCTCTTTGGTAGCCATGTGTATTGCGATAGGGTTATTAAATGACGTGAGTGTAGAGAATGGTGGAGTTTCCTTTACGATTGTGAGTGGGGTTAAAAATTTGGGCATAATAATAGAAAATATACTTAGGCACGGAAATGATCCTGTTCACCAAGAAGAGGATTTGGGTGAGTTTAGGGCGCCGGTGATCTTTGGAAAACCTTTGGCTTGGGTGCGGGAGGTCAAATATCTGGGGGTGGTCCTGAACTCTAAATTATCATGGGGGTCGCAAATAAAACGAGTAGTGAGAAAGGGAGAAGCGACCTTTTGACAGTTTCACCGCGCGGAGGGAGGACCTGGGATCTTATCCTCAGATGCTTAATTGGATTTACACTTCTACCCGGAGGCTGGCCAAACTTCAAAGGCTGATGCTGCCACCGCTTTGCATCTGTATCAGGGGCAGGCTATGGCGTCACATCTCAGAATGCGAGAAAATGATGTGAGGGAGCAATAACAAGATATGCACAAGTTGCCAAGGAGGTGGAAAACGAAAATCTAATTTCCACCATCAAGGTACGAAATGCAGTGGCGATTATATTAGGCTGACTAGGACATATAGACTCAGACACCCTAGCAAGGATCAATAGAGGGAAAATGAGGTTGCTTGCCAGCCTGCTAGCCTGGTCTGTTTTACCGATGGACCACCGCTGGAGGAGCAGTACTCCTCTGGGGCTGGAAGATACATCGATAGCCTGGGGGGTGCCCGAGACCAGTGCTGTCGGCGCATATACTACGGCATTCGAAATGGAGGTGTACGCTATTCTGCCTGTAGCTAATCGACAGAATCTGAGGATGAGCCTTGAGAAATATATATACATTTGCTCAGATAGTCAGGCGGCCCTCCGAACAGTCTGCGCGTCCAGAATTAGGTCAATGCTGGTTCAGGAGTGCGCTGACGCTCTTGTGGGACTGTCATATGACCTAGATAAATGTGCTGAGGAGGCCATGAAGAAGTACTGAAGGTTGTTCGGTGGCTGTAGGCAGGCGAGATACTTTGTGGAGAGGCCGGATAGAAACAAAACTGTCTGGCTTCTTGTTAGGAGTTGTTCGGCGCTTCGCCGCATCATTGTGGTGCTAACAGGTTACCGTACTCTCAGAACTCACGTTACATTGGTTAAAAAAACATGAAGCAACATTTGTTTTTTAGACTTAATATTCGACCTGATATTCGTAAGGAAATAATAAAAACCATTCACACTACATCTTTCAAAATGCTTACATATCGGGGCGGGTTTGGGTCTAATGGACCTGAAGCTATTCTCACGTTTAAGCCAACACTGCGGAATGACACCGCGCAACTGCTGCAGGTTGCCCAGTAGGAACAAAGAAGGTACCAGGACGGAGGTCCGCCTGCGAACTCTGGCATGTGAACTAAAATGGAACTCGATGGGTCTGACAGACCCAACTTGTGCACCCCGGAGGGTTAAAGAAATTTTTGTCACATTCAAAAGTCGCAGCTTCTTATTAGATAATTTCTTTTGCGAAAATTTGCCAACAAGAAATGGATTTGTGGAAATAAAGTTGGTGAAAAACTGAAATAAACACAAACAAATATATTTAAAATCGGGCTGCTATTTGCATAAACCCCTGCATAGAGTAAAAGACATTTTGTCAATGTATGTCTTTTACGGCTTCTAAATTGCTTATTAATAATAGTCGCTAGACCGAAACCCTGTCCCCCAGCTCGCAGGCGAACAGTAAGTTAATTATGTGAAGTTATTACTTTTAAGCAAGGTTAAAAAAAATTAAACTAAGGAGTATGGGAACCCTTCATTTGTATTTTATAAAATTTCAGATGAAAGGGATTGATTTAAATCGCCTAATTATTTAAATCTCTTACGTAACATTTGGTGAAAATTTTGGTTTTCTTTCTCTTTGTGAATTTTGTAATATTGTGGAGCTCTGCCTGAGACTGCATCTCATTTGCCAGGAATTCGGCGAGCCGTAACAAACCTCTTACCACTACATGTGTGAATGCGGGTTTTTTGGAAGTCTTCGAACAGAATTGTTTGGTTCGAGAACGCTACAGTGGAGCTAGGTAAGTTGCGCCCAATGGAAGACCGTCATGGCCTTTATTTTGAGGTCGAGGAGTCTTGGTGACGAAACCGAGGAGTAGCGCATGGTTGTTGTGTTGGCAAAAAGGGCCCGATGTGGACTACTTGCCTGGCGCTATCCTCTACGCCATTGCAACTACTACTACTAAGCACAAGCAGCAGTCTGCGGTGGCTCTTTCCACTTGGATCCTATCTTCCTGCTGCTAGAGCTGGGAAATTCTGTGATTCTCTCGCCGCCTACATACTGCTCAGAACTTTTCTTTAAGTGTGTGGATAGTAATGATGCTGAAATAATTCAGCGGTTAAGAATACATGTTTAAAATTTGCCTATGATAATCGTATGTATCTGCAAATTTCATGTAAGCCCATGGAGGGCTGGTGGCTAAATTTTCATAGTAGATTTAAACGCAGGGCAATAACAGTCTACATACATTCAAACACTCCTCCTTGCTTATGCATAAATATTAATGATGGTGTACATAATGTAAATATTAGAAGAAAAGGAATAATTTCCCAACCGAAATACAGGCTAAGTTTGTTAAGACCATCATATGCGCACCAAATTTACATTGTTTACAAGGTTGTTGATGATGCCCTCCAAACGTGTTCCGCGTCCACCTTCAAACAATAATTATCACTAAAACTTTTTCAACGCCAAACAAAATACTTATTACGTTGGGTAATACTGAATAGTTTATCGGGGTATACGTTCAATAAAAATGGTATACTTGTATTATGCAATTTTCTTGTTTTATTGTTATTATTTTGTGTGTTGTTTCATTTGCCTTGTTACCAACTCTTCCTTTTTAACTAATTATATGCGTGCATACATTATTTTTATTATTGGGGCCAAATAGTGGAGCAGAGAATGGTACAGGATATATTTGAACTTCGCTCTTAGTTACACTGGCTAATGTTAGTTTCATTTTATTTAGTTATTGTTCTCAAAATGCGCACCAGAACTTGCTCCTGTCTTGACTCATCTGTTTCAGACACCTTACAATATAGGCATATTCTCTAGTAACTGGAGAACTGCTCGAGTTCAATCCGTCCCCAGGAAAGGATCAAAAGCGCTTCCTAGCAACTACAGGCCTATTTCTCTCCTTTCAGTCGTCTCTAAAGTGATGGAAAAGTATATAAACACCGATGTACTGAAATTTATTGAAAAACACAGTCTAATCCACAACAGGCAGTATGGATTCCGTCAGCGCAGATCAACTGCCGACCTCCTTCCTTTGTCACCCTTTGTCTTGGATCAAGTCTGTGGAACTACACGGGGAATCCCAGATTATCTCTCTAGACATATCCAAAGCATTCGACCAGGTCTGGCACGCAGCGCTGCTTAATAAACTTCCGGCCTATGGCCTACCACCAAAACCCTGTACCTGGACAGCAAATTTCCTCTCCAACCGGATCGTTTCTGTTGTCGTGGATGGCCATTCCTCTAAACTGTATCCAGTTAATGCTGGAGTCCCTCAGGGTTCAGCTTTAGCCCCTACTTTGTTACTTCTCCACATCAAAGCCCTCCTCTCTAGCACATCCAACCCAGTTCACAGTTACGCAGATGACAGCACCCTCCACTCAAATATACAATATTCTAAGCCTGTCTCTTTACCCCAATTAGATGAGGATCGCAGACTCATGGAGGGTTCTGTCTCTGTGGATCTCCAAAAAATATTAGACTGGGGAACTAGAAATCTTGTACAATTCAACTCCACCAAATCTCAGTCTTGCCTTCTATCTCATAAGAGATACACCAGCCCTAAACCCATCACAATGAACAACCAAGTTATTTAAAGTAATGAGTCCTTTTTACTTGTTGGCATTTCTGTGGATCGAAATCTCAATTGGCAACAACATGTTACATCAATTTCAGAAGCGGCTGCTAAGAAATTAGGTTTCCTCTTCCAGGCTCGCAAATACTTTTCACCGGCTAATCTCTATACATTATATACTTCACAAATAAGGCCAAACCTCGAATACTGCTTCAACATCTGGGGTGCTGCTGCCTCTGTTACACTCGCTATCCTAAACTCTATTCAGAAGAGAGCTATACGTCTCATCGGTGACCCTACCCTCACCCAAAGGCTGCCATCCGTTGCCCACCGACGTGCCGTTGGTGACCTCTCTCTCTCTCTTTTATAAATATCTGCACGGGCACTGCTCAGAGGAGCTTTCTTCCACAGTTCCTCCAACTGCTGCCCCCAACAGATCTAGCAGGGAAACAGAGCGAATGCAAATACTTTTCACCGGCTAATCTCTATACATTATATACTTCACAAATAAGGCCAAACCTCGAATACTGCTCCAACATCTGGGGTGCCGCTGCCTCTTCTACACTCGCTATCCTGGATTTCATTGGTGACCCTACCCTCACCCAATGGCTGCCATCCCCTGCCCACCGACATGCCGTTGGTGACCTCTCCCTCTCTCTCTCTTATAAATATCTGCACGGGCACTGCTCAGAGGAGCTTTCTTCCATAGTTCCTCCACCTGCTGCCCCCAACAGATATACCAAGGGAACAGAGCGAATGCACCCCTTTACTGTCCAGGTCACCAGACAGAGAACATCTTGTTATGCCCGCTCTTTTTTCTCGAGGACTTCAAAGTTGTGGAATTTCTTGCCGGCACATGTTTTTCCTTCTCCTCCGAACCTTAAAATCTTCAAGTCCAGAATTAAAAAGTTGCCTCTTTCCTCCTTTGTCGACACTCACGGTACGATAGTATTTAGGCTATGAGCCCTCGTGGTGTGTTGTTGAATTAAAATAAAAAATGTATTAGTTGCAGGTACATAATTTTGTTTTGTTTTTCCTGTGTGAATAAACACTATTTTATTAATATTAATATTATTATACCCTCGTATCTTATATAACATTAAATGTTTAACATGTGACGGAAACAGTTATCGTTCACTGACATTTAAATTTTAAAAGTTTTGTTGTCAGAATTTATAATCATATCTTTAATGTAAAAATCTGATTATCAAGGAACCCATTTAATCGCCAAAAAGTGAAATACGGTAAAAGCGTTATGTTCTGAATTCAAATGAGCCGTTAATAAATCCTTCCACTGAACAATAACTACATTTCAGGGCGTTATGCTGAAACCAACCCAATCAATACAGTCAACCTTTCCTGCATACTTCTGATTGCAATATTTATCCACAAGAATATGTCTTGGGGGCCGAGAATACGTGAAAATTCCGGTCCGTATTTCTCAATATTCAGAAGAAGAAAAAATGTTGAGCATTACTGAAATTCCAGAGCTCATATTCAGTAGCATCAGGGCTTCTCCTGAAAGCTGAAGCTTTCGTCAGTGCTCGTGCGACGTCGCTAGTGTTCGCTCTGCTGCAATGACGAAATCCTACTGCCCATATTATAACATCGTCCTTCAATCAGTTAATTTTATTATAAAAATGTTGTGATCTGTTTAATTTTGTTAGTTTTTGCTTAAAGTTAAATGCACCTAATTTCAAACAGAATAATATTAAGGTTGTGAAATTTTTAATAGAAGTTATGCGTCAAATTAGTTGCTAAAATACCGACGTTCCAAGCTCAGAGAGGTTAACTTGTATAAAAATATATTGTTAACGTTGAAATTAGTTTGTTGAATATTTTAGTGTAGTTTGAATCGAAATCATTCAATATAAATAGCGCATATTGTCAATTGACCGTTCTTTCAATTGACACAATTAGCTCTTCCGTAAATTAGAGTGATATATAGTACCAATTTGGAAATATATGCAATTATTAATGGTCATATATAAATGATC
The DNA here is from genome assembly GCA_964006375.1 of Tillus elongatus. Lineage (NCBI taxonomy): Eukaryota > Metazoa > Arthropoda > Insecta > Coleoptera > Cleridae > Tillus > Tillus elongatus. Next base: position 158,598,392 of record OZ023265.1, read on the forward strand.
TAGGAATTTTTAGAAGATTTCAGAGTATTTTTAGTGGCACGAAACAAGGTTTGTGTATCTAGTTAGTTTTTTATTTTTGTTTAGATTTGAAACAGTGCCAATGCTTGTGACATTTTTTTGTTTATGCTGTAGCCGCTCTATTTTCTAATGTATAGCAAGAATGCTGCAAAATCCTTTGACTTATAGGTTTACATTTCCGTTAAAATTCAAGTTGGTTTCTGAACACGTGAGTGTGAAGCTGAATATATTGATTTTCCACTGTAGTCGGTTATTCCAGTAGTTTTGTTTGCTAAATCAACTTTGTAACTTAGTGTTTCAAATTTACATTTCCTAGAGTATTACACCGTAGAAACTGTAGAAACTTTTCAGGTGTAGGTCATAAAAATTCATCGAGCTGAAAAGCATGCCTCACTTTGACATACAAGCACATAATATGATTTACTCAATTTTTTTCTTCAAGATAATAATAAGTTTTGCATATTTACCACTGTTAATACGAAAACAATAAATTAATTCGACTTTTGCAGTCACTAAAATTTGGCAGTTTATAAAGTGTGTCCAATTTTCAGGTTACAGGTGTGGGTAACTTTATTATTATAAAACCAACAAAGCTGATTCAAGAAAACTGTTTGGCTATTATCTAGATTTTATCAGACTTTTTAAATTTGGTATAGTTCATTTAGAGTCCAAGAAAATGGCGGAAATGTGATAAAATTCGATTTTAAAAATATTCTGTATCCTAGGTAACATGAAGCTAGAGCTTTATAACTTGCACGTCATCAAGACAGTTTCTTAAAGCTCGTTCAATCATGCAATCACTAAATTTGCACCGTCCATGATTTCTGAGATACCTGTACCAATTTTGTTTTTCTAATGGTCGCCATGTTGGATTTTTTTACATTTAGATAGCATGTAAGGCTACATGTATTCTCACCTTAATTAGAACCACAGACCGGTTCCGCTCTACGTAGAGCTCGTCAGTACGGTATACTAATTACAGCGAGAACACACCGATCAAAGTAATGCGGCTATGGTAGCCAGCCGCATATAGCATTGTACGACAGAGTCGCCATCTCGATGCGGAACCAGGTAATATGTTGTCACGACAGCTCCAAATAACACAACATGTTATAAAATAGATACTGTGTGCAACCAACTATATATATATATATATATATATATATATATATATATATATATATATATATATATATATATATATATATATATATATATATATATATATATATATATATATATATATATATATATCACACCGATAACTCAAAAAATAATGGTCCGATTTTTATAAAATTTGGTACGTACCTTTCTTTTGTAGGTACCTTGGATAGATTCGTTAGCCAGGGAAATCGAGCCAGGTTTTCCAGGGAAAATTTTGGGTTTTCTTTCCGAAAAAATTTGGATCTCAAAAAATTTAAAAGCTATGGTAACCAAATTTGGTACGTAAGTTAACGATAATAAAGGGAAACTAGATACCAAAATTTATATGTCTATGTTGCAAGAAAAAAAATTATAAAAAATATTCGGTGCCAGATCATTTCTATGAAAATTCACCACCATAACGCACTTGCTGCGTGCAGACTCTTGTGTTATTTGGAGCTGTCGTGACAGCATACTACCTGGTTTCGCACCGAGATGGCGACCTTGTCGTACATCTCACAATGGTTTAGAGAGCACTTTTAATTGATCTTTCAATGATATGCCACATGTTATAAAAAGTCCTATTTATTGTAAAAAATGAGAAAAATATCGGGATGCAGCAAGTGCGTTATGGTAGTGAATTTTCATCAAATGCTTCAAATTTTTAAAAACTCAATTTTCTATAAGCTTAGAAGATTGAATTTTGGTGTGTAGTAATGTTTTTTCCAAGAAAACATATCCACCAATTTTCATCAACATAGCTTTGTAGTTTTCGGAGATAAAAACTCAAAAATTTCCCGGAAAATATTCTTCGATTTTCCTGGATAACGAACTCATCCAAGCTACTAGTAAAAGAAAGGTAACTGCTCAGTTTCATCAAATTCCGTTATTTACTTTTTGAGTTATCGGTTGGACACCTATCTCTCTCTCTCTCTGACTCTCTCTGACTCTCTCTGACTCTCTCTCTCTCTCTCTCTCTCTCTCTATATATATATATATATATATATATATATATATATATATATATATATATATATATATATATATATATATATATATATATATATATATATATATATATACAGGGTGATTCACGTAGCCCGTTCGTTAGTTGGTTGGAAAATTTTTGATTTACCGAAATCATATTATTATGAAATTTGACAGCCGGCCAGAATCGACTGCTGCAAGTCTAAATGAAATATTTACAAAATGACGGCACTTCCGTAAATACCGGAAATCGGCGCCATATTTGTTTTTTAAAATCAGGATACCCCATTTTGATTCCATGCCTGGATTCTACATTAAATTCTGAGTTCATAACGTCGCAGTTGTCAACACTTAACTGTCACAGTTTTTGACATATGTCACATTTTTCGCAGAAAATTGAAGTTGCAGGGGTCCATTAAGAAATTCACAACTCCTGAGTCATTGAAAATAAATAGTTGATTTTTTTTTATTTGGTTGACAAAGGCAGCAAAGACAATATTTTGCATCGTGACCGTTATGTTATGTTTCATGCGCCTACTGGGATTTTTCAAAGTTGAACATAAAAAAAGATAAATCAAAAACTTCATTTTCTCAAATGGCACCTGCCATTTCTGATGCCAGAAATCAAAATAATAATTTCAATACAAATGCTCAAAATGCTATCTTTTATCAACATCGCTATTTAACAAAAATTTGAAGTAGATATAACAGTGGCGGCTTGACAATAGGGTCAAATGGTCATTAACCTCCCAATCAAATAACCAAATCAATAAAAAACTTATTTAAAAATTTAAATGATACATCTATAAGAGTATTTTTAACAACAAACCATCCAAAAATATCTAAAAAAGTGTATGGAATCTTCAATTTTCATCCTTACATTACTTACACAGCTTAAAAGTCGCACACGTTATGTCCCGGTCAAAAATAAGATTTGCCAAATATGCCTGTCCTTTTAAATGTGTGTATATTACTTCACTGCGGCTTAAAACTACCGGGGAGCGAGAAAGAATCATCATAAAATCAACGTGTTAAAACGAGCGAAAAAGTCGGGGTTCAGGCAATGACCGAGAACACCCAATGTGTCGTCTGGCGTCACCTCCCTCGGCAATTTAGATATATGTTTACTATTGCAGTCTTCCCGTTGAACTTGTTATCGGCGTCATCGTCATCCAAGGTGTCGAGCGGAGATTTCATAAATTAATAGTTACTAATTACAATTACTATATTAAACCAGTTATTAAACATTAAATTTTTGAAATGTCGGATCTTTGTATTGTTTGTGAAATTGTGTTTAGAAAGAAAGCAACAGTTTATCATTCGAAAAGCGCCTGGAATTTAAACAGCTTGGGCGGCCCTTACTCGAACTTACATTAAAGCAAGTGACCCAGGACAAAAATAAAAGTGTAAATAGGTATTTCAAAAAAACGATGTATGATTTGTATGATTTTATGTGGCTGCAAAGACAAGGACATGTTTTTTTTTGCTTTCCGTGTTTGTTGTTTTCTCCTTTGTCTGCTGTTTGGAGTAAAACAGGTGTAAATGATTTAAAACATTTGAAAAAGAAAATTAAGAAACATACTTTAGCTGCAGATCATATCAAGTCCATGGTGAGTTTTTCAGCCCTTGGCAAAGTGGACATTAGACTTCAACTCGATAGTGCCTACAGAAAATCTGTGCAAGCTTTTAACGTAACTGTAACTCAAAATCGGTACATTTTAAATAAAATATTAAACTGTATTAAATTCTGCGGAGCCTTTGAACTCGCTTTGAGAGGTCACGATGAGACTGAGACTTCAGAAAATCCAGGGATTTTTCGTGGACTTGTAAATTTTGTGGTAGATTTGGACTCAATTTTTAAAGACCATTTAGAAATCATTTAAAGGAATTTCAAAAACTATACAAAATGATTTACTGGATTCGATATTGTTTGTCTCACCTGAATGTATCAAAAAAGAAGTGAAAAATGCCCCATTTTTGGGAATTCAAGTAGACGAATCCACAGATAGTTCCAATAAAACACTAATGGTTTTAATAATTCGCTACGTTCTGGAAGGAATAATTTTTAAAGGGTTCTGGAAATTCATAAAACCGGAGGGAAAAACGGCTGACGATTTGGCAAAAGTAATATTTCTAGAATTGGAAAATTTGGGGGTTGAACCAGAAGAATTAATTGCTCAGTGTTACGATGGCGCTTCAGTAATGAGTGGAAAATTTGGAGGGGTTCAAAACAAGATTAAAGAAAAATATCCAAATGCTCATTTGCTCAATTTTTGGCCTACGGCGCTTTTTTTTCCAGAAAACCACTTCTTGTAAATACAGTTGACCTCCCTATCAAATTAACCTCGAGCCGCCACTGAGATATAAACTCAAAAAGGCGTTAAGTAGGGGTGGGTCACCCTTTTAATGATTTGATTTTTTTTTAACCATAACCTAATTAAAAGTTAAAGTCCTTCGGTTTTATAACAAATCAAATTTTCCATCTCTTTCTCCTCTTGCCATTTTTTCGAGAAATCACCCGTTTTTTGAGAAAATCGAGATTTTGAGAGTTGCAATCAAAACAAAATTATGTCCCTTGAAGACTTTACTGAACACTAAACTTAGGTCTGCAAGCTTAAAGGCAAAAAAGTTACGGGCATTTAATAAGAAATGGGGGTTTTCGTCAAAACGTCGCAATTTGAAACGTCAAAATTGGCAACGTTTAAGCAAATAACCTGAAAGAAATACGTATTACATAAAGAAAATGTCGCAAGAGAAGTGTTCTGAAAAACCTAAAATTCAGCTTCAACCGTCATTGTCCTTCATTTTACTTATATATTCCCAGAAATTTCATTTCAAATAGACCCTTTTTCTGATGCTTTGGCGATAGTTTTAGTTAAGTTTATGGTTTAACCGTCTATAATTTTTAGCTAATTTTCGTAGAAAAAAATCGTTAGGAGGAGACCGCGACTTTGAATCTTAAAATATTTCTCCAAATGAGCGCAAAGTAGCCCCCTAGAATCCATATCCGGGTTTAGTTTCAGTTTTTATCTGTTTACATATATACAGGGTGACGGATTTCTACGGTAAAGCTCAATATAATTGTTATTATACAAGATACGAGAAAAAGTTGTGTAGGTTAATTATAAGGTGTCTCTAGCTGCATCTTCAAAAAGTACTTTGACAATCACAGGATGGCCCATAAGTCGTTGGTGATACCTCAAATTTTTTTCGAACACCATTATATTATTGAATTTTTGCATTTTTTTAACGAAATATTATTTGTAAGAAAAAAATCAAGACGTAGTAATTGCGTTTTGGTAGCGAATTTGCATTAAACGCTTCAAATACAATAACTCAATTTGCTATCAACCTTAGGTTTGTTGGTTAGGAAACAAGTTTCCTCGGACATGTTTTAAGTTTATATTCAAAAAAAATGTTGTATATTTTCACACAATAAGTTATTTTGATAAAATATGGTACATTGTTTCTACTATATAGGTTATACCGGTAACCAGATTAATGCCTGCTTGTATTAGAAAGACATATTTGCTATTAAAAACATTTTTTATAAATTCACTTCCATAACGCACTTACTTATCCAGACTTTTACTATATAGGTTGTACTGATAAATTAGATGCCTGCATATACATATTTACTTATAATAACGTTTTTATGAAAATTGACTACCATAACGCACCTGCTGCGTCCAGACTTTTTTCATTACACTGAACAATTGTTGTCGGAGGGAAAATTTGTGTAACAGTTCTGAGAGTCAAGTTTTTCGTGGCAAAATGCAATTTTTTTTCGATAATCCTATACCTTTGAAGCTTCTCAATTTATTTTGACGAAATCTAATTCTCATATATTACCATCAACTTCAGATTCAATGTGACAAAACTCATTTTAGTTGAATAGTTGTAATCCAGGTTTGTTAGGAATTAAATTTAACTAAATTTTTAAATGCTGCAAAATATATTCCCTGTTGTTAGAAAAAACATTACTGTGTATTTTAAAGTACAATGAGAATAAAGAAAGCTGGATATATTATATAGGGTGGCGCAACGTAACAGACCGATTTGCGTCCAGAGAAATATTTTTTTAAGAAACGCTGAAACACGACAATTTTAATATCGAGGGGGCCATGTTTTGACATAAAACTCGACTTTCTCACATCAACCCCTAAAGGGTGGTGATAACAACTCTTATATTTTAAATAGGAAACATCGATCGAGTGTTACATCATTTGAAAGCTCTTTCTTTTCTGAATTCAGCACACTAATTTTTTTGGAAGATTTACAACTCGTTTAGAAATTATTCACAGTTGAAAATGCAAAAACATATTTAACTCATTCCGATAAGAAATGTGCTGATAGTCAATGTTTTGTTGGTTTGTAAAAAAAATTGACTATCAGAAGATTTCTTATCGGAATGAAAGAAATGCGGTTTATTATTTCAGTTTATCGGTCGGTTTGATGCTTGATAGTACTACCGAAAATTATTTTCACAACGGTGTATTCTGTAGAAGAAAGAGTTGAAAAAATTACTCTTTTTTTTTCAAAAACGATGACTGTGCCAACCGTACCGCAAATTTGTTTAATGAACGACATCCGAGCAGGCATATTAACAGAAAATACATTTTGGAGTTGCAGAGTTTCGACAAAGTGGTTCAGTATCCAACAAAAAAACGGGATCCTGAACGTGAATTTCCGGTTAGAAATGAGACTACTGAGATTGAAGTTTTAGGGCAAATTGCTGCAGACCCGACTTTGAGCACGAGAAAATTGGCCACTGTTTCAAACATCAAAAGAAGAACTATTCAGCGAATATTGAAACATCATAAATTTCACCCATATAAAATTCATCTTGTACAATAACTGAATAAAGATGATTTTGATCGGCGGCTGGAGTTTTGTGAAGTTATGACTGCACTAATAGCTGATAACTGAAACTTTCTGTTCAATATCTGTTTTTCAGACGAGTGTACGTTTTTATTAAACTCCACAGTTAATCGTCATGATTGTCGTTATTGGGCAGATAATAATCCAAGAAATGTTCACGAAGTCCACACACAAACTCCACAGAAATTGAATGTCTGGACTGGCATTTTTGGAGACCGTTTAATCCGACCAATTTTTCTTGATGACAATTTGAGTGGAGAAACGTATTTGGAGTTACTAGAAGATATTGTTTACCCTCTACTAATGGACATTGTTGAAAATGATGATCGCAATCAAGAAAATCTATTAGTCTTTCAACAAGATGGAGCTTCTCCGCATTTTTCACAACGTGTTAGGGAGTTCTTGAACAGAGAGTTTCCAGGACAATTGATTGGGCGTAGATGTGCTATTGAGTGGCCCTCTAGATCACCGGATTTAACTCCTTTAGGCTTCTTTCTATGGGGCCATTTAAAGAGTAGAATTTACGCAACAGAACCGGAGTCTCTGGAAGAATTGCGACGACGCATTGTTGAAGACTGCCGTCTAATAACTCCAAAAATTCTCCAGAATGTCAGAGCTCGTTTTGAACATAATTTGTACTTTTGTATGGAACCTGGTGGTCAACAATTTGAACACTTACTTAACTGAATAAACCTTTTTGAACGTTTGGTTTTGTTTTTTAGTTTTTTTTTAACGAAAAATTTACTAATTAGTGCATTTCTTATCACAATGAATGAAATGCGTTCTTGCAACTCCAACTGTGAATAATTTTTAAGCGAGTTGATTAAACTTCCAAAAAATTAGTGTGCTGAATTTAGAAAAGAAAGAGCTTTCAAACGATGTAACACTCGAGCCATGTTCCCTATTTAAAATATAAGGGTTGTTATCACCACTCTTAAGGGGTTGATGTGACAAACTTGAGTTTTGTGTCAAAGCATGACCTCATCTATATTAAAATTGACATGTTTCAGCGTTTCTTAAAAAAAATTCTCTGGACGCAAATCGGTCTGTTTTGTTTTCAATATGCTACCCATATTCTACTTATCAATAGTTTTATAATTAACTTTTCACATCATTTGAGTGACACATTACATTTATAAGGAAAGTCAACAGCTTTGGAGTGAATTATTGATTGGAAAAATTAATAACTTCAATTTGTGCGTTTGTGCCAAAAAGGGTGGTTGTTGGAAGGTTGTCCATCGTCAACGCGCTAAATGTAACATAAATACGTTTAAAGAAGTCCAATTGAATGCGTAGCACATAAGCAATGTTTTGCAAAACTAATGAAAATTTGCTACTATTACGCACTTGTTGCGTCCAGACTCTTATTGTTTTAAAAGGAAAAATTAAAGTAGATAATCTTGTTCTTTTATAAATTCGCAAAGTTTTGCCCATTCATTACTTTTTACACGATTGAACATGTGGTAGAAGTAATTAACCTCTAGCTCTAATATTGTCTAAAATACAGTTCGAAACTAAATGAACTAGATCAAATCAGAAAAGTTATATAGAATCCTGCCCTAATAGCAAAGAACTGTGTCTAATTGAACAAGTTGTAATAATAACAGTTACCCGTGCATGCAGCGTGAAATTTGGATGCACAGTACATTAAAGTAACAGAAATTTATATCCAACGGCTTTTTCTTGATGAGAATTCTGTTGCAGTTCTTTTTTTTTTTTTACTTTAACGTCGGTCTATTTCCGCGACTATGACCCAATCGCGGACGCCAGGGAGCAGTTTCGCCTCACTATCCCGGAACTTTTGCCCAACACCCGCCTTTCTGTAAGGAGGGTTGGGATCTTTAACGTGCCCAACATTGCATGGACACAGGACCGAAAGTAATACAGCTATAGTATAGCCAGCCTTTCAACACTAAGTGAGTAGTATGTTGTCACGCCAGCTCCAAATAACACAAAGTGTTAAAAAAATAGAGACTGTATACAACTAACTAACAATTTAAAAAATTGTCAGCCCTGGCCCATTTCTACCCCAATATAGGGACAAAGTATGTAAGGCTAGATGCATTCTCGCAACAATTAGAACCGTAGATGCATTTTTGATACAATTAGTATGCCGTACTGAAGAGCTCTAATGAGAGCGAAACCGGTCTACGGTTCTAATTGTTGCGAGAATACATCTAGCCTTACATACTTTGTCCCTATATTGTGGTAGAAATGGGCCAGGGCTGACAATTTTCTAAATTGTTAGCTGGTTGTATACAGTCTATATTTTTAACACTTTGTGTTATTTGAAGCTGGCGTGACAACATACTACTTGGTTCCGCAACTAGGTGGCGGCACGTCGACCACTCACTTAGTGTTTATTTTTCTCAGCATTCATGACGGGTATTATCTCTAACTTTGTTAGCTCAAAGGATCCAAAATATTCCAAATTTTCAATAAGTATTTTTAATGTATATCTTGTTGGCTTAGGTTTTTTAGCATATGATGAAGCAAAAGTTTCTACCTATGTTAGAATTTGATTAGATTCTCCATAAATAACTAGTAAAGTTAAATATTCCTTGCTGGTATCGCCTAGATCGGCTAGGCTCTGATTAAAATTTGTGGAGAAGCCCTTCACGTTATATAATATTATACGTCTTATATAATTTAGTATCTCTTTCATAATTGTGTTTTGATATTTGCTGTCATGGCCCAAAGAGGTTAATAGATTAGATAGGTGGTCTGTTAACTCTGTGGTGCGGGGGGGGGGGTGTAGACGCGAGAGGAGGGTAATAACACCTGTAATTTCAAATTGCGGTTACGCTTTTAAATAACATCGATTAGAAATTTGTTTTACTTTGCTCAAAACTTTTCGAATACGATCAGTTACCAATGTATGTTAATGTTTATTTTTTGCGAGCTGGCAGTTAAATCGATACTATTGCCTTAAAGACAATATCTTATTTTTTGAGGTGTTGCGTTGTAAACAGAACTGCATAGTGAATCAACGGTATTACGAATTGAACGTTATTTATTCAATATTATTTTCATATTCAACAATTAAATCGGTGACTCGTCATAAATATAGATATATGTTCAATGGAAAAAAAAGGTTTTATATATATTAATATATATATATATATATATATATATATATATATATATATATATATATATATATATATATATATATATATATATATACTTAAAACAGGAACTTAATAAATAACTTGACTTAACTATCTCTTTGGATGCCTGGTGGAGTTGTTTGTAGTGTATTATTGTGCAAAAAATAATTCTAAAAAGACAATGAAAAGTGGAGATAAACTTTGTTTCTTTTCTTTTCCAAAAGGAGAAACTATAAAAGTATTAGGTACATTTGCAGACAAGCTCACGGAGGGTTTTTATTAGAAAAAATTAGAAATATGCTTAGAAACTCGCCCTCTCCCTTGGATATATAAATCACAAGAAAATTTTTGTGAAAACAGCCCCCAAGTACCAATAGTGAATAGGGGTGCTTAGCGGGGAAGAAAATCAAAAGGAAGTATAAACGAAAAATGTGAAAAAAACCAACTTAGCCGTACCTATATAAGCTGCCTTTATCCTATTTTGCTGCTACACCTCCTTAAAATCTTGTTTATCCCGCACAGATCAGGTCCCGTAACTTTCTTGTGAGTTGTTCCCAAGAAATATTTCTTGTGGTTTATGCATTGAGAGTGGTTTGAGGTATGCAGAAGGGGAAGAGCCCGCCCCGTTTTTGGGAAAGGGCTTCGTCCTAGGGGTTTTCCTTTCCCTACTACATACGTACAACCACCCACTCCCAATGCATAAACGGTTTTACGCATGCAGAAGGGGAAGAGCCCGCCCCGTTTTTGGGAAAGGGCTTCGTCCTAAGGGTTTTCCTTTCTTTACTACATACGTACAACCACCCACTCCCAATGCATAAACCACCAAAAAAATTTCTTGGGACAAACGTCCAAGAAACTTACTGGACCTGAGGCGAATGGGGGTTCTGTACCAGGGTAAGTATGAATTTAAGGAGGTGTAGCAGCAAAATGGAATAAAGGCTTATATAGATCCGGCTAAGCTGTTTTTTCGCATTTTTGGTTTCGTCTTCCCCACTTATTACCCCTATTCACTTCTGGTCCCTTAATTTTTTGGGGGTTATTTGCAAGAAATTTTTCTTGTGGTTTATGCATCTAAGGTGAGTTCTAAGCAGGTTTCCGAAAAAAATTCTAAAAGCCCTCCGTGAGCTCATCTGAAAATTTACCAAATATTAGGATATGTTATTAATTTACTTAATGGGCTAGGACAACTAACTATTATTTTAAAATTAAATATAAGATGTAGGAGTTTTTGCTTAGAAATTGACAGCATTAAAAAAACTAAAAATCTAGGCTGTGGCTTAGAACAAAAACGTTCTGTCCAATTTGAGGCATTACGAATTTATAATTTCATAAATAGTAATTAATTTTTAAGTTGTATAGGTTTAAAAAAAACATAACTTTGAACAAAGAAACATAAAAATGCCGACTGATTTCAATAGTCGATGCACTATTATTCCACTAGATTTAAATTGAAAATACACGTGACGTATTCCCGCGCCACTCTCTGATTGGTCGAGAGTAGCCAGACAATATATCTAATCTAAAAACCTTGCTCATGGTCAACGTATTTGAAATGCAGAATATCTACCAAATAGATAAACTTTTTAATTAGTTGAAAACTATTGCAAATATTTTTTAACGTCGGTCCATTTAAGCGAGTATCGCTGAATACCGACAGTTTAAATTTAGTTGTGATTTAAATATAGAAAATTAGCAAAACATGTTTTAAAATATTTAAAAAATCAGAAAATGTGAGTCTATTTGAACAACTGAAAATAATTTATAGTTTTTCAATTTATTTATTGGTATATTTATTAATACATAATTTTACAATGTAAATCACAAATAAACTTAATGTTTGTGCTTGCAATAAACACAATTTTGATTTATGACCTACCTAAAGGGAACTGCCAAATTTTACTACTGTCACATTTTTAATTTTGTTAAATATTCAATTACTTTATACTTCCTTTCTGCCACTAACAGTTGCACTACCACTCTAAATGACCAGCTCTCATTTTGCAATAGCTTCTCCTCTGAAACCAGAAAATTCCTCGAAAATACTGATATCAATTACAACAGAAAAATTTTGACATTTTGATTTGACAACTAACGTATCTATTATATTCAGCTTATACGTAATGTACATTTTTCTGATTATTTTTTAGACTCGCTACATAAATGACATACAACCTTACAATTTTGTAAACTACCGATGGCAGTAATAAAAATAACAAGGAAAATTCCAAGGTTTATAGATCAAAGAGGTTGCATGGTAGGTTTGATTAGGTTAGGTTTAATTGTGAGTGGGACATACCGGTCCCTCCACCGCGACCATAAGGTCTATTGTGGCTCACGCCTAATAGTCTATAATTCGCCGAACAAAACTAGCCTCCTGCAGAGGTCGATAATCTATGTGAGCGAAAGTTGATCCAGATTTTCCAGAGCAAGATTTGTCTTGCCAAAGAGCAGGTATCTAGTCTTGTCCGCCGCCGGTCAGGAACACAGTACGTACTCTGCTGTTTCGTCACTTTCTATACACATCCGGCACTCAGTTTCCTGACCAACTCCAATTCGGTGCATGTGGTGGCGCAAGTGTTCTGTGCACAGGCCGACTAGAGTACTCAGTTGTTGTCTGTTTAGCTCTAGAAATTTTTTAGCCCTTGGCTCAGACAGGCCATTTATGAAGGCCTTAAAGTGAGCTAATCCTGGCAGATTTTGCCATTGCTGGATTGTCATTCTTTCTGACCAGGTCTTTAAGGTGCGTTTTGCTCTACATGATGATATCCCCAGCACAGGTTCTGGTCCGGGTGACCCGGTATCCAGACCGGCGACACCTCATTACAGCTGCCCAGTTCGTTGAGGGCAGATTTACAACTCCATGCCGTTTTTGAATTGCAACGGTAGGAACCAAGAGCCTTTATTGCAGCTTGGCTATCTGAATATATCTTTATAGATTTGTGTGTGCACTGGTTTTCTATACTTTGCCTTGCACACATCTCGATAGCATACACTTCTGTCTGGTGTATTGTTGCGTACTTTCAGAGACTAATTGATAGTCTAGCGTCGGTGTTGCTCCCATATGTACCGGTTCTTACCCCTCTATCGGTTTTGGAGCCGTCGGTATACCAGCAGAGATCGGCCCTCAATAGAGTCGTTTGATCTCGTTCCCGGTCCTCCCTTTCCAAAACGACGATCTTGAAAGACAGATCTCTACTGATCTTAGTATGCATCAAGTCTGAGACCATTCCCAGAATCCCATGACCCTCAATGTCATCGGGGAGTCCGGACCCTCCAGACTGATTTCCTTCGGCATGCTGTCTGTCGTTTGTTTTAATCTATACGTTGTCCACCTCGCCACCCTCTCCAGCCAAATGTGAAGAGGTGGATTTTTAAGGAGGACCTCCAGAGCAGCCGATGGTGCAGTGCTTATCGCTCCCGTTATCATCAGACAAGCTTGTCTTTGTAGATGAGCCAGTTTGGCCCTCGCGATACCACTAAATGTCTTGGGCCACCAAACTATGGCTCCATATGTTATCATTGGTCTGATAACCACTACATAGAGCCAGTAAATCTGTTTGGAGTTTATTTCCCAGTTATTTCCACAGATCATACGGCATGTCCACAGGGGCAGTTTAGCCCTGCGGATTACATTATTTAACTGTACGTCCCAGTTGAGCTTCTTATCTAGGGTCACCCCCAGATATTTTGCTTGTTCCGTAAATGGAATCGCGTCCCCCATAAGAATAGGTGCAGCAGATCGTCCACAAAATGGGACCACAGCAGGGGGGACAAAACTCCAACCTGAGATCCTCCCCCGCAGTCCTGAAGCTGACCACCTCCCCCTGCTACGAGGTGTTAATCCAGCCACAAATGGTAGGTTCCACCCTTCTAGCGATAGTGGCTTCGTATAGGGAGATAGGTAAAGTGTTTTACGTAATTTTACAACGTCTAAAATAATTTGTGTGGAATGTAAATGATTTTTTTGGTAGTTCTGCAGCTCTGCAGCACTTATGCACCAACTGCCACTGGGACTTTGAGAAACCACAGATAATACAGTGAAATAGTATAAAGGCTGTCCAGTATACCAGGCCTAATTATAATTATCATTAGAAGACTGTTCTGAACGTTTCTTTGGCATAAGTCGCATGAAAATTTTAGTGAATATTAATATTGTACATGCGTTTCAAAAGCTATTAATAAAAAATTGATATTTAGGGTAGGATTTTATTGACCTATATTTTCAAAAGAGAGCCCCGTAGGATAAAAAATTACATTGGCTTACGGTGTTATTTTTACCTAATCGACCTAAAATTGAAAGATTGCCCACATATTCTAGGGTATCCTACCTACAATGCTTATCTCTTAAAAGTATTCCAACCCACAATAAACATTGTAGTTCAGAGGTTTAGATTTGTATATAAAATATATCATTAAAATGCTAGACAAAGAGCTTTTATTAAATGCAGCCTTAGAAAGTTTTTCTCTGGCTTCACAAATAATCAATAACTTTCGGTTTCATCTAGAACGGCGTATTATCTTAAAAATATGTATATCAAAGTTGAATATAACTCTTTCTGTATAACAAAACTGTTTTTTTTTTGGATTCTGCAGCATTCTTATTTAATCTTTAATTTCACTCTAACATATTTCTATAATTTCAGCTTTGAGTTCCTTCGATAAAAAAGTGCTCGCCTTAATAATATTAATAATAAGATTCAAAATGATACCTTGTAGTGCCTATTGCTTTAGGATTTTCAATGCATACGAACAAAGTTAACATCGGAATTCGAGTAAACAAAAAAAAGGTGATAAAGTAGCAACTTAGTGGTTTGTTTGTAGAACAGGAAGACTTAGATAGATAGCGATAATGTCACAGATCGCCCTTTGCAATTTTACTACCAACGATAATAATAATAATAATGATAACACTAGTGAAGATTCTAACCAACTACCAACCATCTACCGGTAATTATAGAGCATTTTTGTAGATAACACTTTTGAAAACTGAAGCAGACAACTTGGAACAAATCAGAAAGGGTAATGTTGCTTTTTAAACATCAAATTTTGGTCATAAATTCATCGATATATTAGCATAGCCTCATGACATTGCTTTCTAGTTCCTTGGTTATTTGCTTTGGTTTTTCTTTTTCAGATAACTTTTGTTTAGTTTAAATAGTTTAGATTTTGTGTATTATAGAGAAATTAGCCTACATAGCTCCTTAGTAATATAAGATATATGCAGTTGTTTCCAAGTTAGAAGAGAATAACTATGTTTTTAGAATGATCACAACAATCTTACTAAAATCTCCCTAACTTCAGAAGTAAATTTATTTCTCAACTACAGTATTTTTGTCATATATTGAACAATCTTGACTCAGTGCCAAGTAAACAATCGGCCTAATAGTAGCTGATGAGTTACAAAAAAACTCCTGCTATAGGTTTATTATATATATATATATATATATATATATATATATATATATATATATATATATATATATATATATATATATATATATATAACCAGGGTGTCTGTAAAAGGTATGTACAAAATGCTATGACAGATTCCTTAGGCTAAAATAACAGTATTTTTGTCATATATTGAACAATCTTGACTCAGTGCCAAGTAAACAATCGGCCTAATAGTAGCTGATGAGTTACAAAAAAACTCCTGCTATAGGTTATATATATATATATATATATATATATATATATATATATATATATATATATATATATATATATATATATATATATATATATATAACCAGGGTGTCTGTAAAAGGTATGTACAAAATGCTATGACAGATTCCTTAGGCTAAAATAACAGGATTTAGCTCAATTTGCCTTAGTCCAAAAGTTGAAAGTTTTCGAAATACAGGGTGTCGAAGTTATTATTTGTTGAAACTCTTTTCAAATATCTATTTTAGTAATAACAGGATTTGCATAAAATTTTGTACTTAGAGATTTTTCAGGATGACAAATCCATGCTTAATCATAGTTTTGATATACATTGCAGAGGGCTCCACACCTGCCTGGGTATATCAAATTTCTTATCAGAAATTCTTATTACCCGATATGTTATCTTCCATAAAGGTATGCCTTGTAGATTTTAACTGGAGAAGCCGTTTCTGTGCTAATCAAATTTAAGTGTTTCATTGCGTTCTAAAATTCCTCACAGGAACGACTACACATTATTAAGTATTGTTATTAGTTACAAAATAGTACTGTCAAACAGCTAAGTCTGACAAGTTGTCACTGTAGTTTTGAAAGTGATCACTTCTTTCGTCAATTTCTTGGACCAGTTCTAAGCCTGTATAAAGTGTGTTGACGTTCTTATGATGAATTTTAGTCCGCAACGAAACACTTAAATTCTATTATCACAGAAACGGCTCCGCAAATCAACAACTACAAGGTATACCTTCATGGAAAATCACATATCAGGTAATAAAAATTTCTGGTAAGAAGCTATTGAACTTTAAATGTGGACAAACGGCTGCTCGTTGGCGCCCTCTGCAAGATACATCAAAACTATGATCAAACATGAATTGCTCCTTCTGAAAAACCTTTAAGTACCAAATTTCATGCAAATCCTGCTATTACCAAGAAATGTATTTGAAAAGGAGTTTCAACAAATAATAACTTCCACTTGTTGTTTTTGGAGCTGGCGTGACAACATACTACTTGGTTCCGCAACTAGGAGGTGGCGGCACGTTACTTCCTGTCTTAGTAACTTGGACGCCCTGTATTTCAAAAACTATCAACTTTTGGACTAAATTGGGCTAGATCCTCATATTTTAGCCTAAGAAATCTGTCATAGTATTTTGTACAGACCTTTTAGAGACACCTTGTATATATATATATATATATATATATATATATATATATATATATATATATACTTATTATGAAAATTTATTTCAAAAACTATCAACTTTTGGACTAAATTGGGCTAGATCCTCATATTTTAGCCTAAGAAATCTGTCATAGTATTTTGTACAGACCTTTTAGAGACACCTTGTATATATATATATATATATATATATATATATATATATATATATATATATATATATATATATATATATATATATATATATACTTATTATGAAAATTAATAGAATCATAAGCAAATTGTGTAGTAAAATCGTTTATTGCTCACAAAATAATAGTTTTGCTAAATTATACAATTACTATTATATTAGTGGCTTCTTAATAGCCACAACAAGTTGAAAACCTGTGAACACTGTGTGTTGTTAAATGCCGTCGGAAGGCAATGGCAAATCACCGAGTATACTTCAATTAATTCCTTAGGGAAACAGCGACACTCAGGTTAAGTATTTACTTATTTAATTTTACTAGTTACAAGGAAATATGCCCTCATTTGGTGTCAATAACTGCTTTAGTCGTTTTGGCACTGACTCACTAAGTTTCTGACAGTTTTTAGAGATCAGCCCATCTCGATGCCTCACTGATTGACTCCATCATCCTTGTTTTTGTAGTGCAATAGATTTTGCAGTCTACCCTTGGAAATGTCGCAAAGGTTCTCTATGGCGTTTAAATCGGCTGAATTCTCAGACCAGTCTAAAATTGTTAACTTCTTATCCTGAAAAAAGAAAATAATTTCCTTCGATTTGTGGCAGTGGGCAGAGTCCTGCTGGAGAACTGCTCCTCCTTGGGCTGACACTTTGTGAACCATTTGTTCAAATGATGTTCTAATTATAATTTATTTTCTTTTTGTGGTTGCTTGTCATGCTTTCAATTATGGTGAAAATTAAATTTGGTGTTCCGCAAGGAACGATTCTCAGACCCTTGTTATTCATCATTTATATAAACGATTACTTTCATGTTAAATCATTAGAAGGGATAATGGCGTACGTGAATGATGCTGCTATATTTTATAACGCAGGATCATGGGATATACCCAAACCTACAGGTGAATCAGATTTTTGAAAAATCCTAAAATTGTTTCACAACCAATTGTTAACTGTGAATGCCGCGAAGACGGTGTAGATACCACTGTCATGTTACGAAAGTAACTTACCAACTTTCACTACTCTCGAAGTAGGTCATGGCATGAAAATGAGGGGTGTGAAGTATACAATATATTTAGGTCTTACCACAGATTCACACATGAAATGGGAACACCATATTGTAAATATAACTAGAAAAATGCTACACATCAAACACCTGAAGAATATATATTATTCTTTAATGACGAGTCACCTACGCTATGCTATAATAGCCTGGGATGGTGCCGCAAAATGCCATATAAGTTAAATACAAATCGCTTAAAATTGTCTCGCAAAAATGATTTATGGTAAAGAACATATACATTCTAGTGATGTTTTATACGCTGAAACAAGGCTGATCAATACTAGAAACCTTTTCTATTTTAACAATGCGGTATATCAGCAAATATTCATGTGAATTTAAGGATGGAATAATAATCATAATGCGATATACTGCGCTCGGGAATCTAGAAGGAAAAAGCTGAGAAGACTATTGCACAGCGTTCCTATTCCTTTGCGCAAGAATATATAATTCTATACCAGCCTAAATTTGCCTGCTGCATAGGCTTATGCATAGGGTTAAAAAATATGGTTAAAAAAGTGGAAAGCTGAAGTAGATCGCGAAATATTTCACAGAGTCATCTAAATCTATTGCTGGTGTAATGGTTTTTCTTTTATTTTGTGTTTCTCATAGGCTTAGGTATAAGGTTAAAAAATAGAGTTTAAAAAGTAGAGAGCTGAAGTAGATCGCGAAGTATTTCACAGAGTCATCTAAATCTATATGCTGGTGTAATGGTTTTTCTCTTATTTTGTGTTTCTGATAGGCTTAGGCATAGGGTTAAAAAATAGGGTTGAAAAAGTGAAGAGCTGAAGTAGATCGTGAAGTAATTCACAGAGTCATCTAAATCCATATGCTGGTGTAATAATTTTTCTTTATTTTGTGTTTCTCAAAGTCTTATGTATAGGGTTAAAAATAGGGTTAAAAAAGTGGAGAGCTGAAGTAGATCGCGAAGTATTTCACAGAATCATCTAAATCCATATGCTGGTGTAACGGTTTTTCTTTTATTTTGTGTTTCTCATAGGCTTAGGCATAGGGTTAAAGAATAGGGTTAAAAAAGTGGCGAGCTGAAGTAGATCGCGAAGTATTTCACAGAATCATCTAAATCCATGTGCTGGTGTAACAGTTTTTCTTTTATTTTGTGTTTCTCATAGGCTTAGGCATAGGGTTAAAGAATAGGGTTAAAAAAGTGGAGAGCTGAAGTAGATCGCGAAGTATTTCACAGAATCATCTAAATCCATATGCTGGTGTAATGGTTTTTCTTTTATTTTGTGTTTCTCGTGCCTGGTCTTTAACTTGTGAGCCGGCGTATGTGTGTAAGTGTGTGTAGATTACACACAGTGTGGCTCAGAGCAATTAGAAGTAAAAATTTTGTCTATAGCCAAAAAAAGTACAAATAGACCTCTTTTTAAATATTTTCCGCGAATCTCTGAATTTCTTCTGCAATTTCGGTTTTTTAATTGAATTTATTTACTATTTCAGATTATATGAGCTATATTTGTTTAAGAGAGAACAATGTTCCTTGGATCACCAACAAGTCTTTGACCTAGATGACTGTTAATGTTATTGAACGATCAGTCCCTTAATGCAATTTGTAAGTTGCTTTCTAAAAATTTATATTTCTCTATAAATTATTATATTGTATATTAATTATTATAACTAAAAAGAGGAGCGTTACAGTTCTTGCAACAGGGCGACATTAGGATATGATGATGGTGATGGTAATGGTGATAAAATCTAATTCTGATAATGGAACATTTATCATATGGTAACACCATAACGTTTTAAGTTGGTCCGACAAATGCCTACTAAAATTGTCAGTGAGTTTTATCAAAAATAGTGGCATCCCTCTCTACATACTTACAACTACGTTCTCACAAACACTTTAACAAAAATCTTATTAAAATCATTTTGATATTTATATTAACTTCGAAACATCTGCATATACGCTATAGTGATAATAAATGGATAAAACAATGCAAAAATCGAAAAATGATAATAGAAATAGTCCTAAATAGTTTTCAAGCAATGCGATAGGATAAAGACGCATGAACATGTTTCATATTCATATTTCCCCCAAACGTTTAATTAACAACAATATATTTTATTTAAGCAAGTACATTTCCTCTCTAGAAATAAAGTAACAGAAAAATCCAATTATATACTGCGTCTCTGAGTTGCTACGTCTAAGATACGTAATAATGCTTGTGGTGAATACGCAATACATTCCGAGAGGCCACAGGTAAAAAAAATTTGAAATATTCAGTATATGTACATGTATATTTATATTATTATATTATCAAACTCAATATAAAGTTATATCATTAACATATCATCATTATCTCTCTGTCTTGTATTATGCTCATGCATCTCACTCAGATTTCCTAATTTGTCAATCAAGCAAATGGGCAATTTGATCTTAAAAATATACCGAATTGCTTTATATTATATAAGTTATCTGGTTTGTATTTATGAAACCTAAAACCTCCAGCATATTATTTATTAATGTATATCTATTACTCTTTTGTGTATATCTCATAACTTTGTTCTGTATTTTTGTAACTGCTTAATTTCATTTCTATTTGTGTATGTCATGATTGTTGTACAATACCCAACATATGGTTAAACAAGCGACCTTTACAGAAACGTTCCCATATACATGTTCTCGTATGTGCATATTCTTCTAATCAAGTATCATTTTTGGTTCATTTTGTTCATTATATATTTTGTATGTGATTTAAATTCACACTGTGATAAGTAGACTTGGAGAACTTAGATCACCACAACACATCTTCTAAGGCGTGACGATCGTACCACTAACAAAGTTAGCGTCATCAGAAGATGAAAAATTCATAACATCAACTTTGTTAGTGAAACGATCGTCAGGTCTTTAGAAGATGTGTTGTGATTTGGGTTTTCCAAGTGTACTTATTAGTGCTTATCAAAGATTGTAATCTTTACGTAATCAGGCTTGGATCTAACATAATCCCTTTATATTTTACCTCAGGGGCTCTTTCTTTTCCAAATCATTTATTTTATTTTCTCATTTGTGTGGACACCATGTTTGTGTCCTGTAACCATACGTTTACATTTATTTGCATTTACACCTAGGTCACTATCAGACAGCCACTTATATATGAATTGCATATCAGTATCCATCCAGTCAACCATTGATGTCATATACGTTCCAAATATAATAATAATAATATATTCGTCATTCAATTTTACAGTGTATCTTACAAGAAGCTTAGCTTGTGGATGTAAATAATACAATTTAAAAAATTACATGTCCAAACGAATATATAAATGTCGTTGAACTGTCACTTCCAATTTTGCAGCTCGATGGTCCTAAAATCCACTATTCTCTTCATCTATACCTCTTGACTCTCTTAGCAAACTAGTCTTTATTATTTGTAAAACTCCTCCCTCTTAAATTTATAATAAATAGCAGAATAATGTTTCTCACTTTCTATAGAAAATTTTGACATTTTGCTTGACAGACAATGTATATATATATATATATATATATATATATATATATATATATATATATATATATATATATATATATATATATATATATATAGATAAACATATAAAAATTGAAACTGACATATCATAATTTGATCGGGGAAAACATTCATTTTGGAAAACCTGAATATTTGACGATCACTACAACCCTTGATATGAGATCCGTTCCGAACCGAGTGGCGCAAAGAAAAGGAAGCAGGTCCAATTTTTCATACTTCCTGTTATTTAAAAAAAAATCGCTAGTACACGTAAATTTTTATTTCGAGGAGGACACGTTTTCCTACATTTTTTCTTTCTTCATCAGAGGGAAAATACATCATGTGCACCACATATGGAATCGACTACCATGGGTATTCGGGACTCCTAACCACTAAAACCCCTCCTCTCACAGCCATAGATGCGCAGCGGAACTACCTCACAGCATAACTTCACCTCACACTACCACAGTCTGTTACTCCTTTATCGCTTTTTTCAACCAGCTTTAGCATCATTTTCTTTAGCCTTCAGGATCTTGTTGATCACTTCCTCTGACAATCCAGTTTGTCTCATATTCCAGCATGTGTTTCACAATATTGTTCGCTCTCAGATTCTCTCCAGTATTGCGTCCTGTTTCATCTCCTGCCACCGGCCGCAGTATAGGACAGTGTGTTCTGGGGTATCTCTCTCCCCACAATATTGGCACTCATCTGTTTGCTTAATCTTGAAGTTTCAAAGATATTTTTCGAAACGCCCATGTCCAGATAAGAACTCGGTTAGGTAATATTCCACCTCTGCATGCTGTCGCGAGAAGCAAGGTGTGATCTTCGGTGTCCTGGTTCACTGGGCTGTTTCTTTTTCTTCGTCCTATTATGCTTGCCATTTTATCACTGTTTGTTTGTGTGTGTTTGTTTTTTTGTACTCTCCTGTTTTGGCCTTTTTCATATGTACGCTCCGCGATCAGCAAATGAATAGGTAGAGTAGCCGCGATTACTTGCACCGCTTTGCTTTTTCAAGTTCCACCCCCAAAACACCAAATAAGAAGGGGTATTGAGTAGCACCTCGTTTTAAAGATAATCAAATTCTCTTCTTGAAAAGTATAAGTTTTTGAAGATCAGTTGAGTAGTTCTTGAGAAATGCGATTTCAAAATGTTGTCTGCCAAACAAAACAAACAAGTTTTTTACATTATTTTTATTACCTTTTAAGGGTGTACTAATGTAATAAATGTTTGAAATGTTGACCCACAGCTTCCATTAAATAATACATGTTTTGTTCAAAGCGGTTTCAAACGTTGCGAAACATTTCGGGTGAAATTTGTTGACATTTGGCGATGACCGTTGGCGTAAATTATCTACGCATTCCGGCAGTGAAATGCGATTCTCATTTTTCAGGTGGCCCAAAAAAAAGCATAAAGGGTTTAAATCTGGCGACGGTGCAGGCTATTATATTGCTTATATTCGCCCAATCCGCGAAAGGGTTTTAGTTTGGATCCCAATCACTTGTGCACCTGTAACAGGATTCTGGTTGTGGAGTTGAGGCGAAAATAATAAAAGAGAATTTATGTTATGAAATATGACTATATCTGGTGGTAGGTGCGCTAGGAGTTAAATCTGGCTGCAACACGTGTGATAGGTAACCTGGTAAGATTGAAGCTGGTTTTTGCTTCAGCCCTCGCGAATAGGTGGTACCGCAGCACGTCAAGGTTCTGGGTGTCAGGATTGCCACAATGCAAAATAGGTCTTATCCGCTCCCATGCTGCTGGCTGCTATCTCATCAAGTGTAGAGGTGGCGTCGAGAAAAATTACAGCCTTTTTTCCAAGTCCGGGTTTTTTTGTACTGTGGACAATATTTTTATATTCCGTTGGTCGAAGAAACAGGATACCAAATCACATCCGCCGAAGGCACAGATGAAACGCAAGAGCTCAGTTTTTGATGTCGACTTTGAGGAGGTGATGCTGGAATAGATCACATCTCAGGCTTTGCTTCTTCCACATTTCTTGAAACAATCTTACGTTGGTGTGAGATTCTAGGGAGAATTATCAACAAGTCGATGTCCTCACCATGGACTTACACTAAGAGAAAAATAGGCAAAAGTGATAGCTGTAGTGATAATGATACTGTCGGCATATTCTTCTCTGGCAGTACTCTGAGGTCATGGTTTCCCATTTTTCTTTTCAGCAGGTTGATAAAACAGATTTTGTTTTTGTCGTTTCGCTTGAGAAACCTGATCCATGGTTGCATACATGCTGAATTCGGCGCTCGAGGTCGAAAACTTGGATTATTCATTAGCCGAACATCATAAACAAATTAACAAAAAATCGGCACTACCAGATTTAATTCACGGCACCCCTCCATTTCGGATACACGATAATAAGAAAATCACCCCCACAGAGGTACCATCACCTGTACGTGGGATCTCAACACATTTTCCACCAACATCTTTACTGTCCAAATAACCCGCTTCTCAGTCGTAAATGAAAGCCTCACAAAAATTTTTAATGCATCACACTTAAACCGAAAATTTCATTTCCAGAAACCACACATGCACATCAAATTAAACTCTCTTTCCATCTACTCCTCAAGTCTTTCTCCCTCTCTTCTCCATTTCCCTCTCTCATTTCCATTTTTTTTTTCTTCTGTGAATCCAGAGCTCCGCCCACCCTACACGTCCATACTGTATAAAAGATTCGATCAGCGCATAGTACAGATTCCTCATGACACCCGAGTCAAAAATTCCCTTAAATTGTCTAAACATAAACAATAGACTGCGGAACTTCGAGATCAATTCCTTTATTTGACTCTCCCATGTGAGTCTATCTTTATTCCCAATTATTTTATACCACCGGCCGATTCAATTTCAATGTCTAATTCTGGTCTTCCCCCCCGATCAATTTATCGAATGCCGGCAACTTTGTTTTCTTAAAATTTATGTTAGAAGATTTTCATTAAACCAGCCTGTAATCAGCAACAAGTCATTCTTGATCCCCTGCCGTAGAGTATCCCACGAGTCCGATTTATAAATTATGGCAGTATCATCTGCCAAGGCCACTAAACCTCCTATACTGACGGCAGCAGAAGTAAGCTATTTAAGTAAATAGTACAAATTATCTTACTATTCGAATTAGTAACGTAACGGTTTTTCATTTTTTGTGAATTTCTTTTAAAAAATTCACTAATGAGGAGATCCCAATTTTTGAATTTTGAAAAAATGTCTTCAATTTTTATGTTTATATAAATATATATATATATATATATATATATATATATATATATATATATATATATATATATATATATATATATATATATATATATATATCACAAAAAACAATGAGTCGATTTTGATTGAATTTGGTGAATACTTTCCTTTTGCGAGTGGCTTGAACAAATTCGTTAGCCAGGAAAATTGGCCCAGGTTTTCTCGAAACATTTTGTGTTTTCTTCCATAAAAAAATTATATCTCCGGAAATAACAAAGTAAGGGAAACCAAATTTGGTACGCAGATTTATATTATAGAATGTGAATTA